>PKMM01036815.1:855540-1090308 GCA_002933915.1 Eutrema heterophyllum
TGGAATTGGAGATTAAAGCTTGTTAATCATCTTATCACAAACGAGAGTTTGTTCTTGATTTGGTGATTAACAAAGTGATTAGTGCCACGAGAGTGGATTAGTCATAATTGTGAATTCCATGTTCTAGGATAGTGTTTAATTCAATCTAAATCATCATTGTTTGTTCATTAATCATCTTCTTGATAGTTAATTCATTTTCCAACACTTCTAGCCTTTGTTTTCTTTCTTGCATTTTACTTTCTTAATCTAAAAACATAAAAACCCAAAAACATTTGCTCTAGCTTAGGAAGGTTCATGTATTCTTAGTGCATTGATCTTAACCCCTATGGATTGACACCTCTTATGCTACAATGACAAGCATAGAGGAATTGATATGAACCTAACACAAAAATCCTTTATCATCCTCCACAAGGTTCTCCAAAAGTGACTCAAAAACTTCGTGTCACGGTCAGAACTGATAGTCTTTGGGATCCCATGTAAACACACCACCTCCTTGAAGAACAAGTTAGCAATCTGAGTCGCATCATTTGTCTTCTCACACGGTATGAAGTGCGCCATCTTTGAAAACCGATCAACAACAACAAAGATAGAGTCTTTGTGTCTGATCTTGGGCAAACCTAAGACAAAATCCATCGAAACATCTACCCAAGGGGCGTTAGGTATAGGTAAAGGCATGTAAAGACCGTGAGGATGTGACCTGGATTTTGCTTTGTGACATTGTATCCATCTAGCACAGAAACACTCCACGTCTCTCTTCAAGTGTGGCCAATAGAAATGGTCCATCACTACTGCCAAGGTCTTGTCTACTTCGAAATGCTCCATTCGACCTCCTCCGTGTGCTTCACTAAGCACTAGCTCTCTCATGGATCCCTGCGGAATACACAAACGTTTATCTCAAAACAGAAAACCATCTTGTAAGTAAAACGAACCATGGGGTCCTTTGCAACATTCTTGGTAGCTTTCTCCAAGCTCAGGGTCATCCTTGCTCCTTAATATGCTTGAACCCCAGCACCTTAGCTTTCATGGTTGCAATTAGTGCATGCCTCCAAGACAATGCGTCCGCGACGACATTCTCCTTGCCTTTCTTGTATTTTATGACATAGGGGAAGGTCTCCACAAACTCTAGCCACTTAGCATGCCTCCTCTTGAGTGAAGTCTGGCCACGCAAATGCTTCAAGGTCTCGTGATCAGTATGTATAATGAACTCCTTGGAAAGCAAGTAATGCTGCCACATCTCCAATGCTCTAACCAAAGCGTATAGCTCCTTGTCGTATGTAGGGTAGTTGAGGGGGGCTCAACTCAATTTCTCACTGAAGTATGCTACGGGTCTCTTCCTTTGGTGTAGCACTGCTCCAATCCCCAATCCAGAAGCGTCACACTCTACTTCAAACATCTCGTCAAAATTGGGTAATGCTAGAACTTGTGCTTGAGTGAGTCTCTCTTTTAGTGTTGTGAAGGCTATCTCTTGAGCTGTTTCCCACTGGAATGGCACATTCTCCTTGATCACTGCCGTGAGTGGAGCTGGCTAAGCCGTGAAAGCTCCTAACATGGCCGATTGTAGATGGTGTAGGCCACTCTCTGATTGCTTTAATTTTCTCCTCATCAACTTGTAGTCCCTGTTCACTTACTACAAAACCTAAAAAGACAAGTTGATCAGTACATAATGAGCACTTCTTAAGGTTAGCAAAGAGGCCTTCCTTTCGAAGTGATTTGAGCACTAGTTCAAGGTGTTTGATATGATCATGTAAATTCTTGCTGTATATGAGTATGTCATCAAAATAAACTGCTACGAATTTACTTATGTATTCACGAAGAACCTGGTTCATCAAACACATGAATGTGCTTGGTGCATTAGTTAGGCCGAAAGGCATAACTAACCACTCATACAAGCCTTGCTTGGTTTTGAAGGCTGTCTTCCACTCGTCTCCTTTGCGCATCCTGACTTGGTGATATCCACTCTTTAAATCAACCTTTGAAAAGACAGTGGAACCACTCAGCTCGTCAAGCACGTCGTCTAGATGTGGAATGGGATGCCGATACTTGATGATGATGTTGTTAATGGCTCGGCAGTCCACGCACATGCGCCATGTGCCGTCCTTCTTTGGCACCAAGAGAACTGGTACTGCACAAGGGCTGAGGCTCTCTCTAATGTAACCCTTATCCATCAAGTCACATACTTGTTTCTCTAGCTCTTTGCTCTCTTCTGGATTCATTCGATACGCGGCTTTGTTTGGCAGTGGTGAGCCTGGAACAAGATCAATCTGGTGCTCTATGCCTCTCAAAGGTGGTATACCAGGTGGGATTTCTTCGGGGAAGATGTCTTTATACTTTTCTAGCACATCATTGATCTCTGGTGGAAGTTCCAACTCCATAAAACCTGTACTTAGACACTCTTTGTAGATCATTAGTAATATAGTGCCATTGGCACTCATAACACGTTTTAAACCACCAATAGTAATGTATAGAGAAGATTTAGAAGACTTAGTCTCTTGGTTCATCATGCTCTGAAGTTCATGAACTTCTGATGGACTTAGAAGAGCTAAGTTAAACTTACGATCCAAATGAGTGAAGCTGTAGTAGTTAGTTCTCCCATTGTGCATAGTGGCTTTGTCAAATTGCCACGGTCGGCCAAGTAATAGATGCCCAGCTTGCAGTGGCACCATATCACACAGTACTTGGTCTTGATATCTTCCAACACTAAACGGAACAGTCACTTGTTCGGTCACTTTGAGCTCCGTTCCATCATTGAGCCATTGCAGCTTGTATGGTCTCGGATGCTGTGTCTTTTCAAGACCTAATCTGTCCACCATAAACTTGCTAGCCACATTAGTACACAAACCCCCATCTATAACAAGATTACATACCTTATTTTTGATAGTGCAGCGCGTGTGAAACAAGTTTTCTCGTTGGACTTTCTCTTCTGGTTGCACTTGGACACTTAGTACTCTCCTTGTCACCAGTAAGTATTCACCAGTGTCAGGGTACTTTACATCCTCATTATCATCTTCCTGTTCCTCTTCCAGTTCATCATGTGACTCGTATCCTCCATTGGAAGTGATGATCATGACTCTCTGGCATGCTGTCATAGTCAGACCCTTCGGACTCAGTGTGGTTGTTGGCTGGAGCATTCCTTCTTGCCCGTGGAAGATACCTCTCGGCTGCTCTCGGCTGCTCAAGCCTGCCTAGACGCTCTCTCGCGTCTCTCATGTCTTCTCTCATGGCAGTGATTGCTGTCATGATGTCTTGTAACTGTACTGTTGGACCCGAATTTAGCACCCTAAATCCAGGACGAATGGGCAAGCTCGGCGAGATAAAAGAAAGGCACAAGTTAAAATGAGCGTGCTGGAAGCAGCGAGCATGCTGGAAGCAACGAGCATGCTGAAAGCAGCGAGCATGCTGAAAGCACCGAGCATGACGGAAAGCAGCGAGGCCGTAGGGAGCAGGAGCGTGCATTTTACCAAGTCAAACGCGCTAACTTGAGATCTTAGAATCAAGCTCAGCATTAAAAATAGAGATTATAGATTTAATTCTGCATTTAATGTAAATAATTAAGACTGGGCAGTTACGTTTTCAGCTGGTATAAGTTTGAAACACCAGCCATATTGTAAAGGGACCGAATTCTTGGCAAACATAAGAATAAACAACTTTTCTCTCAAATTCTTTTAAGTTATTTTCTCAAAAACATACAACCTGCAAGCCGAGAATTGAGGTTGTGAGATTCTGCTCTCACAATTTGGCGCCGTCTGTGGGGAGGAGCAAAACAATTTCCTTCTTGTAACCTGCGAAACCGATCATTCGAATGAGGATAATGTCGGACACAACAAGCGCAACAATCACTGCTTCATCCGGAGCTATGAATACCTCCATTCCACCATCCTAGCTTGATATCACCGCTCCGACGAGCTCAGACGGAACAACAAACGTTCCCATAACCGCCTCCGAAGCGAATGTCACGGCTGGGACCAACGAAACTGTTGATCCTTCAGGAGCTGCAGTCTTAAACCAGCAGGCTCTAGATCAAATAGCTGAGATCCGGAACTTGATATCTGTTCTCATAGAACAAAATCGCCTAATGGTAGCTCGCCAATACGAGCTCGAAAGAGCGGCTCGGACTGGCGCAATCGGGCGATCTGTTCTCCGACCTGGAACGCAAGCCCCGTTTGCACCAGGACAAGGAGGGTTAATGTTTTCACCTCCACCAGTAACGAGGCTAAACTTTTCCGGTATCGATGCCTCAACCAGCAGAGTGGTCGGCTCAGCCACCACCTCGCGGTTCAACTCGGTAATATCGGACCCTATATTTACTCCTTCTACGATCCATATCGCAGAAGGAGGGATTCCTTCAATTGCGACCTTTCCGGGAGTAGGTCGGACCTCAGACCGATTTGCCAGTCAGGACCGCTCTGGGAACGCCAATGAAGTTCAAGCTCGGGACAATCCCGAGATCGAAACGCCACCTGAAAATGAGGTCGGAAATCTTACCCAGCTTACAGGAGGATTCCTGCTCCGGCCTCCGGGCAATAATGAGAACGGGTTAGGATCTGGCGCCTTGCATAGGTTTGAGTCAATTAAGAAATACTATGAAGACACCAGTGCCAAGCTTCAGCGGATGAGATCGCAGGTCCACGCCGCTCTGAACTCGGCACCTGAAATAGATCGGGTGATTGATGAAGTCAATCAGACCCTGTTCACCTCGCGGATTGCGAACCCCCAACTCGGAGATGTCGGGAACATCTGATTTCCCCGATATAACGGAGAAACCGACCCCAAGGCATTTATGAGGAGTTTCAATTTCGCTTTCTCGAGGGTGCGGCTTCTCGAGAGCGACCTCGAGGCAGCGCGCTGCCATTTCTTTGCTGAAAACTTGACGGACTCGGCTCTGGAATGGTACCTCCTTGGAGGAAAACTCGATTGATAATTTTACCCAGCTTCAAGCATCGTTTTTGAAGCAGTACTCGGTGTTTATCCAAATCGAGGCCTCGGAGGTTGACTTATGGGTACTTACTCAAAAGCCAGGTGACTCGTTGCGGAAGTATATTGACAGCTTTAAGGCCGTTAAGGCCAAGATTGCCAATTTACATAACCCAACAGCCCTGAAAGTCTTTCAAAATGGATTGTTAAAATCCTCAAAATTCTTCGAGGAGCTCACAGTCCGGGAGCCGGTGTCACTGGATGATGCACTGCAGCGCGCCTCGCGCTAGATCATTCTCGAGGAGGCAGTGACACATACCTAAAAGGAACTCATGGAGTGCCATGAATTTGAAGAAATACTACCATTAAAATGTAAGATACTTGTAAAATGGAACTACGAAAGGCTTGATCCCTCCTCAGGGTACGTAGGCAACCTCGCAAGGGTGCATCTATTAAAATAAAAAAAATCTTCTCTTAAGCCTGCTAAAAGCAGCCTGAAGTTTCTCAACTTCTATCTACAAGCTAAAAGCTTTAGTCCATAAATGAACAACTTTACGAGCTAGAGCATGATACCAGCTAGCATGACTCGACTTTGCGTCTAAATTACAAGGTCACAACCTTTATAGTCTCTAAGTGACCACAACCTTTACGTCTAAACTGTTTAGGTTGCATGCCTGCCTCTAAACGGCTTCGACCTTGCGTCTTAAAATTGCCTGGTCAGCTCCCTAGGTGTCTAAACCACCTGGGAGCATGGTCTCTAAACGGCCCGGATCTTTGGCTGAAAGACTGCCTTTGATCCATTGAAAAGTGCCTGCCTCTAAACGGCTTCGACCTTGCGTCTTAAAATCGCTTGGTCAGCTCCCTAAGTCTCTAAACGACCTGGGAGCCGGGTCTCTAAACGGCCTGGGTCCTTAGCTGAAAAACTGCATTTGACCCATTGAAAAGTGCCTGCCTCTAAACGGCTTCGACCTTGCGTCTTAAAATCGCATGGTCAGCTCCCTAGGTCTCTAAACGACCTGGGAGCAGGGTCTCTAAACGGCCCGCATCTTTGGCTGAAAGACTGCCTTTGATCCATTGAAAAGTGTCTGTCTCTAAATGGCGAAAATGATAAATAATTCTAAATAAAAAGAAAAGATTTTTAAAGATCAAAGTAAATAAAATTAAGCCTCCTCGCAGGAGCATAAATTCAACCAAAAGGCCCACTAGGGCATAAAAGTTCAACAACAGATTCGAACAGTATTTAAAGATCATTCAGATCTCGAGATTGCAGGACCGCATCCTCAGTGACACATCACCAAGGATGCTGGGGGGCTACTGTTGGACCCGGATTTAGCACCCTAAATCCAGGACGAATGGGCAAGCTCGGCGAGATAAAAGAAAGGCACAAGTTAAAACGAGCGTGCTGGAAGCAGCGAGGGAAGTAGCGAGCATGCTGAAAGCACCGAGCACGAAGGAAAGGAGCGAGGTCGTTGGGAGCAGAAGCGTGCATTTTACCAAGTCAAACGCGCTAACTTGAGATTCTATAATCAAGCTCAACATTAAAGATAGAGATTATAGATTTAATTCTGCATTCAATGTAAATAATTAAGACTGGACAGTTACGTTTTCAGCTGGTATAAGTTTGAAACACCAGCCATATTGTAAAGGGACCGAATTCTTGGCAAATATAAGAATAAACAACTTTTCTCTCAAATTCTTTTAAGTTATTTTCTCAAAAACATACAACCTGCAAGCCGAGAATTGAGATTGTGAGATTCTGCTCTTACATGTACGTTGTTGTTTGCCTCTTCTCCCATGTCTCACAACCTGGTTGAATCTTGCAACTTACAAAAACAACAATCTGGTCAAAGCAATGAGTGTAGCAAAAAATTTAAACTCACAAAAAATAACTAAGGAATCGGTCGATGCAAGCAAGGAATCGGTCGATGCTAGACTATCGGTGATCCTAAAATCGGTCGATGCAAGTAAAGTTCGGTCGATGCAAGGTTCTAGAAATTCTAGAATCGGTCGATGCAATTAATGTATCGATCGATGCAAGCACAAACCTAGGGTAATTTTTTTTTATTTTTTTTTATTTTTTTTTTGGCTTTTCTCAACGAAGCTAAAACAGCTAAACAAGAATTCAACTAAAATTGTTTTTTGGTTTTTCTCTTAGTCTAAACAGAAGCAAAGAACACGAAACTACAAACCCTAATTTTTCTTTGATTTTCTTTTGTTAAGCTAATCGAAACTATCAACCTAAGCGAATGCAAAAACAAAAGGAATTGAAAAGCGTAGGGTAAGATAACCAAAGGCAGAACCTTTGGCTCTGATACCAAAAGATGATGTAAGAACCGGTGGTGGCTCTCACGTCAAGGGATAGTTGCGGTGAACAAGGCAGGCGGTCGTCCTCTCCTTGGTTCAAGCGATGATCGAAGGTGGAAGCAATCTGACTCGCAGGCGGTCGCCCTCTCGTGTGGGATCAAAGGATGGCGTGCTGATGGAGTGAAGTCACGAGACAGAGGTGTGATGAATCTCTGATACGTTGAAAGCTCAATGCTTGCTTGAATTCTCACAAACAAACGATGAACAAAGGTTTCTCTCAAGGCGGCGCTTGACAAGAGAAGAACTGCATTATTTTATTGATAGGTAAAAAGTGGTAAGGACTACATCGCCGCAAAGGAACCTTGTAAACTGGTTCGACGGCTTGAACCTTCTAGGGTTCGACACAACAACAAAAGACTCAAGACAACATGACTTTTAAAGAAAAACAACACGCAGTCTAAAACAGAACAAAGAAATCGCAAAATCTAAGCTAAAACAAAACTGAGAGTTTCATTTAATCCATAAAAGGAAAGTTCAAACTCGACACTAAAAATTAGATTATTGGCGTCGTTTTGATGAAGCCTTTAGTCGTTGATCACGATAACATCACTGTTGGGCCCAGATTCCGCACTCAAGGCCCAGCACGAGTAAATAGGCTTGACAAGGAAGGCTCGACCCACGACGAGATCTCATGAAGCTATTGACAAGCTGAAGTGAGCGAGGGCGCAAGATGGAGCAAGTCAACAAACTGGAAAGAACCGAGCATGAGGAAAGGAAGCGAGGTCGTTGGGAGCAGGAGCGTGTATTTTACCAAGTCAAACCCGCTAACTTGAGATCCTAGAATCAAGCTCACTATTAAGACAAAGATTATAGATTTAATTATGAGTTTAATGTAAATAATTAAGACTAGGAAATTACGTTTTCAACTGGTATAAGTTTGAAACACCAGTCATATTGTAAGAGGACCGAATTCATGGCGAATAGAATAATATACAACTTTTCTTTTCAATTTCCTCTAAGTTTTTCTAAGTACATTCAACCTAAAGCAAGCCGAGAATTGAGGTTGTGAGATTCTGCTCTCACAATTTGGCGCCGTCTGTGGGGAGGAGCAAAACAATTTCCTTCTTGTAACCAGTGAAACCGATCACTCAAAAGAGGATAATGTCGGACACAACAAGCGCAACAGTCACTGCTTCATCCGGAGTTATGAATACCTCCATTTCACCATCCCAGCCTGATGTCACCGCTCCGACGAGCTCAAACGTTTCCATAACCGCCTCAGAAGCGAATGTCACGGCTGGGACCAACGAAACTATTGATCCTTCAGGAGCAGCAGTTTTAAACCAGCAGGTTCCGGATCAAATAGCCAAGATCCGGAACTTGATATCGGGTCTCATAAAACAGAATCGCCTAATGGTATCTCGCCAAGACGATCTCGAAAAAGCGACTCGAACAGGCACGACCGGGCAATCTGTTCTCCGACCTAGAACACAAGCCCCGTTCGCACCAGGACAAGGAGGGTTAATGTTTTCACTTCCACCTGTAACGAGACTAAACTTTTCCGGCATGGATGCCTCGACAAGCAGAATGGTCGGCTCAACCACCACCTCGCGGTTGAGCTCGGTAATATCGGACCCTATATTTACTCCCTCTAGCTATAGTCCGCGAGCTAGTCAAGCGGATCGAAGTCTTCATCCTGACACGGATCCCGCGAGGTGAGAACGAGATCGCAGACGCGTTGGCAGCTCTCGCCTCAACCTCGAATCCTCTTTTGAAAAGAGTGATTCATGTGGAAGGAATCAAAAAGCCTATTATTAACGTCAAAAAAGATGTTGAAGATTTAATGGAAATCGATGTCGACAATATGAAGTTGGATGTAGTGCTGGCCCAGGGGAAGCTGAGGACCCAGACCAAGCTCTGATTGACGACAGGCATGTTTCCCTCCGCGAAAAACTGGTTGCGAGAATTGATTGGCGAGCAGCGATTATACAATACATTGAGGGGGGTGAGGCTCCCCCCAGCAAGTGGGAAGCCCGTAAACTCAAAACCATAGCTTCAAGATATTGTATAATCGGTTCTCGCCTCTACAAACGAAGCGTGAATGACCCCTACCTGGTCTGTGTCCACAGACTAGAAGCTTTCACGATTATGCTGAAAGTTCACGGGGGCTCGTGTGGCAATCATTCAGGAGGAAGGGCGTTAGCCATCGGAATCAAGAGACAAGCGTATTTCTGGCCCACCTTGGTCGCTGATTGAGAAGAACACTCTAGAGCATGCGACAAATGCCAACGGCATGCTCCCACGTTACATTAGCCTACTTAAAATTTGTCCTCCATCTCATCTCCATACCCCTTTATGAGATGGTCTATGGATATAGTAGGACCTTTGATAACCTCGGAAAAAGGAGGTGTCGCTTCCAGCTCGTCCTTACTGACTACTTTACCAAATGGATAGAAGCAGGGGCCTTCCAAGTGGTTAAGGCAACACACGTGGAAGAATTTGTATGGCAAAATGTAGTTTGCCGACGAGCGTCGAGATCGAACACTCATTAATCTTCAAAATTATCAACACGCAGCGGCGAGATATTATAATTCAAAGGTCAAACAATGAAGATTTCAAGTTGGCGAGCTCGTCCTATGGAAAGTATATGAAAATACTAAGGAAAGGAATGCTGGAAAACTGGGCACCAACTGGGAAGGTCCATACCGGATCTCCGAAATAGTGTGTATTTTACCAAGTCAAACGCGCTAACTTGGATCCTAGAATCAAGCTCAGCATTAAAGACAGAGATTATAGATTTAATTTTGCGTTTAATGTAAATAATTAAGACTAGGCAGTTACGTTTTCAACTGATATAAGTTTGAAACACCAGTCATATTGTAAGAGGACCGAATTCTTGGCGAACAAAATAATATACAATTTTTCTTTTCAATTTCCTCTAAGTTTTTCTAAATACATTCAACCTAAAGCAAGCCGAGATTTGAGGTTGTGAGATTCTGCTCTCACAATCACCTGCAAGGACAATAGAATAATTGAACAGCTTACATTGATGTGTAGAGGCCCGAGATGTTGCTTGCATGTTCTTTGAAGATGATTATGGTGCAAGCGTGTTCTTCACGTAAACGTTGTTGTAGAAATCTTCCTTGTGATCCTCGAAGTCAGAAGAGCCTTCGTTTTCAAGTTCTTGATCTCCTTTAGTCTCGGTCTTCTCTTCTTGTTCCATTCGGCCTTCCTCGGCTACAAGTAGCTCGTTGTGAAGTATCTTTATTCATGGGCTGTCTACTTGCAAACCATCTCGACTATTAGTAATAAAATGTTCACTAGGTCGAGAAATCTCACCTCCTTCAGTACTGGAATGATCGTCTTGATCGTCTTTCAAGAGTGGCCCTTGCATCGGGTCCATTAAGCTATTATGGCCGTGTATGACGTTGAGGTCAGGTAACAAAGGATCTCTTGGGTCCAGTGAGTTGATGTAGGCGTGCAAGGCCTTCTTGTATCTGTTCCTCAGCTGTTTGATATTTGATCTCGTCATGGCTCCTTCTTGGACCGCCGGCATGACGCTTGGAACGTCACTTGGGTCGATGTCCACATCAAACTCCCAATCTGGTGCTTGGACTATTGGTGCACTCACAAGCGCCTTCTTGATCTCCGAAAACGAGGTTCGTTTCTTCACACCTTGTGAGAACCCTACAAAGATTGGACAAACACGAAGCAAACGAGGAACCATAGACCGAGAAGTCATCCATGAATACCTCAACCATTTCCTCAATCAAGTCCGAGAAGATCGACATCATGCACCTTTGAAATGTGGCGGGTGCGTTACATAGTCCAAATGGCATCCTTCGATAAGCAAAGGTACCATAAGGCATGTAAATGTCGTTTTCTCTTGGTCATTAGGGTGAATCGAGATTTGAAAGAATCCCGAACCCATCCAAAAAGCAATAAAATGGGTGGTTTGCTAATCTCTCTAGCATTTGATCAATAAACGGCAAAGGGAAGTGATTTTTTTCTAGATGCGGAGTTCAATTTTCTATAGTCTATACACATTCGATGACCCGTGATAGTTCTAGTTGGAATTGATTCATTCTTTTCATTTTTAACCACGGTTATGCCACCCTTCTTAGGAACCACGTGCACCGGGGAAACCCAAGTGCTATCCGCGATCGGATATATGATTCCCGCGTCTAAAAGCTTAAGGATCTCCTTGTTAACAACCTCTTTCAAATTTGGGTTTAATCGTCTTTGATGTTCTATAGAAGTCCTTGACTCATCTTCTAGATGTATGCGGTGAGTGCAAAGTGTAGGAGATATGCCTTTGATATCATCAAGTGAATATCCAATGGCTCTCCTAAACTTTCTTAACTCATGCAATATAGTGGCTAACTCATCATCACTTAGACCATCATTCAGAATTACCAGATAAGACTCATTGGGACCTAAGAAAGCATACCTTAGCCCTTTTGGAAGCGGGTTGAGGTCCAATCATCCTCAATGCTAGACTTACCATTGCTAGCCTCCATCACGTCCTCATCTTGCTTCACATCCAAAGCAAAACCGTCTTCAACCAAAACCCTTGTAGAACCATCATCACTCTTTGTCCCTTGATGACCCAAATCCACAAATGAAGTCTCTTCAACCACGGGCTTGTGTGAATCCAAGAGCATCTTGTAACCTTCACTAGCTCCAGGTAGATACCCATGCTTTCCATGATCTTTGGTCAAAGCCACTTGCAAATGGTCCTCAAGGTTCAATTCTTCCAAGAGCTCATCCGCTAACTCATCCATCACCTCAATGTAGAACACTTGGCCGTCAATGGTGGGTCTCTTCATCACATCGTTGATGTCAAACTCAAGTATCTCATCCTTGCCCAAGTGGAGATCAATCTTCCCCTTTCTCATATTAATAATCGCACCGGCGGTGGCCAAGAAAGGCCTACCGAATATTAGGGGGTCTTTGGGCTCCTCATCCATCTCCAAGACAACGAAATCTATTGGAACTATGAAATCTCCAACCATGACGGGCAAATCTTCAAGGAGTCCAATGGGAACCCTTATACTCATATCTGCTAGGACTAGGGAGATCCTACAAGCTTTATATTTGGTGAACCCCAACTTCTTAGCAATGGAGAATGGCATTAGACTCATATTAGCCCCAAGATCACATAAGCAATTATTGTAGTGCGATTATACAAAAGAAGGTAGTGCCCAGATCCCCTAGCTTCTTTGGCACTACCTTCTTTTGTATAATCACACTACATTCATGGGTTAGCACAACCATACACTCCATTTCCTTGGTCATATCTTTGATGGCATCCTTAAGAAACTTAGCGTATTGAGGCACAAGGAGAAAAACATTCACCAAAGGCATGGTGATCTCTACCTTCTCCATTTGTCTATCAAAGACCGCTCTATACTTCTCCAACAATTGTTTCTTGAAACGGCCCGGGAATGGGAGCTTAGGCTCATAGGGTGGTGGAACAAACAATGTCTCCTTCCTCTTGGGCTTCTCCTTGGTCTTCTCTTGAACCTCAAATCCTCTACCCTTGTCGTCATTACCCACAATACCATCTTCAAGCACAACTTCCTCGGTTTCGAGCGTCTCCTCCCCACCTTGAACTTCAATGTACTCATTGACTAACTTAGGAGCCTCTCTCGGTGGTAGTTCTTTGCCATTCCTAAGAGTAATAACATTAACATACTCCTTTGAGTTGGGTTCCGGTTTCCCGGGCAAAGTACCTTGAGCTAGTGATGAAGAAGCGACTCCCTTGCTCTCCATTTGTTTGACTTTGGAGTTTAATGTCCCAATCTTGTTGTTGAGATCATTGTAGGAACAATCCACCCTTGTGTTGATTTCCGCTTGACCCTTGAGAAGTTGTTGGAACATGCTATTCAAGTCAAACTCTTGCGGTTTAGACGTAGTTGCTTGACCTTGGGGGACAAAGCCTTATTGTTGGAAAACGGGTGGAGGCATGAAAGGGGCTTTGTTTTGGAAACCTCCTTGGTTCCCTTGGAATTGACCTTTCGGGACAAAGCTTTGTTGTTGGTTGTTGGAGGCTTGACCTTGTTGTTGAGAAGTGAAGTTCTTTTGTTGACCTCCTTGGTTACCTTGATGTTATTGAGGGTAGACTTGGTCTTGTGGGTTCTCCACATTTGGTTTCCGGTAAGAGAAGTTTGGGTGGTTTCGGTAGTTGTTGTTGAATCCACCCCTTTGGAAGCCACCTTGGTTACCCAAATAGTTGATTTCCTCTTGTGTGCTCAAGTCCACGTCTTCATCTTGGTACCCTTGGTTTTCTTCGAAGTCCCCAACAAAGTGAACCGTCTTTTGGGAAGCATTAAGAAGCTTGTCCATCAAAGTAGCTTGCTTGTCCATCAAATTAGCTTGCTTATCCATCAAAGTAGCTTGCTTGTCCATCTTGTCATTTAGACTCTTCATCTCCTTAGCCCGTTTTTGCTCATTAAAATCGCTAGTGGTCCTTGTAGCTCGGTCATAATCATCCCCATAAGTTCCATATCTTTGAGCGAGATTCTCCACGAGCTCCATGGCTTTATCCACATCCTTGGCTAAAAAATTCCCATTGGAGGCCGTGTCGAGAAGCATCCTAATCTTGGGCAATGCTCCACGGTATAAGGTACTCAAGAGAGAGGGGTTTGAAAAGCCATGATGCGGGCATTGAGTAATGTAGCTTATAAACCTTTCCCATGCCTCGTTGAAAGACTCATTTCCGCGTTGTGTGAAGCTCGAGAACTTTGCGGTTCTAGAGGGTGAGAAGAACTTAGCAAGGAAGGCTCTCTTGCACTCGTCCCATGATGTGATGGACCCTTGGGGAAGACTCTTTTCCCATTGGTGAGCTTTATCTCCAAGTGAGAATGGGAAAAATCTTAGCCTGAAGCTATCCTCGGATACGCCATTCATCTTGGTTAAACCGCAAATCTGATCAAATTGGTCAATGTGGTTCAAAGGATCTTCCATAGCAAGGCCGTGGAACTTATTGTTTTGAACCATGTTGAGCAAAGCGGCCTTCACCTAAAAGTTGTTGATTTCAAACGGTGGTGCTTGAATGCCTTGGCGTTTTTGGTGAGCATTGGCGGCATCACCCGCACCAACGATTTTTTGAGCACGTGGAGGATGGTTTGGTGCTCTAACATTCCGGGCGGGTGGGTGGTGTTGCACGTTGCCACCTTGAGCTTGGTGGTTTCCATTACCACCATCTTCTTGTCCTTGCGCGTTAGCAAAGTGCCCGTTGTTGTTACCAACCGGAATCCCTTCAATTTTCTCCATTCCCAAACGCACAATGTGTTGTTGTCATTCCTTTACTCTCCTTGCTCTACTTCCCCGTTCCAAGAGGTGGATGTCGTCTATTGGCTCAACAAGGTTGTCGTGGCCTCTAGATCGTGTATGCATGCACCTACAAGAGAGAGATAGCAACAAGAAGTGAAAGCGATTAGTAACCGAAATAAAAAGAAAGCTTAATCTCAAGAAAATCTAAAATCCTAATGTTGAAAGCTAAACCCAATTGGCAACGGCGCCAAATTGATAGTAGATATTTTTCGTATCAATTACTCAAGCCTACTCATATCATTGTAGAACTTAAGGATCAATCCAAATGGGTTTGATGTTTCAATCACTAAGAATGCATAGAACTACATAATTCAAGCTAGACCAAGTGGTTTTTTATGTTTAATCTAACAAGCTAATCCAAATAAAGAGCAATAAATAAGAACTAGCAATACTAAACGAGGTTAAATACAATAAAAAGGCGAATCCAAAGATGAGGTTATGGAACTAGAGTGACCTTATAGCTAATTTATGATGCCAAATACACACACAATGCTAGTCATTAGGTTATGATCACTAATTATAACTATCCTCTCTCAAAGCACTAATCATTTTGCTAATCACTAAATCAAGATCAAACTCTCATTTGTGATAAAATGATTAGCAAGCATTAAAATCAATATTCAAATCAACCAATAAACACCTTAAACAACTACTCTCATAGGCTAAGCATGTTTATCTCTCACTAAGCTCTTTGAGGAATTTCATCAAACACCTTGTGGGTGTGAAATTCCCAAAGATCAAGATTGACTTTCTCAAGCTCAATATAGCATTAGGATTACTTAGAGAGAAGGGAAATCAATAAATCTAAGCCCTAACATCATAAAATATCTATTAGATCACCCTAAATCAACCCCATCCTTAGATCATAGAAGACTACTCACAAACCATAAGGAATCCAACAAGTTCTATGAAGAAGATGTTAAATCCCATGGTTAGATGATTAGATGATTAAAAAAGAAGGGATAGATGATAGAGATTAAGGAAACAAAGATTAAATTGCATAAACTCAAGAAGATCTCTCTTACAATCACTTAGAACCCTAAAAAGGAAGGTGTTTTTCGCAAAAGAGAAGAGATGAGATCCAAATTAGGTCTAGAAAATATTTAAAGCAACGTGGGCGACCGGGTCAACCCGGAACAAACCGGGTCTTGACCCGGTTGGGTCTGGGTCGGAGAGCTTCACACCGGACCGTGGTCGGACGGTGTAGCCGGCCGGTGTAGATCACCTTTGGTCGAGAGTCTTTATGCCGGGTCGAGATGGGTCGGTGTGGATGGGCGATATTCAACCTGTCCGTGTGTTGGTCGAACACCGGACGAGGCACACCGGGTGGTCAAGGGCCGGTATGGGCTGTCCTGAAGCTGTGTACCGGATGGTGGTCGAGGGGTGCTGCGGGCCGGTGTAGAACCTGTCCGAGCTTCGGCTAAATACCGGACGGTGTGTACCAAATGAGATCGGGTTGGTGTAAGAAGTCCGATAAAGTGAACGCTCCTTGGCACGGTGTAGTGGTGGGCCGGTGTTGTCAGTCCGAGTTCACCATTGCTTCTAGCCATCCTCTCATGATTCAAGTCCAAGTGCAAGCTCTTCCAAAGTCTCCAAAGGTCTCCAAAGCACCTAAACACACTCCAAAACATACAAGACTCTCTAGGACCTATTATGAACTCTCTAAACTCTAAATGAGAACAAAACACTAAAGAAATGCTATGAGACACATGCAAAAGAGACAAAACCTAAGCTAAATGAATGCTTAAAAGAGGTTGAATATGAGAATATCAACTAGTGTTACATAAATTTTTGGTGAGAATTTTTTTGGCTAGGTTGCGTTTGATATAGTTCAATGATTATGGTTTAGAAGGACGGTCACTGAGATTTCGAGTTCCCTATGATTTTTGTTTGATATTTCCGAGCTTTGGTTTTGTTTTGTTTGAGGACAAACAAAGTCTAAGTCTGGGTTAACCCATTTTACCTATAATTTTAGAGTACTTTAATAAGTGTTTTACTCGCTTTGATATGTTTTTATTACGGTTGTAGTATATTTGTGGTGTTAAAACTCTTTTCAGGTGACTTAGGCAAAAGCAATTCAAATTGGAGAAAACCCAGATTTTCGGCTCAGAGTCAAACCGTCAGAAGTTCAACCCTCAAAGAAGATCTTCCCACCGTCTGATCCAGATCAATTTTGGAGACATGAAAGGCGAACCAGCTACCTTTCCATTCCACTTGATTTGAAGACGATCCAACGGTTCAATCAAAAGTTACATGAAAATCAAAAAGTCCCGTCAGTGCAGTCTCGGAAGCTCCCAGCCACGGCCAGAAGACCTCCGGCCACTCCTGGAGCAGCTCCACCCGCGGCTAGGAAGCAATCCGCCACGGCCGCGGCCAGCCCTGTTTCGTCCAGAAAAGTCTGTTTGCAAATCCGTTTGTAGCCCTTTTAACTATATTCTTTGGGAAAACCCTACTGGCGACTAAACAAGAGCATAATACCTATAAATACATGTTTTAAAGACCCTAATTCTTGTACCTCTTAGGTCACCACGGTGTGCCCCTTTTGGGAGCCACCATTCACGATTTTCTTAGTTTTTATATTCTTTTGTTCTCTGTTCTCTGTTCTTTGTTCTTCGTTATTTGTTTAGGGAGATATAGAGTTCTTTTGAACCCTCTTTTCTATTCTGATTTATCTATTATGCATTCATCTATCTCGTTTTTGCTTTCTTCATGTTCGATTAGTTAGTCGTTGAGTTAAGGGATCCATTGAAGGGGATCGAATATGTTCGATAAAGATTTCACGAGATAAACTTAGCCGTATTCTAGAACTCTTTCCAATATATTTTGTTGGGGTCAGTTTTCACCCATTCGAGATTAACGATGGTTCGGGGTCAAAGATACCGAGCTAGAGAGCTTCTCAGCCACAGTAAGACAACCTCACATGATCTGCCCGAGGCCTCACCTCAGAAATCTTGTTTTAAGAGGAATAAGGCCGAGTCGAGACCGAAGCGACAATATCTCTCAACCAAACCGAGATCAAGCCGGAACAAACCAATTCATCCCGCCTTGAATCAGAAGTAGAGCCGAGCCTACAAGATTACAAGCAGGCCAAGACGAATATTCCATGGGCCAAAACAAAGCCCATTCACCAAACTCTCCGGGCTGAGCTAAAGGCCCAGGTCATCGATTACCCTAGCCTAGTAAATGGCCGCGCGAAGTAAAAGGGAAATATTCCTTTTATTTCTGAGAATCTCGCATACGAACTTGTATAAATAGCATTCATAATCACTTGTAATACACATCTTGAAACCCTAGCAGAAGCTCTTAGCAACTTGACTTTTGTACTCATACGCTTACAAACAGCAATAATAAAAAACCATCTTTGGATCTATGCTTGTGTTTTTTCTCAGAAACTTCTGTTCCCTCTAAAGTCTTGACAAAAATTGATTGTGCGAGTTTCGACTCTCACAGTTTGGCGCCGTCTGTGGGGAAGAGAAGCTTTCTTACTCGCGAAAAATACCAAGAACGAGACCGGAAGATATGGCTAGAGACCAGCAGAGAACCCGCAGAGAACCGGCAATGAAATGAACAACAACGTTGGAGGCACAACTAGAAGAACGATCGATCTCAGCGGTACTCCCGTAGCAACCATGGAGTTAACTTCGGCGCCCTTAGCCGAATTGAAGAACATAATCACCTCGCTACTAAAGAAGACGGAGGAGCTGGACAAGCTGAACAAAATCTTATCAGAAAAAGTCAAGACGCTGATCTTGGGAGGTCGGACCAATGACTGGCCAACTGAAAACCTCGGCCCGGATATGCTTCTAAGAACAAGGCTCGGCCTCAAACTGAAGGTCCTTGACTTCTCCACACCCGTGACCACCTCGGCTAACGTCCTCGACTTCTCCAAACTGACGGTCCTCGACTTCTCCACACCCGCATTCGACTGATTTTCGAACCTTGAGCAGAACTCGGTCGACAGCTTTTAACAACTATCCACTCAGTTCCTAAAGCATTTCGTCGTGTTCATAGAGTAAGAAACTCCCGATGCCGATTTATGGAATCTAACTCAAGGACCAAGAGAATCGTTACGGAGCTTCGTAGAGCAATTTAAAGCAACGGCCTCGAAAGCGAGGGAGGTGAGCGATCTAAAAAGGGGACTATGCCACAAATCGAACTTCTGGAGAGATCTCATACTAAGAGCACCTACAACAATTCAAGACGCCCTGCACATTGGGTTTTATTTCTAAGGAAGATCTGAGAGATGTTCCACCCCGAAGCCAGATCAACGGTCAACTGAGAATGCACTTCAGCGAACATGACGCGACCTCCTCTGAAACAGACATTCATCACCCAGGACGGATACCATTTTATGACGGAACGACGGATCACGAAGCCTATATAACGGCTTTCCGCATGGCGATGGGATGAGCCGATCCCGAAGGAAGCAAGGTCGAATACGGATTTAGTTTCTGGCTCGCGAAACATCTAAAGTGAGCCGCCCTTAACTGATTCTCAAAACTCGATCGGAATTCGATCCACAATTTTCAACGATTGCCTGCTGGACTCGTAAGGCGATTTTCTGCGTTCACAGAGCAAAGGGTCTACGACGCTAATTTTTGGACCCTAAGACAAAGCCCAACGGAGTCACTACGGAACTTTATAGGGCGTTTCAAAACAGCACTTTCGAAGGCGTGAGTGACCGAGTCGCAATCAATACACTAAAATGGGCATTGTGGCACAAATCGAATTTCCGAAGAGAAATCACACTAAAAAAGCCCTTGACATTTAATGACGCCTTGCACTGAGCTTCGGATTTCATTTCAAAGGAGAAAAAGACGAGAGACGCTCCATCTCGAAGCTAGGACAACGATCAACAAACACTCCAAGCGTAAGAGACTCACTTCGACCTTGGAAGACAAACTCGAAGGAAGCCCTAGCCCGTCCCGGTTCGAAAATGCGATGGAAAAAACCGTCCTTCAATTTGGTGAGCTGGACAAAACGACGCTACAAAAGGAACAATCCGACCACACTCTCTCAAGAACGACTCCTCTCTCCACCCCACCAAAAGGACTTGCCAAAGACAACGAATATGTCATACATCGACTCCTTCATGTGCCATGATACCACGGAATCTTACTGCGAATCTTACTCAGCCTTCGAGCCTAACTCTCCCATGTCTGCACCACAGCGTTGGTATCCGAATAAGATTGGCAAGAAGAAACTCGAAGAAACCACGTTTGCCAAAGCATTCCCGGAATACGAACTCGTACGTTTCTTCCGCGACATCACTGAATCCACATCAGAGATAGAGGATCTCTTCACTTATGCAAGACGTGGAAGACTAATCTAAATACTTTACAAGACTCGAGAACAAGGGAAATTTCTCATCTCATGCAACATCCAAGGCGTTGACTTCACTAACGTCATGTGCGACTCCATAGCTTGCCTTATCATCATCTCCAAATCAACTGTCGAACGCCTCGGCATCAAGCATATCCAACCAACCCAAACAAGGATAAGGCAACCAATCAGTCCCGTACAACACCAAAAGGGATAGCACGTGACGTACATGTAAGGATCGGATACTTCATAGCCCCGGTCGACTTCTACATTTTCGAAGCAGAAAAGATCTATCCTGCTTCGATAATCCTTGGATGGCCATTCTTAGCTACGACCGGAGCAATCATGGATTGGCCACGCCAACACCTATCTCTCAACCACATCGACATCAATGTTTTCTACCCCGCCACCCAGCTCATAGACGAAGAAGAAAGTTTGTCGGAATCACAGTTTGGTGAGAAGTGTAGCAATGATAAGTCAACAATGGAAGTCAAAAGAAAAATCAAGAAGAAACGTCTAAGGAGACAACTCTCCTTTAACTAAAGCCACCTGATCGAAATGAACTACGAGACGGCTTGATCCCCTTTGGATTCTAACCTCTATACTATACGGATCACGGTTCTCTTACAATCCACCACGGATTAAAGCACGCTATATAAATTAAAGGCGGGTATATCCGGACCAGAGGAAGGAAATGATATCCTTCGACCAAACCAATCACAATTTCACTATCGAAATGGGAACGTAAGTCGAGTCTACATCGCAAGCCCTAAAACCGAAGTGAAATCTAAACCCAGTCATCAATCGCTTTATAACACACTGGTCTTTAACATCTCGACATACGGTACGGATCATCCCAAAGCACTCCACCTCGTACGAGATTTGAAACGTTACATTTTGCCTACTCTAAACGGCTCGGAAACCAATCCCTACGAAAACAATTACACCTCATTCCTATTAACTAATCGGTTAAAACCTCAGCAAAAACAGGAACACAATACATGCAAAAACTCCATAGCATATCATTGGATAAAGCCGTCCATGCATGTGTTCAGAAAGTACATTTAAAACAAACAATTAGAAAAAGATCCTTTACGACCTTACAACAAAAGAGAAAGTTATTCAACTTGGTTCGCGTCAGGTTCAATAGAACCCTGAGCACGCTCGACGGTCTTAACGGGCTCGATCGCAATAGCTCTAGTCGCGGCAGGGTCAGTCGGCTCGGCGTCGTGCAAAGAGCCCTCCAAAGCTTCCGAGATCGGAGAAAGCTTAAACTCATCTCTCAGGCAAGTTTCAATCCTGTCGAACTCTTCGTCAACGCCAATAAGCTCAGCTTTCCAGGAATTCAGCTTATCCACCTCGTTGTCGAGGGATGTGGCAATTACCGTTTGGATATCGTTGATGAGCTGCAGATTACAATTAACTTCTGCCAACTCAAACTCTTTGCCCTTAGCATCCTTCAACTTCTCGACGCTCTCCCTCACCTTAGAAATTATATCCTCAAACTTATGAGCTGATTCACGCCTGCATCCCTCTGAGCCTTTTTGATCTCGGCAGCATGCAAGGCATCCTTCTCCTCGATCTGCCGCTTCAAGGAAGCTATATCGGTTTCCAGCTTCCCCTTTTGAATTTCAAATCGGGTCACAAGTTCTGCGGATTTCGCAGCCTCTTCCCTCAGAGCAGTCTTCTCTCTTTCATGGTCCGCGACTTTGGACTAAAAGGAGGTCAATTTCTTTTCCACCTTGGTTAACTTTCTCTTCTCTGACGAAGCGTCCTTCCTCGCCTCGTCAACTCGGCGTTTGTTGCGATGGACCTCAGACTCATAAGCAGCCGTCATCTCGTTGATAGAAGCAATAAACTACAAGACAAAAGACAATCAGCAAAATCCGAAACGAAACGCACATTTACCACAAATAATTGAGTCCTACCTTGGTGCCGCGAAGAGACATATTCGCATATGTCTTCTCTTCAAAAAGCTTATCAAGAGGAGGAAGTTTAGCGTCGGGCCCGTTGATTTCCAAGAAAAGGGCAGACGACATAGGAGGATCAGCAATTATAGCCCCGGAGGGCAATGAGTCAGCAGCAAGGCGAGCAATGCCTTATTTCTTCTCAACATTTTTTTCTCGATCGCTTTGCGACAAGGAACATTTCCGACTCCGCTCGTTCCCACTCCCCGCTGAAGTTGGAGGGGGCTTGGAAGTCTGGGGAAGGGCCGGCACAACTCTCCCCTCGCTAACGGAAGCGAGAGGATCATAAGGATTAGCTATACCCTTTATGGTATCATCGACATTCACTGTGAGAGTAGTAGTGCCCGGAAGCGCCACCTCGGTAGGAACCTCTTCATGCGTCATCGCCTCAATCAAAGGAGGATTCATGCTCGGCTCAGCAGCTCGTTTTGCCATCTCCTCCGCCTCGGTGGTTTCCTTTCCGCCTCCCTCGCCTCGAGCTCTTTCTTCGCACAAATCGACAATCTCGCCATACTCGTCAAGGTACCTTTGACTGATAGGGGTTGTGGGTTCGTCGGAATATATTCGCAAGTAGCCTGAGCCCTCTTTACTCTCTCAAACGAGAAATCCTTTCTCCAGTCGACTTTTTTGGCTGCTAAAATCGTCCACACCTCGGATAGATCGTTTGGACACGGTGGAGGCGCGCTATGAACTACAAAAACAAAAGCATGAAGTTATCTAAAAGTATCAGACAAGACGTTGAGCCATGAATATGCGGAGTAACAACCAAGCGATCTACAGCTCGTCATGACGACTTGGAGGCAAGACCGATCCACGGAGGCCTCGGAAAGTCGGACAAAGAAGAAACGGCTCTCCCATAAATCTTTGCTCGGGAAACCTCCGATGATTCTGAAATCAACCTTGCTAGAGATATAAACCTTCTCCGAGTTAGGGACTCTTCGGATTTCCAGAAGATTTAGAATGTACTTGAGATTGATCTCCACACCACACTCCGCACATATGATCAAGATTCCTATCAAATGACGAAATCCCTGAGGCGTAACCTTGGCCAGTGCGATCCCGTGTTTCCAAAGATATCGTATAACAAGCTTTGGCACGGGGAACCATAAGAAACACAAGGAAAAGAAGCCCTCGTAGACGGTGAAGCAGTATGAAAGAGGATTATTAAGCCGATCGGATAGACCAGGAATGACGGATACAACCTCATGGGGTATTTTGAAGCGTCGCCTTAACTCGGCAAAGGACTTCTCGTCGGAAAGAGTAGAACCGGGAAAAGCTTTTTCCTTTTTCCTCGGACGTTTGGACTCGGGCTTGCTTGAAGGACCCGACTCTTCACCCGACATCGTTCGTTCTAAGCCCTCGGCAAATTCAAGTAGATATGCTGATAAGCCCACCTCGAAAGAATGAAATTCCCTGGGTAACCTACTCACATTGGGGCGAGCACTAGAAATCCGATAGAAAAAACATATATCCGGAAATATACTGAGGCGAAGGAGCAGTTCGAAATTCTTATTTCTCTGCACCACGGTAAGGAAACAGCTCGGTGTCAAAAAGAAGATTCTTCACCTCGCCTCGGCGGAGAAGTTTAGCGATCGGCTTCGTCAAAGTAAAATCGACGTTACCTCGACTCAACAGCAAACTTTGGCAACTAGCTGGTGCCATTTCGACAGTTAATCTCGACGATAAGAAGAACTTTATCTCGTTAGTTATTCCTGAACCTGACGAGTTGGGGGGCAAACTGTTGGGGTCGATTTCACCCATTCAAGATTAACGATGGTTCGGGGTCGAAGATACCGAGCTAGAGAGCTTCTCATCCACAACAAAAGGAGAGGAGTGTACCGACCCATCCTGGGTCGGTATGGAGACAGAGGGTTATACCGATCTACAACCCATTTTTGCACCGACCCATAATCGATCAGCATACCCTCCCAGAAAACGAGTTTTCAAACGGCACGTTTTCAAGTGATTCACACCGACCGATCCTGGATCGGTATGGTGGATCGGTATGGAGACCGCAATGAACACCGATCCAAGCAGGGATTCATACTGACCGGCACCGACGCACAAGGAAAATTACTGTCGACCCATCCTGGGTCGGTACTAATCAAGCGGTACTAATTTCTGCCGGCTAAAAACCATACCGCGCACGATCCAGCACATCCCGCGTTCGACCAGACTCCGCTTTAGCCGGCTAACTCCGCATCCAGTTCCATCCGACCTACACAAGGACGATTAGTGCCGACCCATTCTAGGCCGGCACTACCACACGGCATTAACCCAGCGTTCGAGCAAGTTCACTTCTGTCGGCTAAAACTAGTCCTGCATCGACCCGATCCTCGCCCCTGTCGGCTAAAAACTCTTCCCGCACGACCCAAGCGCACCAATGCCGACCTGTCTTAGCTCGACGTTACCCGACCAGTACAAGGAAGAAATCTGTACCGATCCATTTGTACCGATCTAGAATGGGTCGGTACAAACCTCTAGAATCAGCAAAAACCCAGTTTTGGCCGGGTCAATACCCGGTTTGTTCCGGGTTGACCCGGTTCGCCCCTTTTTCTATAAATACTCTTGAAACCTAATTTTTAAACAAAGCTTTCTTCTTTCTAAAGTTGGGTTTTATCTCAAACTCTTCTTTTTATTTTGGAGGGATTTTGATTGTTCTTCATACAAATGCCACTGTAGAGAAGATTTCTTCACCCTTATCTTTATATTAATGCATCTTCTTTATCTTTATTTCTTTTTTTTCTTTTATGATCTTCATGTCTAGACTTTAGGGTTTTTGTTGGATATTGGATGGCTTGATTTTGATGATTTGATGATTGATTTGTGTTGCTTATGTTCTTAATCATTGTTTTCCTTTCTTTCTAAGTGATCTTAATGCTAGATTGGGCTTGAGAGAGTCAATCTAGATCTTTGAGAATTTCACACCCACAATGTGTTTGATGAAATCCCCCAAAGACCTTAGAAAGAGATAAACATTCTTAACCTATGAGAGTAGTTGCTTAAGGTGTTTATTGGTTGATTTGAATATTGATCTTAATGCTTGCTAATCATTTCATCACAATTGAGAATTTGATCTTGATTTAGTGGTTAGCAAAGTGATTAGTGCCTTGAGAGGGGATTAGTCATAATTAATGATCTTAACTAAAAGAATAGCATAGATGGTGTGTATTAGCATCGTTAGTCAATTGTCTTGATGGTTAGATGATGATGAATTAAGTTGATCCTTGTTAGATCCTTCACATAGGTTAGCTCTTAATGCTAGATTTAGATTGAGAGATCAAATCTAGAACTAAGGCGTTTCACGCCCAAGAGGTGTTCGATGAAATGCTTGAACCAAGCTTTTTGTGAGCTTTTCACATCCTAGCCAATGAGAGTTGATGTCTAGGGTGATTAGTGAACTAAATGGAATTGGAGATTAATGCTCATTGATTATCTAATTGCAAACGAGAGTTTATGTCAATTAGGTGATTAGTGAAGTGATTAGTGCCATGAGAATGGATTAGTCATATTTGCGAATTCTATGTTCTAGGATAGTGTTTAATGCAATCTTTGTCATCATTATTTGATTGTTAATCATTCATTTGCTTGTTTAATCCATGATCCAACATTTCTATCTTTGTTTTCTTTCTTGCATTTTACTTTCCTAATTCAAAAACATAAAAACCCAAAATATTTTCTCTAGCTTAAGTCATTTCTTGCATTCCTAGTGTGTTGTTCTTTGTGCCTCCTTGGATTGATCCTCTTGTACTACAATGATATGAGTAGACTTGAGTAATTGATTAAGACTCAAAAAGTCTTTCATCAATTTGGCGCCGTTGCCGAGTAATTGATTAGACTTGTTTGATCGCATCTTAGAGCTAGTAACTTGTACATTGAGTTGAATTCTTTTTCTGGCACTTTTGGATTCGAGCTCCCATTTTTAGTCTTCTCCCTTTCTTTATTTTTGTTTTCTTGAGGACAAATAAAAGAGTAAGTTTGGAGGAGTTGATATTCCCATATTTTACCCGTTTTAGCATGCATATTATTTAGTGTTTCGGGTCTCATGCATGTATCTTTCATAGTTTGTATAGCATTTTGGTCTAAATTAGAGTTTAGGACATTTGCATAGGTCCTAGTGTGTTCTTGCATGTTTTGGAGTGTTTTCTAGGTGTCTAGAGGCAATTTGGGGAAATTTGGAGGTCACCAAGCCAAGCTGGATCGGAGTTGGGTGCAAGAAGAGATGGCCAAGGCAAAAACAGCAAAAGGAGAGGAGTGTACCGACCCATCCTGGGTCGGTACGATGGGTCGGTATAGAGACAGAGGGTTATACCGATCTACAACACATTTTTGCACCGACCCAGAATCGATCGGCGTACCCTCCCAGAACTCCGAGTTTTCAAACGACACGTTTCCAAGTGATTCACACCGACCGATCCTGGATCGGTATGGAGACAGCAATGAACACTGATCCAAGCAGAGATTCATACCGACCGGCACCGACACACAAGGAAAATTAGTGCCGACCCATCCCGGGTCGGTACTAATCAAGCGGTACTAATTTATGCCGGCTAAAAACCATACCGCGCACGATCCAGCACATCCCGCGTTCGACCAGACTCCGCTTTAGCCGGCTAACTCCGCATCCAGTTCCATCCGACCTACATAAGGTAGATAAGTGCCGACCCATTCTGGGCCGGCACTACCACACGGCATTAACCCAGCGTTCGAGCAAGTTCACTTATGTCGGCTAAAACTAGTCCTGCATCGACCCGATCCTGGCCCCTATCGGCTAAAAACTCTTCCCGCACGACCCAAGCGCACCAATGCCGACCTGTCTTAGCTCGACGTTACCCGACCAGTACAAGGAAGAAATCTGTGCCGATCCATTTGTACCAATCTAGAATGGGTTGGTACAGACCTCTAGAATCAGCAAAAACCCAGTTTTGGCCGGGTCAATACCCGGTTTGTTCCGGGTTGACCTGGTTCGCCCCTTTTTCTATAAATACTCTTGAAACCTAATTTTCAAGCTAAGCTTTCTTCTTTCTAGAGTTGGGTTTTATCCCAAACTCTTCTTATGATTTTGGAGGGATTTTGATTGTTCTTCATACAAATGCCACTCTAGAGAAGATTTATTCAACTCTATCTTTTATTTATGCAATTTCTTTATCTTTATGTCTTTTTCTCTTTTGTTCTTCATATTTGGACTTTAAGGTTTTTGTTGGATTTTGGTTTGCTTGATTTTTATGGGTTGATGATTGATTTGTGATGCTTAGATTCTAAATCATTGCTTTCCTTTCTTTCTAAGTGATCTTAATACTAGATTGGGCTTGAGAGAGTCAATCTAGATCTTTGAGAATTTCACACCCACAAGGTGTTTGATGAAATTCTCCAAAGAACTTAGAAAGAGATAAACATTCTTAACCTATGAGAGTAGTTGCTTAAGGTGTTTATTGGTTGATTTGAATATTGATCTAAATGCTTGCTAATCATTTCATCACAAATGAGAATTTGATCTTGATTTAGTGATTAGCAAAGTGATTAGTGCCTTGAGAGATGATTAGTCATAACTAGTGATCTTAACCTAAGGAATAGCATAGATTGTGTGTATTAGCATCGTTAGTCAATTGTCTTGATGGTTAGATGATGCTGAATTAAGTTGATCCTTGTTAGATCCTTCACATAGGTTGATCTTAATGCTAGTTTAGAATTGAGAGATCAAAACTAGGGCTTAAGCATTTCACGCCCGAGAAGTGTTCGATGAAATGCTTGAACCAAACCTATTGTGAGCTTTTCACGTCCTTGCCAATGAGAATTGATGTCTAGGGTGATTAGTGAACTAAATGGAATTGGAGATTAATGCTCATTGATTATCTAATTGAAAACGAGAGTTTATGTCAATTAGGTGATTAGTGAAGTGATTAGTGCCATGAGAATGGATTAGTCATATTTGCGAATTTCATGTTCTATGATAGTGTTTAATGCAATCTTTATCATTATTTGATTGTTAATCATTCATTTGCTTTTTTAATCCATGATCCAACATTCCTATCTTTGTTTTCTTTCTTCATTTTACTTTCCTAATTCAAATACATAAAAACCCAAAACATTTTCTCTAGCTTAAGTCATTTCTTGCATTCCTAGTGTGTTGTTCTTTGTGCCTCCTTGGATTGATCTTCTTGTACTACAATGATATGAGTAGACTTGATTAATTGATTAAGACTCAAAAAGTCTATCATCACTCACCAAACTCTCCGGGCCGAGCTAAAGGCCCAGGTCATCGATTACCCTAGAAGTAAAAGGAAAATATTCCTTTTATTTCTGAGAATCTCGCATGCAAACTTGTATAAATAGCATTCATAATCACTTATAATACACATCTTGAAACCCTAGCAAAAGCTCTTAACAACATGACTCTTGTACTCATACGCTTACAAACAACAATAATGAAAAACCATCTTTGGATCTCTGCTTGTGTTTTTCCTCATAAACTTTTGTTCCCTCTAAAGTCTTGACAAAAATTGATTGTGCGAGTTTCGACTCTCACAGATTTGTTATTACGTTGTTGAATAGCGTGACAACCTATCCCTAAAATACTTTTTCGTCTTAGACTTCCTTACTAATTCTGATTCTAATTTTTTTGCAGGTAAGCGAGGATTCCCTGTGGATCGATACCTTAAGTACTACATATATTGCTTTGGTGTGCACTTGCAGATACCTAGGATTATAAATATTAAAACATGAAGCTTAGCTAAACCCTAGCAGCATCAAGTCCCGGCTGCTGGGACTCAAGATAACGTTGAGGTCCGCTTGTCCAAGCAGGTTTTTTCCGAGGTGCAACTTGTTAGTGCCTCTGAGAAACCTCGCTCCCCTAACCGTGACAATTCCTCTCGAAGTAATTTTCTCGCCGTTTGAATCAGTTGAAGCACAATTGGGACTTCGGCTACAAGGAAAACATCCCAATCGTGAGGAATCTCTGTGCAACAGTGACCTTACTTCATCATTACCGTGAAGCGGGGCGAAAATCCCTCTTTTGAGTCAATTCTCAAAGAAGGGGCATGAGAACTTCACTCGTTTTGCTGACACGCTGAGACGGGTATGAATTTCCTTCCTTGTTTTATTAACTGTCCACCTTTTCTTTCTTTCTTTAACTCCTTTTCCTGCTTTTCTTTACTTGCTCGCCGCCCACAATAGTTTCATCGAGTGGTATGAGAGGAGACCTTGTGGGTCTTCTTCTAACAAGGAATCTGAGGACCGCATCTCCGAACTCTCTGCCCTAGGTAAGATCCCTTAGTCTCCTTGTTGCTGATAACACTAAGCTTGTCGCCGAGGTCTAAGAGTGTTCCTTTAAGATCGCTGCTCTCACGCAGCATAACCAAGGTCTCGAGGTTGAGAATGTCAAATTGCTGACGAAGCTGAAAGAAGAGAGGTCACAAGCTGACGAGGTGCTCAATTCCCTCTTCGAGCTGAGGGAGAAATATGAAGTTCTCGAGGCATCTCGGGACTCGGATGGTTCTGCAGCCCGCATCAAGGTTGAATGGATAATGGAGGTGCGCTTAAATGACCTGGCGGAGAAGGCTGTCACCGCAACGAAGGATCGTGTTCAACTCTTCGTGTTGTATGCTCAGGCTAAGGGAAATATGGATCTGGTTGAGGCTCTGAAGCGAGGTGACAACGTCGATTATGATGGCGAGATCAAAACTCACACCGCGAATTGCGCCAATTTCCAAGATCATATTAACGCCTTGCCTCTGCTTGATGTTTCTTCATTCAAGGGTTGATTTTCCATTTTTTATATTTTCTTGATGTACGATGTACCCCACCTAGGAATCAGCACTTTTGGTGGTTCTTTAACACCTAGGAATCAGCTTCTAGTTCATGACGCTAGATTTATGCATTAACAACGATCTATATGAAAGAGCTCTAGAAATCGGCTAGGGTTTTACCATGTGAAATCTTTATCGAACATAGAATTCCCCTTTGATAATCCCTTTAAACCCAACGATGAAACTACTCGCACATAGACGAATTAAAAGACATAATTAAATTAAAGCAAGAGGTTGATGAAAGAGGGTTCTCGATTTTAAGAACGATGTCCAGAGAAAACCTCTTCACCAATCTCGAAGAGTATCGAAAGTGAAGAACAAAAGTAAGGTGCGAAAAGTAAGAACAAAATTAAACTACAAATGGTGTAAAAGCAAGCACACGAAATTAGGGTTCCTAAAACACATATTTATAGGTCTTCTCTTATGTTTTCGTCGGTCTTTAGGGTTTTAAGTTGACGGGAATTGAACGGGTCTTGAAATTGGGCTTACGGGACGAAACGAGCTTGGCCGCAGGTCCATGGTCTCTGCCCGTGGTGAAATGCCTTTTGGCCACGGGTGGAAGGCTCCTGGCCGCGACAAACTGCCTCTTGGCCGCGGGTGGAGGGCTTTTGCTCAGGGTGAACTGGGACATTTTGATCTTGATATATCTCCAAGATTGGGCTGGATCAGATGGTGAGATGAACCTCTTTGGCAGTTGAACTTCTGACAGTTTGACTCTGAGCCGAAAATCTGGTTTTTCTCCAATTTGCAATGCTTTTGCCTAAGTAACCTGAAAAGAGTCTTGAACCTACAAATAGACGAAAATTGTGATAAAAAAAACATAGAAAAGCGAATGATGCACTTATTAAAGTGTTCTAAAGTAGATAGTAAAACGGGTAAAAATACGGTGTTATCAACTCCCCCAGACTTAGACTTTGTTTGTCCTCAAACAAAACAAAACCAAAGCTTGGAAAGATCAAACAAAAATCATAGGGAACTAGAAATCTCGGAGACCGTCCTTCTGAACCATAACCATCGAACTACATCAAACTCAACCTAGCCTAGAAAATTCTCACAAGAAGTTTTCGTAACACTAGTCCACGGTATCCGTCATACAAAATCTAAACTTTCAAAATCCAAAATTCCGGTCAACTACCTCTTTAAATTCATGATGCACACAAGTGAAATTCTCATCAACAGGATCAAACCAAGACAATTGATGCTAGGTACTAAAGGCATTTAGAGGTGAGGTTAAGAGTGTTTCGGGTTACTGTAATTTCACCGGAGGGTGCGAGATATTATGCAAAATAGCAAGAGAGGAAGGACCTATTGATAACCAGAACAAGAAAGGAAGGACCACAGCAAGAGAGGAAGGACTTTGCGTAAAAATGTTGCACTTCTTTTTTTCTCCAAAAACAGAAGTTTCTTCTTATTCCCCAGACTTAAAATTTTATGTGGGGTCGGAATGACAAACATCTTATAAACGAACCATGGATGCCTCATAAGTATTTCGACCAACCTAGACTCTTTTTAGGCTCTTGTTTCCTTTCCCTTTTAATTATTTTCAATCTTTTTTTTTTTTTTTTTTTGAAAGGGGGAAACGCCTTTATTGAGATAGAGTCTTAGGGGCACGAAATTTTACCATGTTTTTGAGTTTTCCAAGGCAGAACCAAGCTCTCGTCTTTGTTGAATTCACCTCCACCAATCGCGTATAGTCTTCGTCTTTAGTGACTGAAAATTGTGTCGTTCCTCCCTCTCCGGCGTTTTTGCACATATCTGCACATAAGACACAAAGAGAGATGCATGTGGTTTGAACAATAGTTAAGTTTCGGGTGGGGTACCAACTAAAGATGAGTTGGCCATTCAGGTACGACAAAGAGTGGTAAAAGGTAAAAGAACGTCATGAATGTATGATTCGTTATCTTTGCCTACACCTTTGATAAGAAAATTAAGTCAAGTTAAAGTCCAAATATAATAGAGCTAGTATATTCCATCCTACAGAATTTCTATAGTCTAAATTACTCTGGGGATTTTGCATTAACAGAAACTCTAGCTACCGCCTAGTCTACAACCAAATTATGAAAGAGCATGTTGCTAGGAAATAGCGTAGAAGCACACTTGTCGGTTATCGTCATGGATTTCTTTCATCATTCCCTCAAAACGTATTCCAACATTATTGAAAAAACTTATAGATGTATGTAATAATTGAAAAAGTGTAGGGAAAAATAAAACTTACCTGAAAGTGTTGGGGAATGGATGTGGGAATGGGATGGTGGGGGATGGGAGATGGGGGATGGTAGATGGTGTTGTGGTGATGGGGAATGGTTGTGGGTGATTGGGAATGGTTTGGAATCGATCGGGGATCGAAACAAATCGATCAGGATCGGCAGGAGGTTGGTCGCGGGTCGAAGGGCTCCGACTGCGGTCAAAAGAGGCTTCACCGCGGGTCGGTGGGACGCGACCGCGGCCACGTGCTAGTTCACCGCAGGTCGAGCTGCTGCACCCGCGGTCGATCCTCTTTTGCGGCCAAGTGATTCCTCGCGGTTTGGGCTGGACCGAGCAGCTTCGAATCGTGTTTTCTTATTTTTATCTTTTCGGTTTTTTGATTTTTTTGAAAACTGAAAATAAGAAAAATAAAATGTTAACAGAAAAAGAAAGAAAAACTAAAAAGAAAAACGTACCTAAAATGGGTTGCCTCCCATCGCGCGCTTTTGTTTAAAGTCGTTTAGCTCGACGTTCGTAGCTAGATGCGCTTAGTCGTAGAAGGACAGTACCTTTCGACAAGTCTTCTTTGATCTCCTTCGGGTCTCTTCGTCATGTGAATCATCGCTACATAGTGAGTCGGGATCCGGGTCTCTAAAATTGGGATATCCGTCCTTCTTGAACTTGAGCGGGACAACATTGTAGAACACATCTTTGTTGACGTTGACAAAGGAATCACGCCGATTTGACCAATCCATGATAGCTCCAACGGTTAGCAAGAAAGGCCATCCTAGGATCACCGGTGTAGAATCAACTTTTGTCGTCTTGACGATGTAGAAAACGACGGGGGCTATGCAATCTCCAATCCATATTGGCATGTCATAGGCGATCCTCTTTGGTGTAGCACAAGTCTCATCAGCCATGCTGATTTTTATTCGGGTACGGTGCACGTACTTAATACCGAGGCGTTTGGCGGTTGATGTTGACATGATGCTAAGGAAGGCTCCGGAGTCACAAAGAACCTCTTTAAACTCGACTCCACGGTTGGTGCAAGTGATGAGAAACTAACCTTGTTCTTGAATCTTATGGAGAGTTCGAATTAACGGGTCTTCCATTCATAGCATTGTTGAGGAGATCTTCTATCTCCGAGATGGACTCTTTGCTTTCAAAAAAGAAGTGACCAATCATGTGGTCCATGCAAGTTCTAGCAAATGTGGTTCCTCGAGGTAGATCACGAACCACACTGCTGAATTCCTCTAACTTCTCCCAACTAATCTTGTTCAGGTTTCTTTTGTGTTTCTCGGGATGAAATATACGAATAGCATAAGACGTACCATATGGTGTGGTTGAACGTCTTCCTCTCATGAAGTACGTACAAATATCTTCTCTACTCTCCTTGCTGTAGCGGAAGAATTCTGGTGGGCGACCTTTTTCCCACACGTCCGAAAAAGGTATGAACATCGGGATCGATTTCACAAAATTGTTGAATTCGATCAATCATTCTCGTGAGATGCTTTGGGTCTTTGGCTCCTCGGGTATTGGACTTGCATGAGGTGGTGGTTCATAGACAGAGCCATATATACATCGAACTAAAATCAGATTCGTGGAAGAACAACCTTGGGTCTTCTTCCTTGGAGTATTGCTCCTCGATTTCCTCAGATGATTGAGTAAACTAAACCATGTTGCAAGGTGCAATAGAGTATGTTTCCAAGTTGCTTGAAGGGTCTGTCAAAGCTTGAGAATCAATGGAGAAGACGGCATGCTCAAGGATGCGTGTTCGGGACACAAGATGTTCAAGGTAAGGCAAGCAGGAGCTGGGAGCGGGTCGAGGAGGCGCACCCAAGGTGGAATGCAGGTCGGCTACGGGTCGGGAGCACGCACCCGCGGCGAAAGGGGGTTCTGCCGTGGCTGGAGGGGTCGCGACTGCGGTGGGGGAAATCTGTGGGGATTTGCTTGGTTCGTCGTTTTCTTCATCTCCTTTGGTGGTTTCTGGTTCAAGAGCTTCATTTGGCTTCTCTTCTAGGTCAGGGGCAGGAACATCAAGTGTTGTATCATGGTCCTCATGATCTTTAGAAAGTTTCTCCACTTTTTCTTCTACTTCATCAATGGCATGAATGAGTCGATAATCGAGCTCTATTGTCTTGTCTTTAACTTCTCATACTCCTTCCCACAACTCGAGGGTGTAGTCGTAGGCGGTGTTACTGTTGTCATTGACAGAGTTATCCAAGTCATCAAGCTTGTAGTTTAAAGTACGTACCCCATCACTAGCTTTCAGATATCAAACTTTTGTCTTCCTTGTTCTTCTTCAACAAGTTCCATCCTCTCGTTGAGTGTTGTAGTGTCTTTAAGGGCCTGATCTTCAAGAACTTTGATGTGGGCAGCTGATATTCTTATATTTTACTCTTTTAAGCATGCATTTATCTAGGTATTTTAAGTCTCATTTATGTGTTTTCTTAGCATTTCATTGATGTTTTGCTCTCATTTAGAGTTTAGAGAATTCTCACTAGGTCTGAGAGACTCTTGAATGTTTTGGAGTGTGTTTAGCTGCTTTGGAGACATTTTGGGGACGATTGGAGTGTTGGAGTAAAAGAGAATGCAAGGGTCACCCGAGGTGTCTGAAAGATCTGGCCTGACGAAGGGTTTGCAATCAGAATTAGCTCCGAAAGGCTTCATGAAAATGATGGGAAAATGAGTTAGCTGTCGTCTGCAGGTGGTTTCAGGTCATTTGGATGAGTAGTTCAATCGATATGGCGATTTCACTAAGGATACGTCCGTCTGGCCGCGAGACCATTGCACAACACCGACCAACCGTGGTCTGGTATCCTTGCCCAGTACTGCAGCCATGCTTGAACAGGAGGAACACCGGACCACAACAATGGCTTGCAACTGACCGGTGCCCAGCCCCAGGACAGTTCAAAGCGGACCGATCTCGATCGGTCTCACCAACTTAGCCAACACCCGGACAGGACGAATGCCGACCAGCCACGCCGGATGAAGACCGACCGGTGTCCCAACTTCAGGAAATGCCATACCGCCCCTCCACCACCCGGTACCAACGTCCGGTGTCAAACCCAAGCTCGACCAGGAAGAATGTCGGCCACCTGTACCGGCCCGTCTCGACCCGGTGTGAAGCTCTCGACCAAAGGTGAACCACACCGGCCGGCTACACCGGTCCACCACCGTCCGGTTTGAGGCATCACGACCCAGACCCAGTTTGTTCTGGGTTGACCCAGTCTGCCCAAACAACTTTAAATATTTGAAAAACCTAATTTTTAGATCTAAGCTTTCTTCTCTCTAGAGTTGGGTTTTATCCCAAACTCTTCTTATGATGATTTTGGATGGATCTTCATCATTCATGCCACTCTAGTGAAGCATTCTTCAACCTCTATCATTTATCTATTTGTTTATTTCCTTTCTTTCACTTTTCTTTTATGTTCTTCATGTTTACACTCTAAGGTTTTAATTGGATCATGGGTTATGCTAGATTAGAATGATTTTAATGTTGATTTGTATTGCTTAGGTTCTCAATTCTTGCTTTCCTTTCTTATTTAGTATTCTTAATGCTAGATTAGGCTTGAGAAAGTTAATCTAGATCATAGGGAATTTCATTCACACAAGGTGTTCGATGAAATTCTCTAATGAATAAAATAAGAGATTTTCATATTTAACTCATGAGAATGAATGTTTGAGATGAATCTTGGTTAATAGAACTTGTGTTTAATGCTTGATAATCATATAATCACTAATGAGAATTTGAATTGATTAAGTGATTAGCAAAGAGATTAGTGTCATGAGAATAAATTAATCTTATTCAAGTGTTCTAAACCTAAGGAATAGCATAGGTTGTGTGCATTAGTATCATAAATGATGATGATTTGGATTGCATCTTGTTAGATCCTTCACATAGGTTGATCTTAATGCTAGTTTTGAATTGAGAGATCAAAACTAGAGCTTAAGCATTTCATGCCCGAGAGGTGTTCGATGAAATGGTTGAACCAAACCTATTGTGAGCTTTTCACATCCTAGCCAATGAGAGCTGATGTTTAGGGTGATTAGTGAACTGATTGGGATTATATATTAATGCTCATTGATTATCTAATTGCCAGCGCGAGTTTATGTCAATTAGGTGATTAGTGAAGTGATTAGTGCCATGAGAATGGATTAGTCATATTTGTGAATTTCATGTTCTAGGATAGTGTTTAATTCAATATTTGTCATCATTATTTGATTGTTAATCATTTCTTTGATATTCTAATCCATGATCCAACACTTCTATCTTGCATTTTACTTTCTTAATTCAAAAACATAAAAACCCAAAACATTTGATCTAGCTTAAGAGGTTTCATGCATTCCTAGTGCATTAATCTTAACCCCTATGGATTGACATCTCTTATGCTACAATGACAAGCATAGAGGAATTGATATGAACTTAACAAAAATCTTTTATCAATTTGGCGCCGTTGCCATTGGGGTTTAGCATTGATCATTCAGATTTTGAATCTTCTTGAGACTAGAGCCTTTTTGTTTTCTTTTGTTGCTAAACTTTTCCCTTTTCTTGTGATCTATATGAAGGGAGTGAAAATGAAGAAGCAACCGTCAAGCTAGTGACGTTAAACGCGCCCTTGGGACCTCCCAAGCCTATCCTTTGTCAAGCTAGAGACACAAAACAAGCCTCAATAAGGGTCTCTTGGGTCCAATGGTCGTGGTATTAGATAAAAGGACGGTTTGAGCCACAACACGTCCTTCTTCTCTCCAATACAAGGTATGATCCTCACTCCATTTCATTGTAAATATATTGCATATTGTTACCTTCTCCTTGACTTTTGTTGCACCGGGACGGTCAGTTTGGGGGAGGGGTTTGTGTCATTTGACCTTGTGTTTTATTTTCTTATTTTCTTTTTTGCATACTTGAGTCTCATGCATATCATACTTTCACTTATAGCATAGAAAAACACAAAAAATTGAAAAATTGAAAAATTTTGAAACACAAAAAGAGAACATATAGTTACATCTCATGTGTAGGAATGAGTCTAGAGTTCATATAGGGTTTGCATTCATATGCATTGGGAGCAATGATGAGCCTTTCCTTGTAAAGTATCAACTTAAGGAGTTAGTTCAATGCCCTAATTTGTAGTTGTCTAATGCATTCAAGTTGGTTAGAAAGTAAGGAAGAACCATGCTTTGATCTCGTGTCTCTATGTTCATGTTTTGATTGAAGCAAGCTTTGAATTGATTCCAACCCTATATAATGAGAACCTTAATCTTGACATCTTAATTATCATGTTTGTGCATCTCATAGTGAATCATGGATACCAACATACATATTTGGGCTATCTTCTCCTTTTTACCACTCTTGTTAGCTCGAATAGCCGATTCTCATATTTGGAACAGTTTACCACACCCTAAACTAAACCGTCCTTCAAGCCTTGAAACTCTAGCGTGTGAATGTGAGGCCTTACTTTCAAACAAACTTTGGCAAAATGTGTTAGGTTTAGGGCGACAAGGATAGGTTTGCATGTAGATCTAGCTCATACATCAAGAGCTAGACTAGGATAGGCTAGATAGGATGGGGGATTGGATGTGAATGATGAAAACGATGAGAGTGGGAAGAGTGAAGTGGAAAGGAAGAAAAAGACGGGGAGAAAGCGAAAAGGGGAATGCAAAAATATGAAGTGGGTGACAAGCCCTAAGAATAGCTCTTAGTGTTAGAATTGGCCTCAAAGTGTAGAGTAAAAAGGAAGGAATCCAAAAATTTGGCAAAAGCATCAAATGATGAGAAATGAGGCAACACAAAGAAAGAAGAAAAAGAAGAGCTAAAGCAACAAGAAAGAGGAGCACCAAACCACAAATTCAATGGAGAAGAAGGTATTCCCCTAAGTGAGAAGAAGATGAAGTGGAGAAACAAGAAAGCATGTGGGACATGAAGGCAAAATGCCTTTTGAAAAGGGTAGCTTAGGTTTGAGACTTCATGGGGTTTAGATTTAAGGACAAAGACATTTGGAGCATTGGGTAGATGTAAGTTTGTCATTGTATGCATCAATTGTCTTTTACCTTTAGCATTTTGCCGAAGTTTGTTCTTTCATAGAGTGATCCCTTGCATGTGACTACCCGCATATGTTTGAGATCATCTTCATCTCAAGACCCTATCCCTTAGCCAAATGTATTCATTTATTGTGCATGAACATGATTCACTTGAAACAAACAAATGAATGTCAAAGGGTTGGGTAATATGAATGCTTGTGTAGGTTGAAACTTGGATTTGATTCGCGTGGAGATAGGCATGGCTAACTCTTTTGGAGTAAGGTTAACTTGAATGCATTTTAGAATTACCAACTAGGACATTGAGCTTGACTTTTTTTGTTGATGCTTTTGGCTTTAAGCTCCCATCTTCAATTCTCTCTCTTCTTGTTCTTGTTTGGTTGCTTGAGGACAAGCAAAGGAATAAGTTTGGGGGAGTTAATATTCTAATATTTTACTCTTTTAAGCATGCATTTATCTAGGTATTTTGAGTCTCATGCATGTGTTTTCTTAGCATCTCATTGATGTTTTGCTCTCATTTAGAGTTTAGAGAATTCTCACTAGGTCCTAGAGACTCTTGCATGTTTTGGAGTGTGTTTAGGTGCCTTGGAGACATTTTGGGGATGATTGGAGTGTTGGAGCAAAAGAGAATGCAAGGGTCACTCGAGGTGTCTGAAAGATCTGGCCAGACGAAGGGTTTGCAATCAGAATTAGCTCTGAAGATCTTCATGAAAATGATGTAACAATGAGTTAACGGTCGTCTGGAGGTGATTTCAGGTCATTTGGATGAGTATTTCACACAATATGGCGATTTCACTAAGGATACGTCCGTCTGGCCACAAGACAATCGCACAACACCAACCAACCGTGGTCCGGTATCCTTGCCCGGTACTGCAGCCATGCTTGGACAGAGGAACACCAGACCACAACACTGTCTTGCAACTGACCGGTGCCTAGCCTCAGGACAGTCCACACCGGACCGATCTCGACCAGTGTCACCGTCTGGTCCTTAGCCAACACCCGGACAGGACGAATGCCGACCAGCCATGCCGGATGAAGACCGACCGGTGTCCCAACTTCAGGACATGCCATACCGCCTCTCGACCGCCCGGTACCACCGTCCGGTGTCAAACCCAAGCTCGACAAGGAAGAATGCCGGCCACCCGTACCGGCCCGTCTCGACCCGGTGTGAAGCTCTCGACCAAAGGTTATCCACACCGGCCGGCTACAGTGTGAAGCATCACGACCCATACCCGGCCGGGTCAATACCTGGTTTGTTCCGGGTTAACCCGGTTTGTTCCGGGTTAACCCGGTCCGCCCAAATAACTTTAAATATTTGAAAAACCTAATTTTTATATCTAAGCTTTCTTCTCTCTAGAGTTGGGTTTTATCCCAAACTCTTCTTATGATGATTTTGGATGGATCTTCATCATTCATGCCACTCTAGTGAAGGATTCTTCAACCTCTATCATTATCTATTTGTTTATTTCCTTTCTTTCACTTTTCTTTTATGTTCTTCATGTTTAGACTCTATGGTTTTAATTGGATCATAGGTTATGCTAGATTAGAATGATTTTAATGTTGATTTGTATTGCTTAGGTTCTCAATCCTTGCTTTCCTTTCTTATTTAGTATTCTTAATGCTAGATTAGGCTTGAGAAAGTTAATATAGATCATAGGGAATTTCATGCACACAAGGTGTTCGATGAAATTCTCCAATGAACTAAATAAGAGATTTTCATACTTAACTCATGAGAATGAATGTTTGAGATGAATCTTGGTTAATAGAACTTGTGTTTAATGCTTGCTAATCATTTAATCACTAATGAGAATTTGAATTGATTAAGTGATTAGCAAAGAGATTAGTGTCATGAGAATAAATTAATCTTATTCAAGTGTTCTAGACCTAAGGAATAGCATAGGTTGTGTGCATTAGTATCATAAATGATTATGATTTGGATTGCATCTTGTTAGATCCTTCACATAGGTTGATCTTAATGCTAGTTTTGAATTGAGAGATCAAAACTAGAGCTTAAGCATTTCATGCCTGAGAGGTGTTCGATGAAATGGTTGAACCAAACCTATTGTGAGCTTTTCACATCCTAGCCAATGAGAGTTGATGTTTAGGGTGATTAGTGAAATAATTGGAATTATTTATTAATATTCATTGATTATCTAATTGCCAACGAGAGTTCATGTCAATTAGGTGAATAATGAAGTGATTAGTGCCATGAGAATGGATTAGTCATATTTGTGAATTCCATGTTCTAGGATAGTGTTTAATTCAATCTTTGTCTTCATTATTTGATTGTTAATCATTTATTTGATAGTCTAATCCATGATCCAACCCTTCTATCTTTTGTTTTATTTCTTGCATTTTACTTTCTTTATTCAAAAACATAAAAACCTAAAACATTTGCTCTAGTTTAAAAAGTTTCATGCATTCCTAGTGCATTAATCTTAACCCCTGTGGATTGACACCTCGTATGCTACAATGAAAAGCATAGAGGAATTGATATGAACTTAACAAAATTATTTATCAGCAGCAAGATTATCGAACATCTTGTTGAATTTGACGGACATAGATCCTCTCGTTCAAAGCGGTTTCGGACTTAGCTTGGGATTCGATGGTTTTGTTGATAGTTTCTTCGAGTCTCTTCAAACGAGCGCTGAATTCCAAGCTCTCATCGTGCTGGTTCAAAATTTGATGCGGAAAAAGGTATGAGTTTTGTTGAGAGTTGACAAATGGAGACGCAAAAGGCTCGTCTCGGTAGTATGGAGGCTCGTAGCGTCCTTGAGAGAAGATGGTCGGTGCCAGTTTCTGATCCATGCAAAACGAGTCACAGTTGATGTGTGAATCGTGAGAGTAGTGAGCACAAGATGGGTCGTAGCAACCCTGCTCGTAGTAGTCATCTCGCACCAGAGGCGAGTCCATGTTTCAAAGCCTGAAACGAAGTAAAACAAAAATTAAAATTAAAAGGAAAAAGTTTATTCTAGAGTCGATTTACTAACCTCTAAAGTGTGACAGAACAAGTAGCGATTGCCTCCACGGCAACGGCGCCAAAAACTTGGTGGACGCTCGGATTGTTCTCTGAACTTCAGGTTTTAAATTTGTAAACCTAAAAGTTCTGCAAGTGCACAGACGTGTGTTGTAATACTTTAGTTATCAATCCACAGGGAGGGAATGCTGTTCTGTGAGACCGTTGACAGATAATGCCAAAGAAGTCTAAAACGAGAATAAGTTTTTATAGGGTTTTGTCACGAAAAATTGTACAGAACGAAAAAACAGAAAATCGCTTGTAAAACTAGGAATTAAAATCGATGGCTTGAAAGTAAAGGGAAAAACGATTTGTAAACAATAATAAAACGGTGTTGGGTCAACAGGGATATCTTAGGGTATGTTCGATTCAATCACGGCCCCTAAGCTCTTAGTAACAAAGTTTCTAGATTTTAACTCCACGAACTGAACATAATAAACGGCGTAGCCTACTTTCGTACATCCTACGCACCAACAATCTATATACTCGAGCAGTAGCTTTCGTCTCTGGCCGCGCAGAAGATCGCGCTGACACGCTCCTATAGATACTCAAGCTTCATATGAGCCCTAAAGCGACTTGGAACCAGATTCATATGCACCTTGCAAGGTGATTCAAGCTCATGAAGAAGCCTCATCCTCTTCATCAACAACACTTCAAAGGAACCCGCCAAGGAAGATCTAAATGCCTTATATCGACTCCTAGCATTGCTTTGGCACCACAAACTCTAACTGTGAGTCCTACTCGGCCTTTGAACCGACACCTCTAGCAAGCCCAATACCCGAGGAGCCAAAGACACAAAGCATCACCCGAGAGAGATTAATCGAGTTCAACTACTTGTGAGGTCAATCCCGATGCACATTTATTTCGAAGAAGTTTGTGAAAGAGGTCGTCTATAAGAATTCTTTCTCTACAACAGAGAGAGCAAGAAGGATATTCACACCTACTTCATAAGAGAAATGCATTCATCAACGCCTTATGCCGCCTCTTACGCTATCCGAATCTTCCATCCCGAGAAGTACCGACGGTACCCGAACAAAATAAGCCAAGAGAAGCTAGAGGAATTCAACACTGTGGTTCGTGATCTACCTCAAGGAACCACTTTTGCTAGAGCTTGTATGGACCACATGATTGGTCACTTCTTTTGTGAAAGCAAATAGTCCATCACGGAGATAGAAGATATTTTTGACAATGCCATGAAAGGACAACCGGTTCGGACTCTCCATAAGATTGAAGAAAAAAGGTCAGTTCCGTATTTCTTGCAGCATCCGTGGAGTTGAATTTAAAGACGTTCTTTGGGACTCCAGAGCTTGCCTAAGCATCATGTCAAAATCTACCGCCAAACGTCTCGGTATCAAGAATGTTCATCCAACTAAGACGAAACTCAGCATGGCCAATGAGACTTGTACTACACCAAAAGGAATTGCCCGAGACATGCCCGTGAGGATTGGAGATTGCATAGCTCCCGTCGGTTTCTACATCGTCAAGGCGACGAAAGTTGATTCAACACCAATAATCCTAGGATGGCCATTCTTGTGAACCGTTGGAGCCATCATGGATTGGCCCAATCGACGTGTTTCCTTTGTCAACGTCAACAAAGATGTGTTCTACAATGCTGTCCCACTCAAGTTCAAGAAGGAGGGATATCGTAATTTGAGAGACCCCGATCCCGACTCACTATGTAGTGATGATTCACATGACGAGGAGACCCAAAGGAGATCAAAGAAGATTTGTCGTAAGACACTGTCCTTCTATGACTAAGCTCATCCAGCTACCAAGGTCGAGCTAAACGACTTTAAACAAAAGCGCTCAATGGGAGGCAACCCATTGTAGGTACGTTTTTCTTTTTAGTTTTTCTTTCTTTCTATTAACGTTTTGTTTTTCTTAGTTTCAGCTTTCTAAAAAATCCAAAAACCCAAAAAATTAAAAAAAACGATCGATACTTTTAGATAGAGGTTTTCTCCGGACTTCGTTCTTAAATTCGAGAGGCTCCTTCACCAATCTCCTGCTCTTTATTTTAATATACTTTATGCTTTACTTTATGTTCTAGTTTTAGTTTAATTTTCGTTCTTACTTTTGCACTTTACTTTTCGTTCGATACTTTTAGAGATTGGTAAAGAAGTTTTTTTCGGACTTAGTTCTTAAAATCGAGAACCCTTTTCCATCAATCTCCTGTTTTTATTTAATTATGTCCTTCAATTCTAGTATGTCCGAGTAGTTTAGTCATTAGGTTTAAAGGGATTATCAAAGGGGAATTCTATGTTCGATAAGGATTTCACATGGTAAAACCCTAGTGTAAGAACCAGAATTCGCACATAGATAGTAGATCGGCGAATTCAGTTTAGGATTTAGGAGAATTATTTTTATTAGATTTATAGATGTGCCTGTGAATGCTGCCTACGTACCCTTTAAAGGGATCAAGCCAAAACGTAGTTCTTGTTACAAAGAGTGTTTCTGTCTAAGTTCTCAATTCTGAGATATCCCAATTATGAATGGGGGGCTCTCCTATTTATAAGTCTTGATGTCTTTTGATCTTCCTTTTCCTTCTTGAATTGGTATTGGCAATTGTCCTTTTTTCTTGAAGTCGATAAGGATAATCTCCTTTCTTCTCGGGATTTGCCTTTTATGAAATAAAAGGAAACCTTCCTTTTATTTCGTAAGTTGGCTCTAATGGGCTTTGAAATCAATTGTTGGGCTGATTTTAACTCGGACCGGGTTAAACCGGGGGAGTGCTAAACTCCCCTCTAACAATTAGTCCCCCCTTAGTTCGGCGAACGAGTCTTTGAGTTCGGCGAAGTTTTTGGAGAATTCTTTAGCCCGGTTGGAGTTGAAATCATGTCTTGACTGTTCAAACTTGTGTTCTTTAATGATCGAACTTCCTTTGCAGACTAGATGTTACTTGGCTTTGTTCCTGCAAAAAATGACTAAAGACGCGAGATTGAGCTCGAGGCTGAGCTCGGCGTGTGTTAGTTAGGTGCGAGGCCGGCCTCGGCTTTTTTGAGTTCGGTTTCGATAGTTCGTGCCAGACTGCGAGGTCGGCGAGCTGCCCAATTGTTAGATCGGTGAGTTACGATTACGAGTTGCTATACTGTGAGGTCGGCGAGCTGCGCGGTCGGAGAACTGCGATCGTGAGCTTGGCGAGCAGGAGGTCGGTGAGCTGTGGTCGTTAGTTAGGCGGAGCTGCGACGTCGGCAAACTGTGACTGCGCGATGAGTAAGCTGCGATTGAGCTACCTAACTGTTAGACCGACGAACTACGACCACGAACTGCCTTACTGTCGGATCGACGAACTACGACCACGAACTGCCTTCCTGCGAAGTAGGCGATATGTTCGATTGGGAGGTAGGCGAACTGCTTGAGTTCGGCTTGATGATACGAACTGACTGAGTTCGGCTTAGAGGGACGGACCCTGTGATTGAATTTGAATAGAAAATATATTCGAATAATAAAGTAAAATTTTTTATGAGTACCTGAATTTTAGGGAGCTCGGTAGGCGAGCTACGATCGGTAAATGACGATATCGGTGGATGCTTTTTTTTTTAATCTCGACTTTTCTTCTCCAGTTCGATGTTATTGCAGATCGGTGTGAGAGTGAGTGAGGTCAGCGTCGTGTGCTTCGTGGTCGGCATGCATGCTGCTTGGCATGCAAGTTACGTTCGTCATGGTTGTCTTTCGTTGCGTTTTCTTATGTTGGTCGTCTCCTCTTCACGTGGTCATCATGTTGCATGTTGGTGCATGCACATTGTGATCGTGCACGTTGCTCCTCATGAGCTCGTCAAGAACTCGTTTTCTTGATGAGTTCGTCATCCTCCACAAGCTTTGTCTCGGTAAGTTTGTCGTCTTTGTCGTGGTTTTGAGCTCGGCGTATCACGATTATGAGCTCGGCATGTCGAGTTCAGCGAGCTCGTTAAGCTCGGTTCTCTCTCAACGAGCTCGTGAGAATTTGTTTCTCCTCCTCGGCAAGTTCGTTTATGGTTAGTTTCTCCTCCTCACGTGCTTCGTGAGCTTGTTCCCCCGTCATGCTCTCTTTGCTCGTCATGAGCTCATTGCTCGTCATTGGCCGTTCATGGTCGGTACTTTGATGTCGGATTTCTAGGGTTTTAAAATAATTCTCCATCAACCCTCAATTTTCTTGCCCCGTCCTTCTAGCGCCAATTGTTGAAACCAGATTTCACACATATCGTAGATCGGTGAAATCAGTTTAGGGTTTAGGAGAATTATTTTTATTATAATCATAGCTGGACCCGAGATGGGTTGCCTACGTACCCTCGAAAGGGATCAAGCCATTCGTAGTTCTTTTTACAGAGAAATTGTGGGATGATCATTATGAATAAAGAGCTCTCCTATTTATAAGTCTTGAAGTCAGTGCTTTTCCTTTTCCTTCTTGAATTGATATTGGCGATTATCCTTATTTCCCGGAGTTGATAAGGATAACTTCATTTCTTCTCGAGATTTGCATGCCTTTATCAAATAAAAGGAGAACTTCCTTTTATTTCTTAAGTCGGTCTTGATGGGCTTTTGATGTTGGCCACCTCGATCATGAACCCTCTCCCGAGATCGAACCGTCGTAAACTGATGTTGATTAAGCCGATCTCGGTTCGTACCGGGTTAAAACCGGGGAGTGCTAAACTCACCTCTAACACCTAGCAGATGTCTAGAGCTCTTTCTTATAGATCGTTGTTAATGCTAAATCTAGCGTCATGAACTAGAGGTGATTCATAGGTGTTAAGTACCACCAAAAGTGATGGATCTAAAAACACCTGAATCGTTTATCTATAAGAGCGTGTGCGTCGTAAGATTTCGAAAGTATACTTGCGGAGTGCCGTGAACTAAGAAGAACTAGCGCGAACAGCATGATCTTCCGCGCGGCCAGAGACGAAAGCTACTAGTCAAGTGTATAGGTTGTTGGTGCGTATGATGTACAAAAGTAGGCTACGCCGTTTATTCTGTTCAGTTCGTGGTGTTGAAATCTAGAAACAGTTACTAAGAGCTTAGGGGCCATGATTGAATCGAGCATACCTTTAGATATCCCTGTCGACCCAACATCATTTTATTATTGTTTACAAATTGTTTTTCTCTTAGTTTATGCAATCGATTTTCTTAAGTTATTTTACAAGCAATTTTCCGTTTTTCGTTCTTTACATTTTCGTGACAAAAACCCTTATATAAACTTATTCTCGTCTTAGACTTCCTTGCTATTCTATGTCTAAGGTCTCGCAAAACAGCTCTCTCTCCCTATGGATCGATACCTAAAGTACTACAACGCATGTATGTGTTTCAGGGACGAATCCGAAGCACTACCAATGTTACTACACTGCAGACTGCCTTTGTTCAATAGTGGTGGAGTGATGTCCGTGAAATAGTCTTTAGTATGTATTTCTTCTGTCTCTTCTTCCAGGACTGGCAGCTCTTGTTCATGATCCAGTGATATCTAGACTTCATCGTTCTGAGTTTTGAGCAACATGAGGCTCCATCTCAAGCATCGGAACACCATATGGGATATCAAGTTGATTTTTCTATGGAATTTGTGGAGAAACCACATCCTCTTGAGTTAACATTCCACATGTATGACATGATTTTTGTAGCCTCTCATACTCCAATCGAATCAGCACTGGCTCGCCCACCTCTTGCACATATCTAGTAAAGGCCAATAGTTGATAAGCATTGAATTTGACTTGAACCCAAACCTCATATGGGTTATCTCTAGTAGGCTCTACTATACGGATTCCTTCAACCTGCCCCATCTCTCTTGCTATTTCCTCCACCATCATACGATTTCGATATTCATTGGGGATATTAAAAATCCAAACCCATAATGAGATTGTTTGGAGAAAGTTAGGATACAACCTTCTAGTCCAGCGATCCATAACTATCATCCAATCCTTGAATGACCAAGGTCCTCTTTCAATCACGGATAGGAGATGATGCTTTGCAGTAAAGAAGAATTGGATTGTGTCGTAATCGTTGATTTGTCCGTGAACTCGGGCATGGAGTCTCCACGCTTTCGGCTAGGTATTCCTCAACCCAGTCAGATTTTGATGCTCTGGATTCAATCCAAAGACGATTAGACTGAGCCTATTTCTGTCGCATTTCTTCTTCGAGCTTATGTGATATTTGTAGAGGGGGCAGTGAAGAGTTGATGCTCAGTTGATATATCGCACGCCATAGATATTTCTCCATACTTTAATTTTTTGGTTAAAGATATGGATTTTTGGTAAAAAAGCAAGATTTACTGAGAAACCGAATAGATTGGAGGTAAAATCGCATATTTGCGAAGTTGAAACCCTAGTCGCACTGTTGGTCGCACTTTCGGGAGAGTTCTTGAGAGAGGTGTCTAAATTATCCCTTCGAGGATATCCAATTGGGAAAATTGTCTAAAAAATCATCAACTTTCAAATTTTGGCCATTAAAAACACGAACTATTGTGTGCATAGTTTAAATCATCATATTTGGTTGACTTCAAATTTAAATCCTGAATTTTCGTTGACTCGACCAAAAAAGACATGACGTTCAATCCGTAAACGGAATGAGTAAACGGAGTTAGAAAACCGTTTAAAACCACGGTTAATTGATACGACGTCGTTTTGCTCCTTTTTCTTAAAACGGGAAAATTGTCTTAAAAAGCATCAACTTTCAAATTTTGGCCATTAAAAGCACGAACTAATGCGTGGATAGTTTAAATCATCATATTTGGTTGACTTCAAATTTAAATCATGAACTTTCGTTGACTCGGTAAAAAAAACATGACTTTAAATCTGTAAATGGGATGAGTAAAAGGGGTTAGAAAACCGTTGAAACCTACGGTTAATTGATACGACGTCGTTTTGCTCCTTAAAACCAAATAGTTAGTGCTTTTAATAATTTTAATTATTATTTAGTTTATTTATTTTAATTAATACATAAAAAAATACACACAAAAAGACCCATATACGATAAATACTCTCGATTTTGAGAATCAAAACTTCATAAAAAAACTAGATTTCCAGAGATTTCTCAAGGAGGAAGAAGAAGAAGAGCACAATCAAAAGCGGTGGTGGATTTCGAAATCGAATTGGGATTTAGGGCACGCCGGAGGAGGCAAGGCGGAGAAACCGAAGGATCGAGATGAGATTGGCTGAGCATCGATGGGTTTGTTCGGCCATAGAAGTATCCGTCAGAGAAGAGGATAAGAAAGAGTTTTTTTGTGTATTTTAATATTTATTAATTAAAATAAATAAACTAAATAATAATTAAAATTATTAAAAGCTCATGGTTTTCTAACCCCGTCATTCCGTTTACGGATTTAACGTTATGTCTTTTTTGATTGAGTCAACGAAAGTTCATGATTTAAATTTGAAGTCAACCAAATATGATGATTTAAACTATCCACGCAATAGTTCGTGGTTTTAATGACCAAATTTTGAAAGTTGATGCTTTTTTTAAGAAGAATGAGTAAAACGGCGTCGTATCAATTAACTGTGGTTTCCAACGGTTTTCTAATTCCGTTTACTCATTCCGTTTACGGATTGAACGTCATGTCTTTTTTGGTCGAGTCAACGAAAATTCAGGATTTAAATTTGAAGTCAACCAAATATGATGAATTAAACTATCCACGCAATAGTTCGTGATTTTAATGGCCAAAATTTGAAAGTTGATGATTTTTTAGATAATTTTTCCCATATCCAATTATTTCTCAATTAGTGTTAGACGAAACATTTTTTACTATAAAAACATCAATTAACTCTTAATTATAGAAAAAAAAGGAAAAATGATATAAACCAAAAATAAATACGGTGGATTTGGCATTCTAGAAGCATGTTCCACTTCCCTCCTTGTCTTCCACCATCTCACACTTTGAAAAATAAAAATAAAAAAGCTGGAAAAAGCTCAAAAATAGAGACCCCAAAATTGCAATAATACCCTTCGTTCCCACATGTTTCCCTATTTTCTTCCCCGAAAACCAAATTCTCCCAACCACCTTTCTCCTTTCTCTCCGAAGAACACAACAAACCAACGAATCTATGTTGGACATGTCTGAATCTTTACTAACGGCGATGTACAGTTGGTTCACACCGACAGTACTCTTCGTCTTCCTCAACCTAATGATTGGTACCATTGCCATTAGCTCCTCTTTATCTTCCAAATCAAACGATCCAAATCAAACTCAGATCCAACGCTCTCCTTCCGTTATTTACCGTCTCAAATCCATAAACTTCTCCTCCTTCACTTCACCAGACAAATCTCATCTCGAGTTTCCTCATCCGTCAACTCCCGACAACAATAACAACAACAACGAACTCGCTTCGATCGAACAGAATCAGCCTTTTCTTTCGAGATCTCCTTCTGTTCTTCACCGAATCAAGTCTTTCAATCTCTACAACTACATTTCTCAAGAACCCACCACCGTCGCTGAATCTCTGCCGCCGTCGGTGACCGTCGAGTCAAAACAAGAAGAAGAAGAAGAAGAGACAAGCCCGAGTCTTGAAGAGGTTTACAGTAAGCTAAATCTGAACCACGTGGCTCGGACGAAATCTGACACCGAGCCAGCTGCTGGAATCATCCCACCGAAACTTCCCAAGAAGATGAAGAAATCAGCGAGTACTAAATCTCCTTTCTCTCACTTCGAGGAAGACGAAATCTCCGTCGAGGCTCGTCGGCCGGAGACGGTTAGAGTGACGAGAGTGACGACGGTGGAAGAAGCTGATGAAGAAGTAGACGCGAAGGCTGATGATTTCATCAACCGTTTCAAGCATCAATTGAAGTTGCAAAGGATCAATTCAATCACTAAATACAAGGAGATGGTGAATAAAAGAAACGACAAGTGAAAATTGAAAAGCAAAAAAAAAATAAAAAACTTATGGGTTTGTTTCTTAATTATGTATCAATTTGTACACCTTCTTTTGAAAATTCTTAATTTTGTTAGGATTTCGTCTTCTTCAACTCTAATCTCACTGTAGATTTTTTTTACGGAATTGTTTCCTTTTTCTTGTTGACGAGAAAGAAAAATGCAGTAGAAAATTTCTAAAATCTTTATCTTTGTACATCGGACAAATTCAAAACGAAGGTAGTTTTAATGAAGAACTTACGTAGATCTGACTTATCGTGAGAATGGTCACTCTCGACTAGAGGAGTAATTGCTGAAATGCTCTCTTTTGTGTTTGAATGTATTCTCAAATCTTATTCTCTAATAATCAATTTTGTTGGATTTTTTTTAATTCTCAAATACTAATCCTCTAATAATCAATTTTGTTGGATTTTTTTTTATTCTCAAATACTAATCCTCTAACTATATCTGAGTATTAATGACAGTAGGCACCCACTAAATAAAAATGCATTCAATCAAATCGTGTCAAAATCAATAATTTAATAGGACATAACTTCGAAAACTAAAAGTCAGATCGAATTAACTTAAGATAATAACTCCGAAGAGTTATCTTCTCCAAAGAGTTATCTTCTCCAAAGATGACGTCAGTGTAAGAACCCCAATCGTTGCATCAAGGAAACCCAAACGTCCACCGTTCCACAGTAAGACACGTCAGTCTCCTATCTTTAAGATAATAACTTCGAAGAGTCATCTTCTCCCTCCAAAGATCACGTCAGTTTAAGAACCCTAACCGTCCACCGTTCCACTATAAAACAATAACTTGGAGAATCAATAGTCATCTTCTCCAAAACTTCCAAAACTTCTAAAACTTATGTCGCTGTTTTATTGTTCCACTATAAAACAATAACTGAAGAAATTTTCGAATGGAGCAAGCTCTAGCAGATCAAACTCAAGCAGATCAAATTTTTGAAGGGATCAAACTCAAACAGATCAAACTCCGGATCCTCCTCGCCTGCAACTCCTCGACTTTCCTCAACAACTACTCCACAACATCCTCTTGTTTGTCGCTTGCAATTCCTTCAGGGATCTTCATAAAGCGAAAGTGGCATGCAAGACCTTCAAGAATGTGATTGAGGAAGAGGTCTTCTTTAAGGAAGTGGATTTGTTCCCCATGGCAGACCAGGACTAGTATGTCCTTCTCTCTCAACTCACTGAGTTCAGGCTTCTGTGTTTGGAGCTTGGAAATCCATCTGTAATTCATGAGAGGTCTGTGGGACTACTTCTGCAACGGTAAGTTGGAAGAAGGCTTGGAGGCGATCAGAGTTGCCGCTGAAAAAGGCTACGATGTGGCTAAATACACTTACGTAATGATACATAGACTAATGACTCCTCATTCCGTAAGTGATTCTCCACTAATCAATAATCTTAGCAGGGATTTCTATGCCCAAACACGGAGGAAGATCAATGAAGTAGGGAACGGTTTCGCTTGGGGAGTGGAAGCTCCACCATCCTGTTCTAGATTTCCGATGGTAGAGCTAGGAGACGGAAATGGCGATGTGCGAACCCATCACCCGTATTTGAAGAGTTTTTTTACTAACGGGGAAGGGATTGGCTCTGTGATCGCCTACGCTCTAGATATATATAGTCGTGATTTTTTGGAAAGTTGTGCTTGGTAGTTGTAACTTCATTTGTTTGTAATATTACTTAGTTGTTGATAACACCATATTTTTACCCATTTTACTATCTATTTAAGAACACTTTAATAAGTGTTTCATTCGCTTTTCTATGTTTTTATTACGGTTTTTGCATATTTGTAGTTTCAAGAGTCTTTTCAGGTCACTTAGGCAAAAGCATTGCAAATTGGAGAAAAACCAGATTTTCGGCTCAGAGTCAGACCGTCAGAAGTTCAATTGCCAAAGAGGTTCTTCTCACCGTCTGATCCAGCCCAATTTTGGATATTCAAGAAGGACCAGCTACCTTTCCATTCCAACAGATTTGAGGACGATCCAACGGTTCAATCAAGAGATACATCAAGATCAATATGTCCCATCAGGCCCCTCCCGGAGCAGTCCCAACCGCGGCCAAGAGGCAATCCACCGCGGCCAGGAAGCCTCCACCCGCGGCCAAGTGAAGGTTCGCCGCGGCCAGACCCGCTGGACCCGTGGCCAAACTAATTTCGTCCTGTAAGCCCAATTTCAAGGCCCGTTCATTTCTCGTTAACTCAAAACCCTAAAGACCGACAAAAGCAAGAGTTGAAGACCTATAAATACTTGTTTTACAGCCACATTTTCAAAAACCCTAGATTGTAACTCATTTTGTGCCCCTTTTAGTTAAATTTTTGCAAGTCTTTTCTTAAGTTCTTACTTTCGAGATTGGTGGAGAAGTTTGATAGTAGAATTTTGTCTATCTAGATCAGTTACTCTAGATGCTATGTAGCATAAGAGGTATCAATCCAAATGGGTTAAGTTTCAATCACTAAGAATTCATAAAATTCCTTAATTTAAGCACACAGTTGTTTTGAGTTTCTATCTAGTAGCCTAATTCAAATTGAAAGTAAACAAGCAAGCAACTAAATAACTTAGACAATTAACTTAAAATGAGATTAACAATATGATAAAGGCAAACCCTTGGGTGAGGTTATGGACTTTGGGAACCTCTATGATCAATCTATGATGTCAATGCACACAATCAAGCAATTTTCCTTAGCCTAGAATACTTAAATAAGACTAATCCACTCTCAAGGTCTTAATCACTTTGCTAATCAACTTAATTAAGATCAAATTCTCATTTGTGAAAAGTTAATTACCAAGCCTTAATCACAAGCTCTAATAGCCATAATGCTTCTTAAACATTTATTCTCATAGGTTAAGCAAGCAAAATTTCTTATCTAGTTCTTTGGGGAATTTCATCAAACACCTTGTGTGTGTGAAATTCCCTAAGTTCTAGATAAGCTTTCTGAAGACAAATCTAGCATTAATAACACTAAATAAAAATGGAAAGAATTAATCTAAGCCCTAGACATCATTGATCAATCTTGGAATCCCCTAATCTACCTCACCCATGAGCTCTAAAAAGAACTACTCACTAATCATGCTAATCCCAACAAGACCCATGTTAAAGTTGTTAAGATTCATGATTAGAAAGAAGATGGAAGGTGAAATCAAGACAATAAAGATGTGGATTGCATAAAACTAAAATGTGTTCTTACAAATTTCCCAAAAGGAAAGGGTTTTCAAAACAAGAGAAAAGTGATCCCAAAAATTAGGTTTTTTTGTATTTAAAGGTAAATGGGTTGAATCGGGTCAACCCGGGAGGTGGGAGCTTAAATCCAAGAGCATGAACAAGAAGAGAGAGAGGTTTGAAGGTAGGAGCTCAAATCCAAAAGCATCACAAGAAAAAATTGAATTCAACGTCCAAGTTTGTAATTCTAAAATGCACTAAGCGAGTCTACTCCAAAAGAGTTAGCCATTTCTATCTCCATATGCATCAAGTCCGAGTCCCAATCTATACAAGTATTCTTATCATTCGACCCTTTAACATTCTGTAGTTGTTTGGCGTGAATCATGTTTGTGCAACTAAAATGATCTCATTTGGCTAAGGGACGGTTTTGAGACAAAAGTGATCTCAACATATGCGACGGTTTCCGAGCAAAAGGGATCTCTAAAAAAGAATCAACTATAGCAAAATGATAAGAGTAAAGCCCAATAGATGCATACAAGGATGACTTCCATCTACCCAATGCCCTATATTAACTTCAACTCACATTCTCTAAACCCCATGTTGACTTTTCCTAAGCTACCCTTTTCCATAAGGTCTTTTGCCTTCATAAATTACAATGTTTCACCACTTCTCTTCCTTTCAAATACTTAGGGGATTCTCTTCTTCACCTTGTGAACAAATGGTATGGCTTTCAATACTTCCTTTTCTTAGCTCTTCTTTTACTTTCTCTAGTCTCTTTCATTTCTTTTCTAGTTTGCCTTAGCCAAATTTGGCTTCTTATCTTTCTTTTCAAAGCTAGAGACTACTTTTCTCTATCACATAGAGCTAACCCAACTCTTCTCTTGCCAACCATTTCAAACATTTGCTTATCCCCTACTTCTCCTTCCAAACTCTTTCCCATTTCCACTTTTTCCTTTCTTTGTTGCCCAAGTACCTCTCTTTTCCTTTCTCAATCCCCAAACTTCCCATCTTATCTAGCCCTAACATATGTCTAGCCCTAACCTATGTCTAGCCCATTGATGTTGAGCTAGTTCTACACGGAAGCTTCTTCTTGTCGTTCTAAACTCAACACTTTTTGCCTAGTTGATTCGAAAAAGGGCTCACGACACTCACAATTGATTTTGGGTTGAAGGACGGTTTGGTTACGGGAATGGTTAACCGTTCCAATGATGGGAATCGGCTATTTGAGCTACCAAAGAGTGGTAAAAGGGGAAAGATAGCTCAAATATATATATTGGAATCCATGAGATCATCTTAATTTGTTGCACAAACATGATAATTATGAGTCAATGTCAAGGTTCTATAAGAAGGGTCGAATTTCAATTCACAATTTGCTTTAATCAAGACAAGAACATTGATGCAGAGATCTAAAGATGGTGCATCCTTACTTTCAAACTTACTTGAATGCATTAGACAACTACAAATGTGGGCATTGAATTAATTACTTAAAGTGATACCCTACAAGGAATGCTCATCATTGCTCCCAATGAAATATGCAATGCACAATATGTGAAAACTAGGCTCAATCCTACACATGAAATGCAACTAGATGATTTCTTTTTGTGTTTCAAAATTTTCGATATTTTTTTTTTCTATGCCATAAGTGAATGCATGATATGCATGAGACTCAAGAGATGCAAAATCGAAAATAAGAACAAAGAACACAATGTTAAATACCAGTCTCTCGCCCAAACTTAAATCACACTGTCTCGGTGTGAAAGAAATTCAAGAGAGAAACCAAAAACAAAGGTAAAATGCAAAGACTCAAAAGAAAAGAAAACTATTTACAAGTTTGAAGTGATACCTTTAAGATTCAAGCGAGGAGGAGTTGTCCATGGAGTAGGACATGTTGCTCGAGCATGGCGTCGGTGATCTCATCGCTCTCCTCTTTTTCCTAAGCCGTTCATGGGAAGAAGCGCGTGGTGGATCCGCATTGTTCACGATCACCATGGTTTCGTCGAACGAGTGGCGCCTATCAATGTTCATTTCTTTTTCCCCGGTAGCTTCCTCTTCAACATGCCCGCTTTGCTCGTGAGAGTAGCTCGCTCCGGTAAACTTCGCCTTAAGCTCTTTGATTTGGCTCTTCATCCCCTTAACCGTCTTCACTAACTTCCTTATGGTTTTGTCTTGCCACTTGTTCCATCTTTGGAGAAGTTTGACTTGTTGGTGAACTTGCCGTGAAGCGGTGTCGCGAAGGGGCTCGTCATAAGGTTGGAAGTAGTATTGCTCACTTTCATAAACGGGATTTGAAGGAGATTGTGGTGCTTCATCTTCGATGGCTCGTGAGGGAGACTTTGCTCCACGTGAACCCGGCTTGCGGATAGCTTCGAGTGTTGGGTGTATGGCGGCGTTGTAGAGGTGGTCCTTAAGCGGATAGAATGTGACGTTCCTTTTCTCTTGGACCGTGGTGAGGTCTCGATTTGGTAGCATGATCTTCACCTCACTTGTAGTGGCGAGGTTGAACTTCTAAGCTTAGGAGCTCCCCAACCTTCCTCCTAGAAATTGCGTTTTGTTGAGATAAACCGCATCTATACGCTCGATCCCTTTTGTGGTTCCGGGTTTGGCTTTGTCTTTGAACGACCCCACAACAATCCCGATAGCTTCCAATATCGGAGTAATGATGCCACCCACGCTCAATTGTGGAGTCTTGTCCTTTGTTGTCGCCACCCAATCTTGGTAGTTTATAAGTTCACGCACAAGTATCGTCACTAGAGCCGTTCTTGAGTCATCTCCTTGGAGTTTTTGTCCATTATCGCACGTGACGATGAGCGGTGCAAGCCCAATGTCCAACAAAGCTATCTCCTCATCGGTAATGTACCCCGTCTCTCGCCTAGCAAACAATGTGTGAGCGAGTGCCTTATGCGCGTAGCGGATGGCGGGGTGAAGAATGTGTGATGACTTGGTATGACCGGCTTTAAAAGTGTCACTACATCCAATTGTGTTCCACATGGAAGAGAGCTCTTCATTAGGCGCTTGTGTGCCGATGTTCCTACTTCCTTGAAACCAAAGAGTCCACTTAACTCGCTGAAGCTCATGGTGTAGATTGTACGGTCCACACGGAACTTGATGAACCCATGGTCTTGGTCCGCTCTCGGTTTCCCGTGCTTGTAGAAAGTTGCGGACAAGGAGGCCAAGAATTGGCATGTAGCAACTTGATATGCAGGGAATGCCAAAGCGAAGAATTTCTCAAGCCCCATGTTGATGTAGATCGCTCTCAAATCCTCAAGAATCCCGAGCTCTTCGAGAAGAAAGTGATCTGGGTATCTAGTCCCTTTGAAACCGATGTTCATAAGCTTCTTGTAAAGCTCTGCGTAAGTTGGCGGCGTTGATTTTGGTTTCGGGACCTTCTTCTTTGTCACCACGACCCGTTCATTCCCACTTCCACTCCCGCTTTCACTTCCGCTTTCATTCTCAACGATTTTCTTTTTCGACGCAGCTATCTTTTTCCCACGTGCCTTTTCCATTTGAGCTTGAGTTTGAGCTTTCTTCGGAGCCATTGTACCTATAAGAGGAACAAAACTCGAAAGAGAATTAGCAAATGTTGTGAAATTCAACAAAAATTGAAATTTCTCAAATACAACTCAAATTTCCCAACTTTGCTAATGAGACAAGCTAATTCCATTTGATATCACTCAAGCAAGGCTAAGGCAAGCAAATGCAAGTTAAACCCTCAATCATCAGCAATTTCCCCAAATTTTTGTGAAATTTCGTTACTATTCAAACTCAAGAACCCTAGGTTTCAAAATTTCAAAATTTTCCATGATTCCATCAAATTTGCCCATGAAATCGACAACCCAATCAACAAACAATCAAACCTAAGCCTCTCTATCCAAAATTGAGCCTTACCCAAGCAATTTTAACAAATATGATATTTGGGGCAAAGCTTGGATTTTCCATGGAAAAGAGAGAGCATACCTTGTTGATGAATGGTAGTCGAAATCGATGTGAGAATCACGAAATATAGAGAAAATCGAACACAAAGAGCTTTGAATCACAAAAATCGGTTGAGAACTGAGAGAGTTCTGAGAAAAGAAGCTTGAAGAAATCGCAAAAGAGAGAAAGAAGAAGAGAGTTTAATCGCGAGAAGAAAAGAAAGAAAACAGAAGAAAACCGGGAAAAATCGAGTCTGAACCGGTTTGGTTCAGCGAAGTCGGACCGGGACTTACCTGAAGAGATCGTATCGGCTTGCCTGTCACCTGAACGGGACACCAATACAGGGCATAAAAACCAGGCTGCTGCAATTTTCGGGAGGGGAGTATCGGCTTGCCTGTCCCCAAAACACAATGCCGATATCATCCCGATTTTCTCCTGAAAAACCACATCGGTGTGCACTACCCCGATACGGGAGCCCGATATGGCTTCCGGATTTCATCAAATTTGTTTTTCTCCTCCTTGATTCAAACCCAAACCAAAGAAACCTGAAAACATGAAACAAAAGCATAAAAAGGAACTAGAAAAAATCGAAAGTATGTACAAGGATAACCATGGGAATGTCTCCCAAGTGCACTTTGTTTAACGTCACTAAGTTCGACGTTTGTTACCCCTTTTAGGCTTGAGGGGCATCATTGAGAGGGAGTGAGATCCCTTCCTCAATGGATTCATGAGCTAGATATGGTTTGAGCCTCTGCCCATTGACAACAAACTCTTCTCCATTCTTGTTCACAAGCACAATGCTCCATATGGTCTTACTTCCTTGATCACGAATGGACCGGACCACCTAAACTTTAGCTTTCCGGGAAACAACTTAAGCCTTGAGTTGAAGAACAACACTTGATTTCCTTCCTTGAAATCCTTGTGCACAATCTTCTTGTCATGAAAGGCATTGGTTCTCTCCTTGTAGATCTTGGAGTTCTCATAGGCATCAAGTCGAATCTCATCAAGCTTTTGCAATTAGATTAAACGCCTCTCTTGAGCCGTCTTGAGATCAAAATTGATAAGTTTCACAGCCCATAATGCCTTGTACTCAAGCTCTACCGGTAGATGACAAGACTTCCCATATAGAAGATTGAAAGGAATAGTTCCAATGGGAGTCTTGAAAGCCGTTCTATAGGCCCATACAGCATCATCAAGCTTCTTCGCCCAATCTTTTCTTGAACTTCCTACGGTTTTCTCTAAGATCGCCTTGATTTGGCAGTTAGACACTTCAACTTGCCCACTCATTTGGGGGTGATAAGGTGTAGCCACCTTGTGTTTGACTCCATGCTTTTTAAGCAAGCTCTCAAACACTTTGTTGATGAAATGGGAACCACCATCACTTATCACCACCCGTGGAATTGCAAACCATGGAAAGATGATTGTCTTGAATAGCTTGAGAACCACTTTTGCATCGTTCGTTGGACTTGCAACCGCTTCGATCCACTTGGAGGCATAGTGAACCACAACCAAGATGTATTGGTTTCCGTAAGACGAGGGAAACTGTCCCATGAAGTCTATTCCCCACACATCGAAGATCTCAACTTCAAGGATTGGGTTTTGAGGCATCTCGTCCCTTTTGCTAATGTTCCCCTTCCGTTGACACGCATCACACGTAGAGACAAAGGCGTGAGCATCCTTGAACAAATTCGGCCACCAAAACCCGGAGTGAAGAACCTTTGTTGCGGTTTTGAAAGACGCAAAGTGTCCCCCGTAACCCGAGCCATGGCAATGATACAAGATTCCGTTCACCTCTTCTTCCGGGATACATATTCGGTATAAGCTATCCGAGCACAACTTGTAGAGGTATGGCTCGTCCTAATAAAAACGGGTGACATCATGGAAAAAACTTCTTTCTCTTGTATCCTCCCAAGTTTGGCGGTTCTCTCTCGCAAGCCAAATAATTCACAAAGTCCGCGTACCATGGCAACCTTTCATCTTCCAAACTCTTGGCTTCCTCAAATACCTTTACCGCTTCATATCCCTTCCTCAAGATACCGACCACCATAAGACGTTCCTCGGGAAGAGAATCATCCATCGGGATCACATCTTCATTTCGCATTCTTGACAAGTGATCCGCCACTCCATTTTCGACGCCTTTCTTGTTAATGATCTCCATGTCGAACTCTTGAAGAAGCAAGATCCATCTAAGAAGCCTCGGTTTGGTGTCCTTCTTGGCGTATATATGCCTTAGTGCGGCATGATCCGTGTATGCCACTATCTTCGAACCAACCAAGTAAGATCGGTACTTTTCAAAAGCATACACAACCGCTAGGAGCTCCTTTTCCATGGTTGCATATTTCACTTGTGTGTCATCAAGTGTCCTACTTGCATAGTAGATCACGTGGAGCTTCTTGTCTTTCTTTTGGCCTAAGACCGCTCAAACCGCATAATCACTCGCATCGCACATGATCTGAAAGGGCGAATCCCAATATGGTGCTTGGAAGATGGGTACACTCACAAACGCCTTCTTGATCTCCAAAAATGCATTAAGGCACTCTTTGTCAAATACAAACTCGGTCTCCTTGCATAAAAGTCTAGTGAGAGGTCTTGCTATCTTGGAGAAATCCTTGATGAACCGTCTATAGAACATGGCATGACCCAAGAAGCTTCGATCCCTTTCACCGTATTTGGCGGTTCCAAACTCATCATGACCTCAATCTTTGCTTTGTCAACTTCTATCCCTTGCTCGCATATCTTGTGGCCAAGGACAATGCCTTCCTGCACCATAAAGTGACACTTTTCCCAATTGAGCACGAGGTTCGTCTCTTCACACATTGTAAGAACCCTACAAAGATTTGACAAACACAAAGCAAACGAGGAACCATAGACCGAAAAGTCATCCATGAATACTTCAACCATATCTTCAATTAAGTCCGAGAAGATTGACATCATGCACCTTTGAAAGGTTGCGGGTGCGTTACAAAGTCCAAATGGCATCCTTCGATAAGCAAAGGTACCATAAGGACATGTAAATGTCGTCTTCTCTTGGTAATTAGGGTGAATCAGGATTTGAAAGAATCTCGAGTACCCATCTAAAAAGCAATAAAACGGGTGGTTTGCTAATCTCTCTAGCATTTGATCAATGAACGGCAAGGGAAAATTATATTTTCTAAATGCGGAGTTCAATTTCCTATATTATATACACATTCGATGACTGGTGATTGTTCTAGTTGGAATTGATTCATTCTTTTCATTTTTAACCACGGTTATACCACCCTTTTTGGGAACCACATGCACCGGGGAAACCCAAGTGCTATCCGAGATCGGATATATGATTCCCGCATCTAGAAGTTTAAGGATCCCCTTCTTAACAACCTCTTTCAAATTCGGTTTTAACCGTCTTTGATGTTCTATAGAAGTCATTGATTCATCTTCTAGATGTATGTAGTGAGTGCAAAGTGTAGGAGAAATGCCTTTGACATCATCAAGTGAATATCCAATAGCTCTCCTAAACTTTCTCAACTCATGCAATAGGGTGGATAACTCATCTTCATTTAGACCATCATTCACAATCACCGGATAAGACTCATTAGGACCTAAGAAAGCGTATGTTAGCCCTTTTGGGAGCGGTTTGAGGTCCACCTTGGGAACCTTTAGCTCACTCCAATCATCCTCAATGCTAGACTTACCATTGCTAGCTTCCATCATGTCCTCACCTTGCTTAACATCCAAAGCAAACCCTTCTTCAATCAAACACATTGTCGAACCGTTTCTATTCCTTGTGCCTTGATGACCCACGTCTATGAATGATTTTTCCTTAACAATGGCCTTGTGTGAGTCCAAAAGCTTCTTGTAACCCTCACTTGCACCATGTAGGTACCCATGATCTCCATGTTCTTTGATCAAGGCCACTTGCAAATGATCCTCAATGTTCAACTCTTCGAAGAGCTCGTCCGCCAATTCATCCATCACCTCAATGTAGAATACTTGGCCATCAATGGTGGGTCTCTTCATCACAACGTTTATATCAAATTCAAGTATCTCATCCTTGCCCAAGTGGAGGTCAATCTTCCCCTTTCTAACATCAATGATCGCACCGGCGGTGGCTAAGAAACGCGTACCGAAGATTAGAGGGTCCTTGGGCTCCTCATTCGTTTCCAAGACAACAAAATCCGTTGGCACTATGAAATCTCCAACCATGACTGGCAAATCTTCAAGGAGTCTGATGGGAACCCTTATGCTTCTATCCACAAGGATTAGAGAAATCCTACACGCCTTGTATTTGGTGAAACCCAACTTCTTGGCAATGGAGAATGGTATTAGACGCACGCTAGCTCCAAGGTCACATAAGCAATTCTTGAACACCAATGTTCCATGTGTGCACGGCAAAGTGAGTACAACCATACTCTCTAAGCTTGGATCACCAAGCTTCTTTGGAACCACCTTCTTTTGGATAATTGCACTACATTCATGAGTGAGTACAACCATACTCTCCATCTCCTTGGTCCTATCCTTGACGGCATCCTTGAGAAACTTAGCATATTGAGGCACAAGGAGAAAGGCATCCACCAAAGGCATAATCATCTATACCTTCTCCATTTGCCTATCAAAGACCGCTCTATACTTTTCCAATAGTTGTTTCTTAAAACGGCCCGGTAATGGAAGTTTTGGCTCATAGGGCGGTGGAACAAACAATGTCTCTTTCCTCTTGGGCTTCTCCTTGGTCTTCTCTTGAACATCTACTCCTTTACCCTTGTCTTCATTACCCACAAAACCATCTTTAACCATAGCTTCTTCGGTTTCAAGCGTCTCCTCCCCTCTTTGGACTTCGATGTCCTCATCGATCAACTTTGGGGCTTCTCTCGGTGGTTGTTCCTTGCCATTTCTAAGAGTAATGGCATTAACATACTCTTTTGGATTGGGCTCCGGTTTTCAGGGCAAGGTACCTTGAGCTCGTGATGAAGAAGCGGCTCCCTTGGTCTCCATTGGTTTGACTTTGGAGTTAAATGTCTCAATTTTGTTGTTGAGATCATTGTAGGAACAATCTACACGTGTGTTGATTTCCGCTTGTCCCTAGAGAAGTTGTTGAAACATGTTATTCAAATCAAGCTCTTGCGGTTTAGACGTAGTAGCTTGACCTTGGGGGACAAAGCCTTGTTGAAAACCGGGTGGAGGCATGAAAGGGGCTTTGTTTTGGAAACCTCCTTGGTTCCCTTGGAATTGACCTTTAGGGACAAAGCCTTGTTGTTGGTTGTTGGAGGCTTGACCTTGTTGTTGAGAAGTGAAGTTCTTTTGGTGAGCTCCTTGGTTGCCTTGGTGTTGTTACGGGTAGACTTGATCTTGTGGGTTCTGTTGGGGTCGGATTTCACACGTCCGAGACCAAATGCTAAAAACAACTCACCTACGACGTCTCACTTCACCTAGAACGTCTTACCTCGGCCACCTCGCCCCTTGTCACAACTAGCTCGTCCACCCCTTGTCACGACCAGCTTGTCCACCTCGCCCCTTGTCACGACCAGCTCGTCCACCTCGCCCCTTGTCACGACTAGCACGTCCACCTCGCCCTTTGTTACTACCAGCTCGCCTAGGCCAAGTCAAGACCACACTTCGCGAGGGTGAACCAAGACCACCTTGGACGAAGCCCACACCGCGGACGAGACGAGCAGCTTCAATTTGGTTGGTGCAAGGACGAGCCGAGCCACATCACTTCGGTTGATACAAGAACAGGCCGAGCCACATCATCTCGGACGAGCCCAACACCTTGGACGAGCTGAGATGCCTCCACTTTAGACCGAGCTGGAACAGTCTTACCAAGGCCAAGCTGAAGAGAAGGAGGCAAGGCCGAGCTGAACCGAAACAATACCTCCAAACCGAGCCGAGACGGAGAGTATCGCTTCAACCGAACCAACAAGACCAAGCCGAGGCCAAGTCAGGACCAAACCGAGACCAAAACAGAGTGAAGACTTAACTGAGAACATATCAAGATTATACCAACCCGGTTCATCTTGGCAAACTATCATGGGCCGAGCTCAACACTATGGCCCAAGACGAAGATCTCCTTTCAAGCTTAACAGGCCGAGATCCAGTAGTTCCATTAAGGGCGAGCTAAAGGCCCATTAAGACGATCCAGTCCATTGATTACCCTAGAAGAAGGTTTAAGACGGTGGCCGCACGAAGCAAAAAATAAATATTCCGAAATATTCTCCGAGATAGCTGCTTATGAAACTTGTATAAATAGTTAGCATAGTCAATTCATTAAGAAAAACTTTTGACCCTAGCAAAAACCCTAAGCAAAAATCATTGTACGAAAAAGTTTATCAAATAGCCAATAAAAAATCATCTTTGGATCTTTGTTCTCGAGTTTCATACTTAGAATCTTATGTTCCCTCTAAATTCCCTTACAAGATTTAGTTGTGCGAGATTCAACTCTCACAGTTTGGCGCCGTCTGTGGGTAATTAGAAGTTTTCACTCGCGGAAATTACCGAGAACGAGATCTGAAGAGATGTCTGGAGACGAACAAAGAAGTGTTAACGACGTGAACAACAACGCCGACGAAGTCTCCAATCTCTCGCGTCGTGTTTATCGATCATGATCTTCAATCACCGACAGAGATCTTCGACAATGCCACCGAGAACGCAATTAGTCTAATACAAAAAGCTAAGTTTTATTATTGACCTAGAGCAGAGGATGGGGACATATTCCGACCTAATTTTACTCTCGAAACGGACACATAAGTCGAAACCACATCGAAGGTCCTCAACCAAAGTAAAATTCTAAACCCAATATTATCATTACGTTTCTTAGCACACCGGTCTCGACAACTCGGCAAATGATACTAAACTTTAGTAAACGCTTCTCAGCACACTAGTTAGTATTGAGATATTTAAATATGGTTCGCCATGTTCATTGCGGGCAAGCGAGACTATCGCACCCCAAACCCAGCAATGTGGTGTTGGTAACTATCATTAAAACAGTCAAAAACCCAGCAACAACTCGCTGGTCATCAAACGCATCAATCCCAATATGACGCTTCTCAGCACACTGGTCTTTAACATCTCAACACATAGTACTAAACAGATCGTTTCAAAACACGCCGCTTGGTATGAAATATGTGAACACGTTCCGACACGTTCCATTTAAACCAAGATAGGCTCGTCCAGCCAAAAGCGCTAACAATCAAAACCCAGCAACTGCTTGCTGGTCATCACTAGAAACATTTCACTTGAAGCAATCGCTTAACGCTGTACTTGATAAAGTTTAAAGGCTGGAAGCTAGCTAAAGACACGTTAAGAACCAAGTTCTCGAAGTCAAAATGGATAAAACCGTCCATGCACTATGTCCAAAAACAAAACAAGAGCAAAGGAAAAACAAGTCGCAAAGACCCTATAACAAAGACGAAATAACTTGGGACGGTTCAGATCGAAAACGCCCTCGGCAGCAATCCTCTCAAATGTCTCGTCAACTCCTAAACGCCTCAGCAGAACGGCAACGAAATTATTCGAAGACAGTCTAGCACAATTCTGACACGACAAACTTTCTCCGGAAAACAGCTCGGTCTCTTCAGCAGCACTTAATAAATGGCTCGACAACAGCTCGACGCCATCTCGGCCTCGGTACCATCTCAGCTCGGCAACAGCCCGACATAATCTCGCCTCATTAACGAAATGGCTCGACATAGAATATAAGACATCTCCCCTCGTCAACAAAACATTTCGGTGTCAAACCGAAGGCATCTCGCCTCATCGCCTCGACAAACCAAACGGCTTGTCATCAAATAGTTCGGCTACAGCCTGACATCATCTCATCTTGGCCCAAAAGTAATTACAATACATCTCATCAATCGGAACGATTCAACACAGAACAAATCATATTTCACCTCATCAAACAAAAACAACTTGACCTCGATCGGCAACACCAGCAAATGAACATCTCGGCCCAGTGATATCAGAAAACGGACAGCTTAGCAGTTGATCTCGATCCTGATAACTTCAACCTCGTCATAATCACTTCTAAGTCTGACGAGCTGGGGAGCTAACTGCTTGGGTCGGATTTCACTCGTCTGAGACCAAGTACTAAAATAACTCACCTAGGACGTCTCACTTCACCTAAAACGTCTCACCTTGGCCACCTTGGCCCTTGTCGCGACCAGCTCGTCCACCTCGCCCCTTGTCACGACCAGCTCATCCACCTCGCCCCTTGTCACGACCAGCTCGTCCAGCTTGCCCTTTGTTACTACCAGCTCGCCTAGGCCAAGTCAAGACCACACTTCGCGAGGGTGAGCCAAGACCACCTCGGACGAAGCCCACACCGCGGACGAGACGAGCAGCTTCACTTTGGTTGGTGCAAGGACGAGCCAAACCACATCACTCGGTTGATACAAGGACAGGCCGAGCCACATCATCTCGGACGAGCCCAACACATTGAACGAGCTGAGATGCCTCCACTTTATACCGAGATGGAACAGTCTCACCAAGGCCGAGCTGAAGGGAAGGATGCAAGGCCGAGCTGAACCGAAACAATACCTCCAAACCGAGCCAAGACGGAGAGTATCGCTTCTACCGAACCAACAAGACCAAGACGAGGCCAAGTCAGGACCAAACCGAGACCAAAACAGAGTGGAGACTAAATCGAGACCAGATCAAGATTATACCGACCCGGTTCATCTTGGCAAGCTTTCATGGGCCAAGCTCAACACTATGGCCCAAGATGAAGATCACCTTTCAAGATTAACAGGCTGAGATCCAGTATTCCGTTATGGGCCGAGCTAAAGGCCCATCAAGACGATTCAGTTCATCGATTACCCTAGAAGAAGGTTTAAGACGGTGGCCGCACAAAGCAAAAAAGAAATATTCCGAAATATTCTCCGAGATAGCTGCTTATGAAACTGGTATAAATAGTTAGCATAGTCAATTCATTAAGAACAACTTTTGACCCTAGCAGAAACCCTAAGCAAAAATCATCATACGAAAAGCTTATCAAATCAGCAATAAAAAACCATCTTTGGATCTTTGTTCTCGAGTTTCATACTTAGAATATTATGTTCCCTCTAAATTCCTTTACAAGATTTAGGTGTGCGAGTTTCGACTCTCATAGGTTCTCCACATTCGGGTTCCGGTAAGAGAAGTTTGGGTGATTTCGGTAGTTGTTGTTGAATCCACCCCTTTGGTAGCTACCTTGGTTACCCACATAGTTGATTTCCTCTTGTGTGCTCAAGTCCACGTCTTCATCTTGGTACCCTTGGTTTTCCTTAAAATCTCCAACAAAATGAACCGACTTTTGAGAAGCATTAAGAAGCTTGTCAATCATAGTGGCTTGCTTGTCCATCATGGTAGATTGCATGTCCATCTTATCATTGAGAACCTTCATTTCTTTAGCCCTTCTTTGCTCGTCAAAGTCACTAGTGGTTCTTGTAGCTCTATCATAGTCATCACCATATGTGCCATCACTTTTAGCAAGGTTTTCTACTAGCTCCATAGCTTCATCCACATCCTTGGCTAAGAAAAATCCATTTGAGGCCGTGTCTAGAAGCATTCTAATCTTGAGCAATGCTTCACGGTATAGAGTGCTCAAGAGAGGGGCGTTGGAAAAACCATGATGGGGGCATTGAGTTGTGTATCTTCGAAACCTTTCCCATGCCTCATTGAAAGACTCATTCCCACGTTGTGGGAAGCTTGAAATCTCATTCCTCAACTTGGCGGTCCTAGATTGTGAGAAAAACTTTGCAAGGAAAGCCCTCTTGCACTCGTCCCATGATGTAATGGACCCTTAGGGAAGACTCTTTTCCCATTGGTGAGCTTTGTCTCCAACTGAGAATGGGAAAAGTCGGAGTTTGAAGCCATCCTCGGATACTCCATTCATCTTGGAGAGACCACAAATCCTATCGAATTAGTCAATGTGATCCAAGGGGTCTTCCATAGTGAGGCCGTGAAACTTATTGCTTTTAACCATGTTGATCAAGCCGGCCTTCACCTCAAAGTTGTTGTTCTCAACCGGTAGGGCTTGAATGCCTTGGCGGTTTTGGTGTGCATTAGCCGCATCACCCGCTCCAACAATGTTTTGAGCCCGTGGAGGATGGTGTGGTGTTCTAACATGTTGGGCGGGTGGTGGTGGGTGATGTTGCATGTTCCCACCATGAGCTTGGTGGTTTCCATTACCACCATTCCCTTGTGCTTGAGCATTATCCATGTTCCCATTGTTGTGATCAACCGGAGGTTCTTCAACGTGCTCCATACCCAAATCCACAACTTCTTGAACCCCTTACTCTCCTTGCTCTACTTCCCCATTCCAAGAGATGTATGTCGTCTATTGGCTCAACTAAGTCGTCTAGATCGTGTATGCATGCACCTATAAGGGAGAGATAGCAACAAGAAGTGGAAGAGATTAGTAACCGAAATAAAAAGAAAGCTTAATCTCAAGAAGATCTAAAATCTTAATGTTAAAAGCTAAACCAACGGCGCCAAATTGATAGTAGAATTTTGTCTATCTAGATCAATTACTCTAGATGCTATGTAGCATAAGAGGTATCAATCCAAATGGGTTAAGTTTCAATCACTAAGAATGCATAAAACTCCTTAATTCAAGCACACAAAGTTGTTTTGAGCTTCTATCTAGTAGCCTAATTCAAATTGAAAGTAAACAAGCAAGCAACTAAACAACTTAGACAATTAACAATATGATAAAGGCAAGCCCTTGGGTGAGGTTATGAACTTTGAGAACCTCTATGATCAATCTATGATGTCAATGCACACAATTAAGCAATTTCTCTTAGCATAGAACACTTAAACAAGATTAATCCACTCTCATGGTCTTAATCACTTTGCTAATCAACTTAATCAAGATCAAATTCTCATTTGTGAAAAGTTAATTACCAAGCCTTAATCACAAGCTCTAATAGCCATAATGCTTCTTAAACATCTATTCTCATAGGTTAAGCAAGCAAAATTTCTTATCTAATTCTTTGGGGGATTTCATCAAACACTTTGTGGGTGTGAAATTCCCTAAGTTCTAGATAAGCTTTCTCAAGACAAATCTAGCCTTAATAGCACTAAATAAGAAAGGAAAGAAATAAACTAATCCCTAGACATCATTGATCAATCTAGAAATCCCCTAATCTACCTCACTCATGAGCTCTAAAAAGAACTACTCACTAATCATGCTAATCCCAACATGACCCATGTTAAAGTTGTTAAGATTCATGATTAGAAAGAAGATGGAAGGTGAAATCAAGACAATAAAGATGTAGATTGCATAAAACTAAAATGTGTTCTTACAAATTTCCCAAAAGGAAAGAGTTTTCAAAACAAGAGAAAAGTGATCCCAAAAATTAGGTTTTTTGTATTTAAAGGTAAATTGGTCTAACTAGGTCAATCCGGGACAACCCGGGTATTGACCCAGCGGGTTTGGATCATCTGCAGGTGGTATCGGTTTGCTCCATACCGATACGGGACATCGATGGCTTCTTCAGGTGGAATCGTGGAGATTGTAACGATGTGCATGACCCCAGAACATCACACCGATACAAACTTCTGAACAGGTGACGGTTTTCATCCTCAGGTCGTATCGGTGTGACGTTCAGGTGACAGGCAAACAGATATGACATGAGGATGAAAACCGTCACCTGTTCAGAAGTTTGTATCGTTGTGCTGTTCTAGGGTCATGCACACCGATACAATCTCCATGATTCCACCAGAAGAAGCCATCGGAGTCCCGTATCGGTACATGCAATACTCTTTAGAGTTCCATCAGAAATCATCACCGGTATTCTATCCTCCAATAGAGAAAGTTATGACCGTGGAAATTTTGCTCATTGTCTCCTGAAAAAACAATTAAAAAAACTACATTACAACCTACCGCCTTGTATCAGTAATACTAGTTGTTCCAGTTTAACAATTTCTCTCAGCAATCCTAGTTATTCTACTTCTCTCAATAATACTCAGTTGTTCTTGTTATTCCACTTCTCTCAATAATACCCAGTTGTTATTATAATGGTTTGCAACTCCCTTTGGTGAATTCGGAGGTTCGGACCAGTCCCACGATTCGATACGATTCCAACACTACAATCCTTGAATTATTGAAGCTATCTCATAATCTACCCAGAGCATGAGTTCCGTTATCGACCCCCAATGTCCATTAATTACAAACACCAAAAGCTCCTCCTCCTCCCTAAATTGCAAATACAAAAACGAAATTTGTTTCTAGGGCAAAATTGAATAACATACTCCATAAATTTAAGCTAAAACATGTTAGAATTATAAGAACTAACAAGAATTTGGAAGAATCAGCTTCAATGATGGAAGACAATCTCCTCGTCGTCGGGATGGTACGGTCGTCGAGGGGGGGGTTCCGATTTATTTCAATTTATTTAATTAATTGCATTTTTGTTTTTTATTCAAATTTTTTATTAATTCTTTTTAGTGGGATTGAGAGTAGGAAAGTATAACAGAATAAAAGAGAATATGCTAGAATATATTGTGATCATTATGGGGGGGGTGTATTCAATCTAATATTTAGGAGGATTTAAAAATATTTGAGTTTTAGTGAGTTTTTAAATGATTTGAGTGAATTAGGTAAGTTGTTATGATTTGTTTTTTAAATTCTATGAAATCTCACATAAAACCATGACATTTAGATTTTTATTTTCTTAACTAAGAAACTCTACTAAAACATTTTCAAATCACTAAAAATCTCCTAAAATCCACTACTTAAAATATTTCCAATAACAGTGGATTTGAAGGTTCATTTACAAATCACTAGTTCAATAATATGAGATTTTAAAAAAAATTTTAAAATTCATGTTTGAATAACATAGGATTTGTGATTTTAATACAAATATCTCCAAATGCTAAATTGAATACAACCCCTAAAAGTATACGAGATTACTCCCTCGACTGGATTTGGATTCAGGGGTTTTTTCGTCATTTGCGTGTCATCATTACGAAATTACGTAAACATGATTTACTACATACTATTTACCGTGATACAAATGCGTTTGTAACAGAGGGTAGTATTGTAAATTTGATGATAATGGTTTTCAGTATGTACGTTGTGCTTATCCGTATTTGCAGGATGCTTGGCTGTGAATCACGTGGAGTTCAAGTCTCATGTCTTTTTCTTAAAGATGGTTTCCTACTTTCTCTGTTTTGTTTTTTTCCCATATTATATTAAGATTAAATGGTGAAATTACAAACGCCAACAAAAATTTCAGAGACAAAGAAAGTACACACGAGGGGGACAAACATCCAAAAAAAGGAAAATTTAAAGTCGAAAGACAACTTTTAAAACCAAAACCAAAACCAAAACCAAAACTATACATGAAAAAATTAAAGAAATTAATCGCTAAATAACCAAGACCCTCATAAGTCTTGTTTGGAACATCGGTTTTCAAAGAAAAAAAAAGATATAATCGTAGAACTGTAGAAGAAGATGAACCGCAAAATGCACAAGAACCAAACGTCCCGAATGGCAAATGAAAAGAGTTGAACCCAAACCGATTAACAAAGAAGTTGCAGAAATGGACGAAGAAAAGCACCAGCCATAGAAGAATGATGATAAAACCCCTTCTCAATAGTCTTTTTCTATTGAAACTTAACCCAATACCTTTTTATATTGATTCAACCAAACAAAGAGAATCCATTAACGATATAAAAAGGTATTGGGTTAAGTTTCAATATAAATGGCTTCTAGAGATGTCAAATGGACCGGTGTTTAGCGGTCTAAAAATATATCTCTGCCGCATGGGGACAAGATGGATGTGGACTTGCGGGTTAGTAAGCCGGCCTGCGGGCCAATGTCTTTCATACTCAATTTTTTCATAAAATAACATACACAATATAATATTATCTTCTTTTCTTGAGCTATCGTAGGTCTATTCGGTTATCATCTCAATGAATATTCATATATCTCTCACCTTACAAGTTTTTCTCAACGAAATGAAACATGTAATATATAAAAGTAATGTCAATACACATTGGCCCACCGGCCAACCCGCTAATCCGCCAGACTTAGCAGGACATGCATGTATATAGTTATACGGATCACGGTCCTAGCAGACCGGTCTGTTGCGGTCCAAACAAAAGTGTCTGTCGCGGGATGGGCCAGATGGACGCTAGCCGGCCCGTTTGACACTCCTAGTTATAGCTACTAAAACTAAAAAAGGAGAGAATAACTTATTCCACAAAGACAGAGAGAAAAGGTCTTTAACTGCTGGGAGACATAAATGGGTCCCAAAATCAAATGCTTCATTGAGAGGATGATAATTTTTTCTGATCTCCCACGAGATAGCTTCACTCTAGCTAAACATAGATAGCTCGGATTTAGAGCACTCCGATCTTGCCAAACCAATTCCAGACAAGCGATGCGGTTGATGATGGACAAGGAGCAATCAAATATGCTCCATCAGAAACAAAGAGAGTTGAAAACAAAAATAGATCTATCTCGTTTAGAGAATTACATATCTATATCTAAAATTAAGATCAAAACTTTATGGTAGATGAAGATAGAGCAAACACTAATAAGGAAAAGACAAAACCATAGCCCAAAAACATTTTATCTTACAACCCTTTCCCGGTGCCGGCAAGAAAAACCAAACTTCGAAAAGCCAGATTATGCAAAAATCTCATTTTTTTCTCTCTCTAACGGGTAAGGCGAACGGACAGGGGGCTTTTAAAAAGAGTATTATCAACAACTACTATTAATTAATATGAAAATTAGTTATGAGGAGATGACACTGTGCAACCGCTACTGCTCACCGTACAAAAAGACCAATATACCCCTACATGTGTGCGACAATAGCTAGATAAGGTATAGGGTGGTTGCGTATGGTCGCCTGTTCAGTTAATTCAATGGCTTTTTTCATTGCTTTCTTATTCTTCATCCTCATCTTCTCTCTATTCGTCTTATTTTTTTCTCTTCGCTTTCTCCCCTCTCTCACTCTCCATCTCTCTCTTTTCTTCTCTCTTCTTCTCTTCATCTTCTTTTTTCATCCTTTCCCAGCTACAATCCTTCTCATTCTGCCGCCGTCGATGCTGAGAAAAAAGGTTTTCCCTTGGGTCTTCGCCTTGATTTGAGAAGGCCTCATCCTCCATTGATAAAGGAGCGTGATGGTTGGAGATATTTACATATATGGGTGGTGATTTATTGAAGGTTAGAGGGCGACACCGGTAGTTCTTGCTTCAGCCATCAGGATCTCTTTCTTTTGGTGGGTTGGCGATGATGGTTGGTTCTCTGTCTAGATATGACTTTCCTTGTAATTTTAGATTTGGATACTCGCTGTTGGTCGTTAAGCTAGTTATCTGCGGATACTCGCCGCTTCTCGTTAATGTAGTTATCCGATAACAAACGCTGTTGTGTCAGGTTTGTTTCCAACATTACAAATGGTTGTTTTAGAGGTTATCCCAGTTATTCAAGAGAACATCAATTCTTCCGGCGAAGAGGAGAACATACCATAGAGAACTGTTGTTCACGGTGGTTTCCAGAAAGTTCAGCTTCAATTGAACAAAACTAGAGTGCTTGACGAGGAAGCGAAGGTATTCATTCTTCTTGAAATATTATTGGTTGTGCTATGAACATCGGTTTCTTCCATAAAACGTTTATTGATTTCATGGTTAGTAGATGATTTTGTTTCAGGTTTGAGAAAGGATGTTAACGGGTAATTGTAATTTGTGATAACAAGTATTCAAATATGATAAACTTGTTAACAACCAACAATTTAAGTTATCAGTCATTTTTGTCCTCTGTTAGTTTAAGTAGTTTATCTCTTGCGTCACCAAAGTTATCAGATATTTGGTGTTGAAACCTCGGCTTCTCTATCATCTATGTTTCGCAGGCTGAGGTGGAAATGATCATACATCCCGAAAAAGAATAAAACTCTGAAGAGGAAGACCTATCATGGACTAACGATGAACTAATTAGATTGAACTAATCAAACAATCATACGTCCAAAGTAGATTGAACTTGTTTTTTTCTTTTACCGCCTTCAGGAGGTGTGTCTGTGTAACGGTTTCTTGTTAACGTAGTTAACGATAGCCACACATTCATTCGGGAACTCATACAACAAAGATGTCAACTATTCACTAACATTTTTATAACACAATCGCTAACCCGATTAGCATATTGTCCTCATAAATTGTTATCAGTATTTATATTTAGATCCCTACTTTGACTATCTCCAATGTCTGTGTAACGGTAGATTGAACTTGTTTTTTTCCTTATCATGTTAACAAATTATTCGCTAATATGATTCACTGTTAACGAAATTAACGATAGTTACACGTTCATTCGGAAACTAATACAAAAAAATGTTAACTCTCCCCTATCCTTTGTATAACACAATCGCTAACTTGATTAGCATATTGTTTTACCCATGCATACGACCTTCGTATTTGTTTTGATTACCGTATTTTAACTTATCAGCTAACTCTTTTAGTCAAAAAAATTAACATTCAAATTCCAAACAAAGAGCCTTTGGAAACAACTGCCATAGCTCTGATATATCTCGTGGTAGGTCACCCCGCTGATTTACATGATTAATAATGTAAACCGAAAAGTGAAAGAGACGGAAAGCGAAAAGTTGCATCCTTCTATGGTTGTATTTGAGGACTTACAGAGAACCCTTCGCGTTGAATATCAAAGAAAATAGTATAATCTTCAAAAAAAACTTTTTTTCGCCGCCCAACTCTGCAGATCTTATCGACTGCTATTCACCTTCATCGCTACACCGACAGAATCATTCGAGTAAAGAGCTCATTGAGGACATTGATTCAACGCAGCTTGATGGAACAAATCCGAAATAAAGGTTAACATGAACTTGAATTTTATATCCTCAACTGATTTCATTTCGAGTATCTTACTCATCAGTTGTAATTAATTCAACGACCGGTTAACGAAAGCAAAGAAAATTGTGATTTTTTTGTTCAGCGTAGATGGGAGGTATCGAGTTACCTCAGAGGATCCTCGCCGCCGGACAAGCCCCAACCGGAGAGCGAAAGACAACAAGATATGGTTGGTGTTTGCCATAAAACATATTCGGTTTTCTTTCCGGGTGTTCAAAATTGTCACCGGCATTAATTGTGGCAAATATCCACCGCCAGAGAATCAATGTTAAATGTTAATATAGTTACTGATTAAACGATGTTAACATAGTTGTTGTTATTGTTATATGTGTAAATTAAATGTTAACATCGTTATTGTTATCGTTACGTAATAACTTAACATGATAACCTAATATATTAGCACGTTAAAAGTAGGTATTTGAATCGAACAATTGTTGTTGTTATCGTTACATCTTTAAATTGATATTACTTGGGTTGTTTGATGTAATAATTGATTTAATCCGCTAACTATAGGTTTAACACATATATGTAAAGTAACATATATTATTGTTAGCACGTTATAAGTATCATATATCATTGTTAGCATGTTAACATTTTATATGATAACTGATGCTGGTCAGATTGTTTATCCAAACTTCATGTTTTAAATTTATAAACCTAAAAGTCTGCAAGTGCACAGATGTGCGTTGTAGGACTTAAGGTATCGATCCATAGGGAGGGAATGCTTTTCTGTGAGACCTTAGACAGGGAATTAGTAAGGAAGTCTAAAACGAAAATAAGGTTTTGTAGGGTTTTTGTGTCGAAAATTGTAAAGAACGAAAACGGAAAATTGCTTGTAAATTGAGGTATGAAAATCGATGGCATAAACTAAAGGGGAAAAAGCAATTTGTAAACTATAATAAAACGATGTTGGGTCGACAGGGATATATCTTTGGGCAATGTTCGATTCAAACACGGTACCTAAGCTCTTAATAACAATTGATTGTAGTAAACTCCACGAACTGAACAGAATAAATGGGGTAGCCTACTTTCGTACATCCTACATACCAATAACTTATATACTCGACCAGTAGCTTTCGTCTCTCGCCGCGCAGAAAGTCATGATGTTCGCGCTGGTTCTTAATAATTCACGGTACTCTATAAGTATACTATAGCGCGACACGCTCCTATAGATTAACGATTTGGGTGGTTAGATTCAACACTTTTGGTGGTTCTTATAACAGCTAGAAATCAGCCTCTAGTTCATGACGATAGATTCATGCATTAACAACGATCTATAAAAAAAGAGTTCTAGAATATGGCTAGGTTTATCTCGTGAAATCCTTATCGAACATAGAACTCCCCTTCGATAATCCCTTTAAACCCGACGACTAAACTACTCGGACATAATTGAAAGCGAAGACATAATTAAATAAAAAGCAGGAGATGGAAGATGAAGCTTCTCGATTTTAAGAACTAAGTTCGGAGAAAACTTCTCTACCAATCTCGAAAGGAAAGAACAAAAGCTTAAAAAACTAATGCAAAAAGTAAATTAAAATGGTGTAAAAGCAAGCACACCAAATTAGGTCTTATAAAACACATATTTATAGGTCTTGACCCCTATCTTCGTGGGCCTTTAGGGTTTCTCCTTGACGGGATTCGAACAGGTTGAAATTAGGCTTACGGGACGACACATGAGCTGGCTGCGGGTCCATGGTCTCTGACCGAGCGAACTGCACCTTGGCTGCGGGTGGAGAGCTTCTGCCCGCGGTGAACTGCCTCTTGGCCGCGGGTGGAGCTGCTCCGGATGCTGAGTGTTCGGATGGGACGTCTTGATCTTGATGTATTTTTTGATTGAACCGTTGGATCGTCCTCAAATAGTTGGAATGGAAAGGTAGTTGGTCCTTCTTGAATAATTTTAAAATTGGGCTGGATCAGACGGTGAGAAGAACCTCTTTGGCATTTGAACTTCTGACGGTTTGACTCTAAGCCGAAAATCTGGTTTTTCTCCAATTTGCAATGTTTTTGCCTAAGTAACCTGAAAAGAGTCTTGAAACTACAAATATGCGAAAATCGTGATAAAAACATATAAAAGCGAATGAAACACTTATTAAAGTGTTATAAAATAAGCGGTAAAACGGGTAAAAATATGGTGTTATCAATATCTGCGTTAACAATATAACAAATAAATACCCACTAACTATATTATATATATGTTAACTTGATCACCCATCTACATAAATTTATTGCGTTTGTGCTGGTAGATTCACCAATATGCGGTATCGAAGGTGGAGGATAACTTTGTTCACCACTAACCCTAATTATTATCGTCCAAATTCAAATGAACTACTGTTAAGTTAGCACCAACGTTGTTATCTGCATGCATCCAATGTTAACGTTGCTCACATACGAGATAAAATTCTTTCATTTGTTGAAGAAAAAATACATGCAACATTAAAAGAGAGTAAGAAATAGTTTTTTATTCAATCAAGGTGCAAGTGGGTAGTTCCACCGACATCATTATCTTCACAAAATCTTTCATTGGTAAGTTGTACTGACACTTGTATTCCTTTATTATCCAGATTAGTTTTCATCTTTGCCAATCATTTAATGCTCCTGTCGGGAATGAAGATAACTTAGCGAGGGAAAAAAATGATGACATCAGAGTAAGTAGGGATAACAAAGGAAGAAATTGATGACCTCACGAGTTGCACCTAATTTCTAATTATTGGTTGATATATACTTAAATTTTCGGCCAACTGATCATTTTAAAACTTACAAGTTTAATTTTGTTTTTGAATTAAAAATTTAGAAAAATAGTCAAAATAATTATTCAAAATTTTATTTGTTTTAATAAAATTAAAAATAGTCAAAAATAATTAAAATTAATTTTTAAAACATTTAAGTAACAATGTTTTTCTTTTCAATACCCTCAAGAGATTGAGATTTTAGTTTGCCCTTTCTTTTCATATATTTATATATTTGGTAGATGGATAATTGGAAGATACTGCGGGTATTTGACAAAAATTTAGATTATACTAGTTTGTTATTGTTAGATTTCACTAATATTTGACACAGATTTTTCAAAAAAAATCCAAATTTACTAGTAAACTTAAGGGAGAATTACTTAAATAGCACATAAATTAGGTAAAAAGAATAGACTAGTAAACAACTCTTTTTTATTACTGAAATGTTTTCCATACCCATAATGTCCTTTTAAGCATTTGATAACAAAAACGTAATTATAGGAATGCAATTACTTTTATTTTCCACATCAGCGAAAAAACAGGCGCGGCACCTACGTGGCACAAAAACTGCCTACGTGTATTATGAAAGTCTGCCGCAAACATTTCTCGTTGTAATGACGGCAGACTTACAGGACGAGCGGCTGATTTAAAATAACGGCCGACGTATTAGTTGGTCGGCTGATTTATATTGGGAAAACGAGCTATTTCCACCTCAAGTTGTTCATATAGTTGTAAATCCACCCGAAGTTTGGCCTTCGACACAGATCCCCTTAAATCGAAAGTTTCAGACGTATTTCCCCCTTATTTGAAAGTTTAAAACATATATCCCCACCAAATGAAAGTTTCAAACCTCAGAACACATAAACCCGGTTTTATTCGGTTTACTGCTTACTATTAACCATCTAAATTCAATATTAAACCAAATTAAACATGATTACAACCAAACCCGACCCGACTTAAAAAAACCCAACCCACGCGACCCGACACTTCTTCTTATTCCCTATTGTTTTCTTCATCTCCTTCGATGTCAAAAAAAAAAATTCATGGATTGAGTTCTTCATCAATTAATTTTTTTCCATAACGAGGAATCTAATAATCCAAACCAACAAACCCAGAACTCGAATGCAGCGCAGACAAAAAAAATTATAAAAAAAAAATTAGACCTAAAAAAAAAAATTATTCTTTTCTCTTCCCCATCTCTCGCCGCCGATTCTTCTTCTCCTTTCTCTCTTCTTCTTTTTTCTTCTTCTCTCTTCTTCTTCTTCTTCTCTCTTCTTCTCCTTCTCTCTTTGCCGATCTCTCGCCCACCGCCGCCGGAGCTCGCCAGCTCTCCCCACCGCTGTCGTTCGCCGCCGCCGGAGTTCTCCTTCCGCCGATCTCTTCTTCTTCTTATCCTTCTTCTCTCTTCTTCTTCTTCTTCTCTCTTCTTATCCTTCTCTCTTTGCCGATCTCTCGACCATACCACGCCCACCGCCGCCGGAGCTCGCCAGCTCTCGCCACCGCTGTCATTCGCCGCCGCCAGAGTTCTCCTTCCGCCGATCTCTTCTTCCTCGTTCTGGGCTTAAGGTCGCGGCTGAGGGAGGTGAAGGGGAGTTGGTGAATTTGATTATCTATTGTTTTGTTTAATTAAACTTGATGAATTTTTTGGTTTTTATTAAACTTGATTATCTAAGGGGAGTTGGTGAATTTGATCATCTCCATTGTTTTTATTTTTTGGTTTCTGAAGTATTTTTTTGGATTATATTTTGATAGGGATTTTGTTTAAAAGTGATTGTAATGACTAATGATTCGGCAAAGATTGATATATCAGGTCATGGATTGTAATTTTTTCCCGTATCAAAGAAGAAGAAGTAAAAAAAAAAAAATACAAAGAGAGGAAAAACCAGAGGGGTTAATTTGCTAATTCATAAATTTGCAAGATCCATATGTAATAATTTATGAAGAAGACGAAGTAGAGATTGAAGAGATTTGTAAAATCATACATAGGTTTTGAAATATTTGTAATTCATAAACTCGAGGGGCTAATTTGCAAAATCATAAATCTTGGTTTACTATCAGGTTTAGTTGGTTTGGTTTGGTTTAGGTTATAAACCGATAAAATCAATATTTGTGTGTAAATAGGTTTCGATGTTTCAAATTGGGGGGAAATACGACTTAAACTTTCGAATTAGGGGGATCTGTGTCGAGGTCCAAACTTCGGGTGGATCTACAACTATATCATGAACTTGAGGTGGAGTTACGTCGTTTTCCCATTTATATTCATAAGTCAGCCAGAGGTCATGGCAGACTTATATGAACCTCGGTCGACTTATGAATTATCGGCTGACTTAGGAGTCTAACCAAGAGACAGTATACTTTTACATTATTGAGAATTTTTTGATTAAAAAAACAATTCCATCGTAATTGAAAACGCGAATACCTTGTGAGAAATAAATCAAGTTCCGTTTCGGTACACGACACAGCTGATTTTTATTCTGACGGCCGATTTATGAAAACTTTGGCTGACTTATTGCTATGACATGGCCGACTTATTGTTGCTCGCCTGATTTATCGTTAATCCGGCTGACTTATGTGGCCGATTTATTTTGCAACGGCATACTTATGCAGGTTAATTGTGGCTGACTTATTGTAAATCAGCCGTAATAAGACCGATTTACTTAAAAGTCGGCCTAATTACGGCTGACTAATTAGCGAAAGATTAATTACTGTAATAGTATGCTATTGACGACTGACTTATATGATGTAGCGGCTGACTTATTTTTTCCACCTGCTTTATGTGTTTTAATGGCTGATTTCATAAACTTTTTTAATTACTTAAATAGTCTTTTAGTGGCGACTGACTTATAATTTTGTTTAATGGCTGATTTATGCGTTCGTTTGATGGCATGTTTCCATGTCAGCAAAATAAAGATTACATCAGCTCTAAACACATTATTAGGTTTAGCCGACGTCCGCCGTTTTCTTCGGCGTTGTTCTTCATCTTCTCCCTTCTTCATCATTCTACATTTTTTCGAGCTTTATACCAAATCTAAATTTCGGAGAGGATGGATTCAATAATAATTGTTTGCGGTACATGGGTTCTCAAAAATCGAAATGTATTCAACGCCGACAAGAGAGGGTGTAGAGTTCTAGAAGTTAACGAAGAGACAACCTTAAATGTACGATGCGTCTGACTTATATGTACGATAAGACCTAAGAACTCAAGATTTAAATCCTGTTTAGAAAAGGCAAGTGAGAAGAAACGCCCTAGAAAGCAACACACTTGTTCTCGTTGTAATCAAGTTGGGCATAATGCAAAAACTTGTAAAATTAACAGTGTTTGGTATGGTTCATAAATCAGCCATAACGGTGTTTGGTATGGTTCGTAAATCAGCCATAACGGTGTTTGGTATGGTTCGTAAATCAGCCATAACTGTGTTTGGTATGATTCGTAAATCAGCCATACCTCAAATCGGTCAGTTGTAAATCAGCCATACCTCAAATCTGTGTTTCAAGTTTTAATTAATAATTTTATTAAGTAATTTTAAGTTTTACATCAACAATGGGTTATATTTGTAAGATTTACACTTCTTGTATGTTTATTCTTATCATGTTCATCTCAAACCCTAAACCACATACAATATAATCTTTGTCATGTATTTATAAGAATTTTCATAATAAGCCTATAATATCATTATTTCCTTGAGATTACTAAGTTATAAACATGTCATATCTATATTACCATAAACCTTATATATGGTAACAACATAATCCTTACCATGTCTTATCTATATGGCTAACTATATTAGACTTAAACCCTAAATCCTACATTACATGTTTTGTAGTAACTATGTTATCATAGATAACAAAAAAAATCAATGTACAGTCTTAAACCCTAAATCATAAACCCCCTTAATCCCCTAATTCAATGTAAAATTTGTAATCCCATAAATTCAAAAATACTTGTGTGATAAGTCGGCCATAATAGATGATAAATCGGCCATGAAGCTGTATGAATGTGTTGGAAACCAAAAAAGATGAAAAAATTGAATATTAAAATGAACGACCAAAAAAAAAACAAAAAAAATTGAATTTTCAAAAGATTTGAATTAGAATTCAATTTGGGCGTGAATATCGACGAAATTGAAGTTCCCCACCTACACTTTTTGTAATCTTGAGACACCGCGTGAATCCCTATGTTTCTCGTAAATCAGCCATAACGGTGTTTGGTATGGTTTGTAAATCAGCCATAACGGTGTTTGGTATGGTTCGTAAATAAGCCATAACGGTGTTTGGTATGGTTCGTAAATCAGCCATAACGGTGTTTGGTATGGTTCGTAAATCAGCCATAACGGTGTTTGGTATGGTTCGTAAATCAGCCATAACGGTATTTGGTATGGTTCGTAAATCAGCCATAACGGTGTTTGGTATGGTTCGTAAATCAGCCATAACGGTGTTTGAATTTTCAAATGATTTGAATTAGAATTCAAAATGGGCGCAACGATCAAATCAGCCATCAAATTATGCAAAAATCAGCTATCAAGTTTACATAAATCAGTCATCAAGTATACATAAATCAACCATCAAGTATACATAAATCAGCCATCTATGCATAAATCAGCTATCAAGTTTACATAAATCAGTCATCAAGTATACATAAATCAGCCATCAAGTATACATAAATCAGCCATCAAGTATGCATAAATCAGCCATTAAGCTCGTGGCAAAGCGAGAGGCGCGCCGATAGTGAAAATATCAAAACCGAGAGGCGCGCCCAAGCTCTCTGATCTTCCCCCTTGCGGGGCGATTTACCGGCGAACCACCTAGAGTCTCGCGGCGATTCAACCATCCAGGGATAGATCTTTGAATAAGATTTTCAGAACTGCCGAGAGCGCCTCAATTGAATCTACCGTTCTAGAGTTATGGCCAAAACTGTGAAGCCACTGCAGTCTGGCCGAGCCCTCCGCCGGCGATTCCGATCAGTCACCTCAACGACATTTTTCCGGCAACTCAAGAAGAATCAGGCGACGATCCGGCTATCCACAGAAATCCCCGGACGTCAGGTTCTTAGGAAGACCAGAATAGCCCCAAACGGAGTTGTACACCGAGAGATATGACCAGATCTCCACAACATGTGCAGTCTGCCATCGGGGTTATACTGGTGGTTTGAGTCTAAGGCGACGCATGGAATAGAAAGATCTGAAGAAGATGAAGAAGGAGAATAAGAAGATGAGAAGAAGAGAAAGAAGGAGACAAAGAGGAGAAAAGAAGACTTACAGTTGGTCGACGCGGCGGTAGAGGAGGAAGAAGACGAAGAGTAGAAGGAGACGACGAGAAAGAAAGAGATAAGAAGACTTACCGGTATCAACGACGTCGGAATCTGAGACGAGGAGGGAATCCGGGAACAAAACTGCGTCTTCGCCGGAGCCGGAGCCAGAGCGGAGGTGATTCGGCGAGTGAGAGATGCGGCTAGGGTTTTGGTTAGAAGAGAAACAAAGAGAAATGAGAGATTAATATTATTTTTTCTTATATATATCTCACTTAAAAAAAATATGAATGGCATTATCGTTAATTACAGTTTTAAACTGCCCTTAATGGACATTTCCTTTAGAGTTTGTATCATTTAAGTAATATCTAAAAGCTATGTATTACTCTAGTCATATCACAACGTTTTTGTGCTATTAGAGTATTTATCTCTAAACTTAAATTCCAGTCTACCAGTCTGCTAGTTTTTTTGTAGACTTTGCGGATATTTGGCAGATTGTTGGTATTTGACAAACTTTTTTTTTTTAACGACAAACAATTTCATTGATTTCAAATTGAGATTACAAAGTCATACAGAACTTTCGAAAAACAAGTTATTACATAAGCAGATATATGCGTCATATAGTAAAAAAAATACATCAAAAGAAGTGAATTTGACGATGCTTTTTGTAAATAAACCTTACTCGCTAACGAAATGAGATCTATTATTTCCTTCTCCGTATTTGATCTTAATCTAATAAGAATTGTGTGCATAGGTGGCATCTCTAGGCTAAACTATTGAATTGCACACCACATGACAAAACCCGATGCTTCCAACAATAGTCTTGGAATTTCGGCAATCTGATACAAACGCTTCCGTGTCAGAGCCTTTTTGAAATGTTTGACTTTTTTGTTCTCCCGATTCGTTATAATAGAAAACCTTATTCCTTCTTCTAACAAAATGATTTTTCCAGTGATTCCGGGATCAAAAACCCAAGTGAAACCTCTATACCACGGGGTAGGAGGACAATCACCGTTTGATAACCAGACTTTCCGCTGGCAGAGAGAAAACTCACCGAAAACAAGTACTCTACTAAGAGAGACATCAAAGTTAACCATCACTAGGATAAACAAAACAAAGAAAGAAAGCGGTTCCACTTACCAAAGAAACTGCCATAAGCGAATTTGATTGAGCAAAGTGCATATATCCTTTTCTGGTTTTAAAATTCCCCCACCCATATGGAACCCATGACGACATATCCCAATGAAATTGTACCGGTGTGTACACATTTACCATCACCACCACAAGGCGATGTAAAAACCACCATATGATCAACAAATCAAAAGCCTAGAAATTCACAAGAGACAAATTAAACATATCGGAGATGACCGGCGATTGCATCGATGAAGAAGAGAAATTGACCCAATATGATTCGAAAATCTCTCTACCAATCGAAGGATGTCACCGTCTCTGATAAGGATATATTGGAACAAACTTATTTACAAACAAAAGAAATACAGTCGGCGCCAGAGGCGATGCCGGCCGGAGAGAAAACAAGTCGAAGAGACCCTTAGAAACCGTTGCGTCTGAGAATAGGCTGCCGCGAGAGAGAAGATTCTTTTTTCTCAAACCTGCACTTCTCCTAATTTATTTTGTGAACTGGTAGACATAGATTTCAGTATGCTAGTCTACCATTTATTTGGAAGACTATACGAATGTTTGGTAAACTTTTCATGTATTTGGCACATACTTAAATTATGGTTTGCCATTTTTTTCTAGATTTTGCGAATCATGCAGACTCTACGAATATCTGGCAAACTTTGCGAGTATTTGGCAGACTTTATAAAAGTCTGCCAAATATATTGGTAGATTTAGATTTCAGTCTATTAGTATTTATTTGCTGGCACACTTAGGATAGTTGACAGACTTATGGATACCCAACATATATATTGGGTATTTGACGGACTTTACGAAAATTTTCTAAACATATTGACAGACTAAGATTTCAACGTGCTAGTCTGCCTTTTTTTTTTGCAGATTATACGTGTATTTAGTAGACTAAGCTGGTACATAGAGTATGCCGAATTTACTGACAGACAATTGACCCCCTAATTTACTTCACTCAACACCTCTTCAAATTCTCGCCCTTCTATGCTTGGTTTGAGCGTGATTTTCTTGTGAGTTGTTATCACCCTCCTTCAACCACATATTCCGACTCTTTTGATTCCAGAAAAGCACTTCATCTATATATTGTTTCTTTTAGTTCCATGTAAAGTCAGTCAACTCCTCTTGAGTCCTATCATCATCTTTTTGGATCTCTTCTAATGCCTATTGTACATATTATATAAAATTTATAACCCTAGACGTCTGCAAGTGTACAGTAGTGCGGTGTAGTACTTAGGGTGTCGATCCACATGGAATCCTTGCTTACCTGCAAAATCTTAGAACCAAAATTAGTAAGGAAGTCTAACACGAAAATGGGGTTTTTGGATAGTTTGTCAAGATTTCTAGATGAATGCAAAGAAAGAAAATAAAACGCGATTAAAAATAATAAAAACTAATGTTGGGTCGACAGAAATATCTCTGGGGTATGCTCGATTCAAAGCACGGTAACAAAGCCCTCTTATATCGATTCTAGCTAACTCCACAAACTCGAACATGGAATTGTATTTAACCCACTTTCGTAGAACTAAACACCTATGTTTTAACAACTTACCTACTCAGCTTTCGTTGGTAGCCACACAGAAAATCATGCAATAAAGTCAAGTTTATCTCTATAAGTATGCTTTCGTATCTTATAGCGAAATTGCTCCTCTAGGCTAGTTCAAGCACTTAGATTCAGCACTTTCATGGTTCTAATTTACCTAAGATCAGTTTCTAGTTCGCGACGCTAGATCCATGCAGTAATAACAAACCCATAAAGAAAGAGTTCTAGAATTTGGCTAAGTTTATCTCGTGTAATCCCTATCGAACATAATCGATTCCCTTCGATGGATCCCTTAAACTCAACGACTAACTACTCAAACATGAAGAAAGCAAAAACAAGATAGATGAATGCATAATATATAAATCAGAATATGAAAAAGGGTTCAAGAGAAATCTCTATCTCCCTAAACGAAGAACAAAAGAACATAAAAAGCTAAGAAAATCGTGTATGGTGGCTCCCAAAAGGGGCACAACGTGGTGACCTAAGAGGCACACGAATTAGGGTCTTTAAAACATGTATTTATAGGCCTCCTGCTCTTGTTTGGTCATCCTTAGGGTTTCCCCGAAGAATAGAGAGGCTTGAAACGGATTTGCAAACGTGCTTTTCAGGACGTTTTGGAGCTGGCCGCGGGTGCGGTCTCTCCAGGAGTGGTCGGATGCTTCCTGGCCACGGGTGCGTGCTCTCCAGGAGTGGTCAAATGCTTCCTGGCCGCAGGTACGTGGTTGTTGAGACTGCTTGACGGGACTTTTTGATCTTCATGTAATTTTTGATTGAACCGTTGGATCGTCCTCAAATCAAGTGGAATAGAAAGGTAGCTAGTCCTTCTTTAATGTCTCCAAATTTGGGCTGGATCAGACGGTGAGAATAACTTTTTTGATAGTTGAATTTCCGACGGTTTGACTCTTAGCCAAAAATCTGGGTTTTCTCCAATTTGCATCGCTTTTACCCAAGTAACCTGAAAAGAGTCTTGACACTATAAATATACGAAAACCGTAATAAAAACATATAAAAGCGAGTAAAACACTTGTTAAAGTGCCTTAAAATCAAAGGTAAAATGGGTAAAAATACGGTGTTATCAAGAAACGAAGTTTCCGATAAAATAAATATATATCTTGAAGAAATAATTTGGAGGATCAAATGCAGTAAATATATTTTGGTGTGTAATTGACATACTACCAAATTGTTTATATAGATGTGAGTACTTAGAATTCTTTTCTTTTTAGGATTAATTATACATTGTTTTATTTCCTTGAAAACTAAGGAATTTTATTTTTCCTTTTTTTAATTATGTTTTCCTTTTAGGATAATTTTTTTTTTTATTCTTTAGTGACTTTACTTTTTAAGATTATGAATCGATTATTAATTTTTCTGAATTTTTAAGTTTAGATTTTTTATTCATCGGTTATTAAACGATTTTTAATTGTCTATTATTAATTTTTGATTTTTTTTTATTAACTTTAGCTTTTATGATAAATTTCCTTTTTATTTTATTTTTCCTTTTTAATAATTTTACTTTTTAAGAGTATGAATCGATTATAAAATTATCATTCTATTGTCAATATTATGTGTCAAAAACTAATTGAAATTTTTTTGTTGAAAATTTCTTTTACACATATCAGCATTTGATCAATTGACTTGACACATGTCGCGATTAGGTGAATTAGCAATTTTAGATTATAGTGAATAAATTGGAAAAAAAAAAAAGACAAATCCGGTATTCAAAATGGAAAACTTTAGATATCAAGAAACATTATGGTTGCCTATTACGATTAATAAAAGTGTTATTCTTCCGCTTGTCTAAACAATAATATAAACCTACATTTCAATTTAAAGTTTCCAAAAAAATAGTTGACATCAAGAAAATTTCACTATTCTCTTCAGCATGAAATAGATACAGCCACTGGAGAAGAATCAAATAATGGACCAATTAATCATGGAAAACTTTTGGACTTTGGGTACTCCTCAGTGGCGACGAATTATTGTTTGTCGTCTTTGTGTGTTAACTTTTTTCTCAATAGATATATATCTAACAATCATTGAAAATGACGGAATTTGGCATTAAAAAGTAGGATAGCCCCCATGTATTATTTGAGAAGTAAAATTAGTTAAAATTGTTGCAGACCTCTTTTAGAAAAAATGACATTATTTTGTAATATATTATAAGCTATTCCACTAGAAAATAATCAAGTTATTAATTATACATATTTAAAAGTCAATATAGACACGTCAACTAATATATTATAAGCTATTCCACTAAAAATCGCAGGAACTCACAATCTTCAGAGACCGTCCTTTTAAACCTTAACCATCGAACTACATCGATCTAAACTCAATCCAGAAAATTCTCACCAAATTTCCCGTGTCACTAGTCCACGGTTTCCGTCTTGCAAAACCCAAACTATCTAGACTCCAAATTTCAGTAAACTAACTCTCTACATTCGTTATTCATTATAGTTTGCATGAGTTTCTCATCAAAAGGAATCAACCAAGACTAACGATGCTATGTAGTAAAAGCTTTTAGATGTGGGGCTTATAGTGTTTAGAACTACCGTTTTTGCAGGAGGATGCAAGATATTATGCAAAACAGCAAGAGAGGATGAACCTATTGATAACCACATTTTCCATTCATTTCTTCTTGCACAAAGGTTGCTGAACATTCCTCCTTTTCCGGTATTTATATGTCATTCCCCTAGACTTAGCTTTTTCTGCAGGATTTGAAACGAATGGCGTTTCAACTTCTCACGAACGAACCATGGCTTGCCTTTTTGAACATTTCGGCCAAATAAGACTCTTTTAGGCTTTTTGTTTTATTTCCCTTCGGTTTTCATGTTCTCTTCTTTTTTTTCGAAAGGGGAAACGCCTTTTTTGAGCTTGAGTATTAAGAGGCACGCAATTTTACCATTGTATTGAGATTTCCCAAGAAAAAAAAAACTCTTTTTGTTGTTGGTATCACCTTTACCACATTCGTCTAGTCTTCCCTTTTGAGTGACTGAAAACTGCGTCGTTCCTCTCTCTCTGGCGTTTTTGCACATATATGCACATAAGATAACAAGAGAGACTGCATGAGGTTTGAAAAATGGCTAAGGTTTGGGTAGGGTACCAACTAAAAGCGAGCTGGCCATTCAGGTACAACATAGATTGGTAAAAGGGATAAGATGACATGAATGTCTGGTTCATTGTCTCGTTTAAACTTTTGATGAGAAAATTAAGTCAAATTAAGTCTGAATAAAATAGAGCTAGTGTAGTATGTCCGATGGAATCTCTATAGTTTGAATTCCACTAGGGATGTCGCATCACGAGAACTCTAGCTACCGCATAGTCTAGTACTGAATCTCGAAAGAGCTGTCACGGGGAGAAAGCGTAGAAGCACACTGGTCGAACTTATCATAGATTTGTTTCATTATTCCCTTTTTGAAGAGCGCATTTGAAAAGACATATCAAATCCTCCAAGAAAATCATCTAAACATAAACCAAATCATGTTAGTAAATGATGAACATCCTCCCCCAGACTTAAATCACATTGTCCCTAATGTGAAAAATCCATGAGAAAATGGTAAAGAAGAGAATTTGATTTGGAAGGATAGATGTATATAGGAGGTAGGTTGCGCATCTCCTCTTTAACTCGACCCGAATTAAGATCAGCCCATTAAGCCTGACCTAATCATGACCGACCTCCGAAATAAAAGGAAGATCTTTGAAGATAAAGGCAAATCCCGAGAAAACAAGAAATCGTTCATATCATTCCAAAAGGAAAAAGGAAATATCCGACCGACTTCAACATCTGGCTTCTCTACCAAGAAAAACATACACAACATCCACAACTTTTACAGAAGACATCTTCTTATTCTTTTCCAATTAGTTTGTCTTTCCGATGCCCTAATTCTCTATGTAACATGAACTACAAACGGCTTGATCCCTGTTCTTAGGGTACGTAGGCAGCTTTCACAAGGCACAACTATAAAATCAATAAAATCATTAAGAAATTATCCTAAACCCAAATTGATTTTGTCTATCTACGAGATGGGTGAAATCCGTATTCAATAATTGGCGCCGTCTGTGGGGAATGGAGAATTATTAAACCCTAGAAGTCTGAAGCTCGAGGACGACATGAACGCCACCTCTAAAACCTCGCGATGACAAAAACCAAACTCCTTCGCCAGTGACATCTACGCTGTCCGACGAAATCTCCGATCTCTCTCGTCATGTTTACCGATCGAGATCTCCAATCACCAACATGGATCTTTGACAACGTCATGAAAACGTTTTCGTCAAATACAAAGAAGCTAAGTTTTACATAATCATGTTTAATAATCTCATATATCGTCAACTTATAGTACTTAGTGTGAAATCGATTCATACTTTACAAAAAAAAATAAGTATGGTTTTCTTCATTACAAGTTTCTTCCTCCAATCGCAGGAAAAGCAAAACTTATCCCTTATTCGATGAGAAACTCGACAACTCCGGTGAGACTCTTCCATAACCGGTTCTGTGATATCTAGAATCGGGACGTTAATCGAGCTCACGAAGCTCAATTTTGCGACGAACCATCTCTCCGAAGAAATCTTATCTTGTCGTCATCTTCAGCTCCTGAAAATCGGAGGTAATTCCTTCACCGGAGAAACCTAAACGTCTTAGCCGATCTGCAAAATCTCGTCTCACTCAGTATCTCCTCCAACTGCTCACGACGAAATATATAAAAAATCAAAAAAGATCGAAGCTCGACGCCATCTCTGTTTTTTCCGAGGAGATATCTGTTGCAAAACCCGCTCACCGAGGTAACTCTGCAAAAGTAAAAAGAGACGATGAGTAAAGCTCGGTCCATCACGCGGAGATTCTTGAAGATAAAATCGATCCGAGTGTAAATTAGAGCTCCCTCTTCAACATCACTCCGATTATACCCGACATCAACGATGTGTGGACCACTTCGGAGTTTCACCCGCCGATTACAATAAACAGATACCACATCAGCAATCCGCCACCGCTCAAGCTTTCTGGAGCTCCGCCACTTAACGCCGCTCCTGCAACAAAACCAAACTGACGTTAGAAGGAAATCAGATCTTCTTCTTCTCTTGGGCTTGAACATATTTTTGGCCCATTTGATATCATGAGATATTCCTCAAATTCCCACCGTGGGCGATGTCTTCACGATCATTTATCGACGGTGAATCAGATGCAATTCCGGTCTACCAAATCCGATGAACCTCTGATCAAACATGCATCTTCCAGTGAATCGCTGAGTTTCTAACCAGAGCTGTCCCCACGTTTAGCTCCGACGCCCATGAAGAACCTCCGAGACCTTCTCCTCTTTCTCGCTTCAGCAACCATGGCGAGGAAAGCACACGCCGTCATTAACTTCTGTAATCTCAGATTCAAGGATGAAAAGCCCGTGTTATTCTGCTCATTTACCATTGAATTCTTCGGTGATAAGAAAAATTGTCGAGAAGCTTTTGCTATTCCAAGCGATCTGCAATCTCGTACCGGAAGGTATCGCAGCTCGATTTCATCTGATTGAGAAGGTATTCGAGAACGTCATGAAGAATCAGAGGCGAATCCATCTACACCGCCCTATTAAAACACTTATGCAAGTCGATTGGGAAGAGAAGCTTTGGATAAACCGAATATACTTTCCAGGAGATGATGAAGCTAGGTCTGCTTTTGAGATCTTCACCGTTTATTTCATCAGATCCTGAGTTTAGGAGGACGAAACTTATTACATCAGCACCTGAGTTTCGGAGGACGAAACTTATAGCTAATGGTTTGGATTTAAGTTCGAATGGAACGTCTCGCAGCAACATTACCATCTTACACAACTTTGCTTTTAGAAGACATTCAAAATTTCCACCAAGAGTGTCAATGTCAATGACATAAGCTCATCGTCGAAGCAGTTTCATATCTTCACTCCACTACGAATAAACGCCAAAGAACCGAGTTCAACAATTATGCTCCAGCAACAAAAAGCTAAGTATTAGTTTCTTTTCTAAGTGCTATGATTCAAAATCTCATGAAAATAAATATCTTCATAGCTTTAATCAAAATGTCGCAGGATTTACATCTGTGATATAAGACTCGGAATCCACCTTTGTATTATTGATCTCTCGGTGATCAAAGCAAACAAGCTTGCGCGGAAGTGGGCGTGATGTTGAGATGGAAGGTGGTGGTTTAATTGACTCTCAATCGGTGGCCGAACAAGTTATTTGAATCACACAAACAACTTAATCTGAGGTTTCTAAAAAATAAAGTGAATCGCACACTTTGATTCAAAAGAACAAGACAATTTCTTCAAAGACACTCTTTGGAAGAAAATGAAAATACTTTGTATTAATTTCTAGATTGGAAGGTGATTTACAATGAAGACTATGATGAGCTTATATACTGCTCGAGACTAGACAAAGGCAACGGTCTAAAAATCTGAACAAGAAACAAATCGTAATCGCACCATAAACTAGCCGGTGGAATTGAATTGTGATCTTGGACAAATAAGGTAAGTCGAGCTGCGCTTGAGCCATGACAATTTGGGGGTGAATGTAGAGTGTCTAGGTACATTCTGACTGATGCAAGAGAGTTTCATTCTGTGACCACACTTCAAGGAATAGAGCCGTTAGAGATTAATGGCGAGAGATTCCAAATAAGACAAGTAGGACTCGAACTTGATCCGCCTGATCAAGTGAGGTGTGATGCACCTTAGGGCGTATAGAATAGTCTCTAGATGATCTCCTGGTTCCCATATTCTGGTTTGCACATGATTGAACCGGTCGGTCTTCACATTTTTCATAAGCAACTCGGGTTGATTCAATTGAAGACACAGATGGATCCGCCTGATCCAAGGCGTGTTGGTGCACTCTAGAGTGTTGTGAGGGACTTATAGAAGTAGCAAAAAGTCTCATGGATGCCAAGAAAATGTTTGGAGACTTTCAAATATGGTAAGTTCCGGGACCGTCGACTTGTCCGGTGAGTCTTGGCTTGGTCTGGTTCGTTCTTAGGTGGGGTCCACTTTTCCGTGAGTCCTTGATGGGTCAAGAACATGGATCGGGTCCGGTCTGAGCTTAGGCCTTTGTCTTCTTGGCTGGGGTCCACTTACTCCACGAATTAAGCCCATATGTCTTCTCGGGTGAAATCTGGTCCAAAATCAAGCCGGTTATAGTGACTTAGGTTATCTCAAATTTGGGTCCGAGACAAAGATGAAATGTCTCGACCAAAATACTCCTTAGGATCGGTTGGTCGGTGAATATCGGGTCCTGGGTCATGATTTATCGGTTTGGTCGGAGTTGGTGATGGTTAAGCTGCTCCTCGGCTATCGGGTGGCATGTCTTGAGCAACTTGAAATTGAGGTCGAGTAAAAGGCAATTTGGCTAGATGAAAGTCTTCATCATAGCTGGTTGGTCGATAGAAATTTCCTCCCTCAGTTGATTTGGTGCATGGTTTCATCGGTTCTGCTCTGGTAAGAATCTTCTCGGTTGGAAAGCATCGAAAGTCTTCATCTCGGGAAATCTTGAATTGGGACTGAGGGATTCGATCAGTGTGTCTAAAGTGGTTACTTGGTCGATGAAAATGTAATCCCTCAGTGGATTTATTGCATAGATCCTCCGGTTCAGCTTCTACAAGGCTTCTCTCGGCTTCAGATGGGCCGACTAGGCCATCTACGTGCATTGAGGTCGCCTTGTAGTGATATGCTAAGTCGATGACCACATCATACCCTCTCCCTTGGAAAAGTTTTGTCCTCGAAACTTCTTGACCTGCACCAAGATAGAGCAAGTTAGTATCTCGGTATAGATGTGAGTTTAGAAGTTTACCTCAGGCAAAATTTTCATTGCGGCTCAGGTGGTATTGGTTTTGAGCATCTGGTGGTTCTTCTTTGATCAGCAAAGAGGCAATGACGCTTCTCCAAGGTTTGTGGATGACTTCCTTGGGCAGAAAGGTGGTCGTCTTCATGAAATCATATTTTTCTTCGAGGCTTCCTCGGATGTGAGCTAGCGGTTGGAGCTCTTGTGGTTTCTCCTCTGTTCCTGCAATGTTTTCTACACCTTTGGCAAGAAACAAGTGTGTTATGGCAGTCATTGGATTATTATAAATAACAGAGCATAATTCAGTTTGAATCAGTTCATCTAGTTTCTCTCATACGTATGGCTCAAGATAAGAATTCCGGTTTATAGATTTTTCCACCGAGATTATTTTTTCATTAGACTATACTGGATTTAACAAGTTCATAAGCACAATCATTGAGTCATTGGAAATGAATGACAGTAAGGGATTACTTACTTGGTCAAAACCCTCGGTGAGTTTTGCTTTATCAGAGGCCACGATATTTTGATTTTGTATTTGATCCGATGGCTCTTCTTGTAGCAGGATGTTGATGATCCCAACTTCATCATTTTCAGTGGCTATCTCGGGTACTTCCATTGTGTGCTCCACTTCATGTTGTACACCTGCATTATTAACCTTTGGCAAAGACAAGCGCATTATACAAGAATTGGAATTTTCATAATGCGACTCATCCTTTTCTACTTATCTATCTTCTTCCTTTTAAGATTCAATTGATGACATTGTTTATGAATTTCTAGATGGGCATATCTTGGCAAAATGTCATCTTTGATGACATGAATAACAGATCGTATTATCTATTTTAGAGAGTTTAAAAGGCTTACATTGCTTTGTGATGCCATGCGGCTCAAACGAAGGTTTTGTGCTTCATGTGTGAGCTACGACTGGTTGATTGGGAATTGGCTTAACTTCCTTAGCTCACTGATGCGGTCAGATTTGTATCCAAACTCCATGTTTTAAATTTATAAACCTAAAAGTCTGCAAGTGCACATATGTGCATTATAGGACTTAAGGTATCGATCCACAGGGAGTGAATGTTTTTCTGTGAGACCTTAGACAGAGAATTAGCAAGGAAGTCTAGAACGAAAATAAGGTTTTAAAGGGTTTTTGTATCAAAAATTGTAAAGAACGAAAAACAGAAAATTGCTTGTAAATTGAACTATGAAAATCAATGGCATAAACTAAAAGAAAAAAGCGATTTGTAAACTATAATAAAACGATGTTAGGTCGACATGGATATCTTAGGGGATGTTTGATTCAATCATTGTACCTAAGCTCTATAGTAACAATTGATTCTAGTAACTCCACGAACTGATCAGAATAAATGGCGTAACCTACTTTCGTACATCTTACGCACCAATAACTTATATACTCGACCGATAGCTTTCGTCTTCGGTCGCGCAGAAAGTCATGATGTTCGCGCTGGTTCTTAATAGCTCACAATATTCCATAAGTATACTTTCATATCTTATGACGCGACACACTCCTATAGATTAACGGTTCATGTGGTTAGATTCAGCACTTTTGGTGGTTCTTATAACACCTAGGAATCAGCCTCTAGTTCATGGCTAGATTCATGCATTAACAACGAGTTATAAGAAAGAGTTCTAGAATACGGCTAGGTTTATCTCGTGAAATCCTTATCGAACATAAAATTCCCCTTTGATAATCCCTTTAAACCCAACGATAAAACTACTCGAACATAATTGAAAGTAAAGACATGATTAAATTAAAAGATTGATAAATGGGTTTCTCAATTTTAAGAACTACGTCCGGAGAGAACCTCTTCACCAATCTCGAAAGTAAAGAACAAAAGCTTAAGAAAAGTAATGCAAAAACTAAACTAAAAATGGTGTAAAAGCAAGCACTTGAAATTAGGTCTCTAAAACATATATTTATAGGTCTTCTCTCTTGCTTGCCTCGGTCTTTAGGGTTTTGAGTTGACGGGATTTGAACGGGCTTTGCAATTGGGCTTACGGGACCGAACAGGGGCTGGCCGTGGGTCCATGGACTCTGACCGCGGCAAATCACTCCTTGGCCGTGGGTGGAGAGCTTTTGCCCATAGTGAACTGCCTCTTGGCCGCGGGTGGAGAGCTTATGCCCGTGGTGAAATGGGACTTATTGATCTTGATGTATCTTTTGATTGAACTGTTGGATCATCCTCAAATCAGTTGGAATGGAAAGGTAGCTAGTCCTTCTTGAATATCCCCAAAATTGGGATGGATCAGACGGTGAGAAGAACCTCTTTGGCTGTTGAACTTCTAACGGTTTGACTCTGAGCCGAAAATATGGTTTTTCTCCAATTTGCAATGCTTTTGTCTAAGTAACCTGAAAAGAGTCTTGAAACTACAAATATGCGAAAATCGTGATAAAAACATGTAAAAGCGAATAAAAAAACACTTATTAAAGTGTTCTAAAATAAGCGGTAAAATGGGTAAAAATACGGTGTTATCAACTCCCCCATACTTAGACTTTGTTTGTCCTCAAACAAAACAAAACCAAAGCTCAGAAGATCAAAAAAAAATCATAGGGAACTCGAAATCTCAGAGACCGTCCTTCTAAACCATAACCATCAAACCACATCAATCGCAACCTAGCCTAGAAAATTCTCACCATAAGTTTCTGTAACACTAGTCCACGGTATCCATCATACGAAATCTAAAAATCCAAAATTCCGGTCAACTAGCTCTCTAAATTCATTAAGCACAAATGTGAAATTCTCATCAAAAGGATCAAACCAACAATCGATGCTAGGTATTAAAGGCATTTAGAGGTGAGGTTAAAAGTGTTTCGGGTTACCGTAATTTCACCGGAGGGTGCGAGATATTATGCAAAACAGCAAGAGAGGAAAGACCTATTGAGAACCACAGCTTTCAGTCACTTCTTCTTCCGTAAAAATGTTGCACTTCCTCCTTTCTCCAAAACCAGAAGTTTTATGTCATTCCCCCAGACTTAGAATTTCATGTGGGCTTGAATGACAGACTTCTCACAAACGAACCATGGATGCCTCATAAGTATTTCGACCATGCTAGACTTTTTAGGCTCTTGTTTCATTTCCCTTTCAATTATTTTCGATTTCTTCTTCTTCTTTCTTTTTTTTTTTTTTTTTTTTTGAAAGGGGGAAACTTTTATTGAGATAGTGTCTTAGGGGCACGAAAAGTTACCATGATTTTGAGTTTTTCCAAGGCAGAACCAAGCTCTTGTCTTTGTTGATTTCACCTCCACCGATCGCGTATAGTCTTCGTCTTTAGTGACTGAAAACTGTGTCGTTCCTCCCTCTCCCGCGTTTTTGCACATATCTACACATGAGACATAAAGAGAGAATGCATGAGGTTTGAAAAATGGTTAAGGTTCGGGTGGGGTACCAACTAAAGATGAGCTGGCCATTCAGGTACGACAAAGAGTGGTAAAAGGTAAAAGAACATCCTAAATGTATGATTCGTTATCTTTGCCTAAACCTTTGATGAGAAAATTATGTCAAGTTAAAGTCCAAGTATAATAGAGCTAGTATATTCCATTCTGAAGAATCTCTACTGTCTAAATTCCTCTGGGGATTTCACGTTAACAGAAACTCTAGCTACCGCCTAGTCTAGAACAAAATTACGAAAGAGAATGTTGCTAGGAAATAGCGTAGAAGTACACTAGTCGGTTATCGTCATGGATTTCTTTCATCATTCCCTTAAAACATATTCCTACATTTATTGAAAAACTTGAAAATTTTAAAAGAAAGCGCAAAAAAATGCAAAATACAAAGACTCATGAAAGAAAGGGTGATTAGTAAGGGATTGAATCCTCCCCCAGACTTAAATCACACTGTCCCCAATGTGAAATAAATCGAGGAAAGACGAGAAATAGATGTATGTAATAATTGAAAAAGTTTAAGGGAAATAGAAAACTTACATGGAAGTGTTGGGGAATGGATGTGGGAATGGAATGGTGTTGGATGGGGGATGGAAATTGGTGTTGTGGTGATTGGGAATGGGATTGGGGTTGATTGGGAATGGATTGGGATCGTTTGCGGATCGAGGGAACTCGATTGTAAACGACAGGGAGTTGGGTGCGGGTCAGAGGTGCGCGACCGCAGACAAAGGAAGCTTCGCCGCATGTCGGTTGAACCTGACCGCGGCGAATGGGAAGCTGGCCGCGGCTCGGGGTGTTGCACTGCGGCCAGGCCAAGTTTTTCCTTGCGGTTCATGCTAGACCGAGCAGTTCCGAACCGTGTCTCCATCTTTTTGTCTTTTCATTTTTTTTTTTTTTGAAAACTGAAACTAAGAGAAAGAAAACGTTAATAGAAAAAAGGTAAAAAAAAAGAATACCTAAATGGGTGGCCTCCCATTGAGCGCTTTTGTTTAAAGTCATTTAGCTCGACGTTGGTAGCGAGATGAGTTTAGTCGTAGAAGGACAGTGTCTCTCGACAAGTCTTCTTCGATCTCCTTTTGGTCTCCTCGTCATGTGTATCATCGCTCCATAGTGAGTCGGGATCGGGGTCCTTCAATTTGAGATGTCCTTGTTTCTTGAACTTGAGCGGGACAGAATTGTAGAACACGTCTTTGTCAATGTTAGCAAAGGAAACACGTCGATTTGGCCAATCCATGATTGCTCCGACGATTGACAAGAAAGGCCATCCTAGGATCACCAGTGTAGAATCAACTTTCGTTGTCTTGACAATGTAGAAATCGATGGGGGCTATGCAATCTCCAATCCTTATGGGCATGTCATAGGCGATCCCTTTTGGTGTAGCACAAGTCTCATCAGCCATGCTGATTTTTGTTCGGGTACGGTGCACGTGCATTCGTCTTATCAATGATTGGCAGACTCCGGAGTCACGAAGAATGTCTTTAAACTCGACTCCACAGATGTTGCAAGTGATGAGAAACTGACATTGCTCTTGAATCTTATGGAGACTTCGAACGGGTCTTCCGTTCATTGCATTCGCGAAAAGGTCTTCTATCTCCGAGATGGATTCTTTGCTTTCACAAAAGAAGTGACCAATCATGTGGTCCATGCAAGCTCTAGCAAATGTGGTTCCTCGAGGTAGATCACGAACCACGCTGTTTAATTCTTCTAACTTCTCCCGACTAATCTTGTTCGGGTATCTTTTGTGTTTCTCGGGATGAAATAGACGAATAGCATAAGACGTACCATATGGTGTGTATGAATGCCTTGGTCTCATGAAGTAGGTATGAATGTCTTCTCTACTCTCCTTGCTGTAGCGGAAAAAAAGCTTGTAGACAACCTCTTTCCCACACGTCCGGGAATGGTGTGAACATCGGGATCGATTTCACGAAGTTGTTAAATTCGATCAATTTTTTTCGGGAGATGCTTTGTGTCTTTGGCTCCTCGGGTACTGGACTTGCAGGAGGTGTTCGTTCAAAGGCCGAGTATGACTCACAGTAAGAGTATGTGGTGCCAAAGCAATAGTAAGAGTCGATATAAGGCATATCAATCTTCCTTGGCGGGCTCCTTTGAAATGTTGTTGAAGAAGAGGATGTAGCTTCGTCATGAGCTTGAATCACCTTGCAAGGTACACAAGGGATTGGTTCCAAGTTGCTTGAGGGCTCATCTGAAACTTGTGTATCGATGGAGAAGGCAGCTTGCTTAAAGGAGGATGATCGGGACACAAGAGGTCCAAAGAGAGGCGAGCAGTAGCTGGCCGCGTGCAGAGGAGGCGCGCCCGCTGTGGAAGGTGTTGGCCACGAGCAGAGAGCACGCGCCCATGGCAAATGGTAGTTTGGCCGTGGGTAGGGGGCTCGCAACCGCGGTGGATGGGCTCCGAGGGGACTTGCTCGGTTCGTCGTCTTCTTCTTCTCCTTTGGTATTTTCTGGTTCTAGACGGTCCTTTGACTTCTCTTCTAGGTCAGGAGCAGGAACATCAAGTGTTGTGTTATGCTCCTCATGATCGTTAGAAAGTTTCTCCAAACAAGTTTTGATTGTCCTTTGAGTGTCGGATAGGTGACTCACCGTAGCATCGGTTTCTCTAGCTTTGTATTCGAGTATGCTGAGGCGAGATTCGATTTCCTGGAGTTCATCATCAGTTCTCTTCCTGTACCAAGAGGCAAACTCGCTAGTCTCCTTGATTTCTTGCTTTGAATCGCGAATCTCCATGGAGTTTTGATTGATGTCGTATTTTTGCTTTGTTTGCTCTTCCTCCATGGTTTTTGTCCTTCCTTTGATAGTAGTAGCATCCTTTAGAGTCTGTTCCTCGAGGATTATGACGTGGGCAACAAGATCATCGAACTTCTTGTTGAATTCGGTGTAGATTGTGTATATCTTCTTGTTGATGGCTGCCACGACTTGACAGTCGAGGTATTGATTTAGCATAATGTTGAGTCGCTCCAAACGCATGCTAATGTCTGAGTTGTAGATGTGCTGGTCTGAGGGTTGGTGTTGATGATGGTAAGAGTTTTGTCGAGAGTTGACAAACGGAGAGGCAAAAGGCTCGTCTCGGGAATAAGGATGCTCGTAGCCTCCTCGAGAGTAATTGGTCGGTGCCGGTTTCCGATCCATTTAGAACGAGTCACAGTTGGTGTGTGAATCGTGAGAGTAGTGAGCATAAGATGGGTCATAGAAACCGTGCTCATAGTTTGATCTCGCTCCAGAGGCGAGTTCATGTTTCAAAGCCTGAAACAAAGAAAAACAAAAACTAAAATGAAAAAGTTTGTTCTAGAGTCGATTTACTAACCTCTAAGGTGTGACAAAACAGTAGTGATTGCCTCCCCGGCAACGGCGTCAGAAACATGATATGGTCGGATTTGTATCCAAACTCCATGTTTTATATTTATAAACCTAAAAGTCTGCAAGTGCACATATGTGCGTTGTAGGACTTAAGGTATCGATCCACATGGAGGGAATGCTTTTCTTGTGAGACCTTAGACATAGAATTAGCAAGGAAGTCTAGAACGAAAATAAGGTTTTGTAGGGTTTTTGTATCGAAAATTGTAAAGATCGAAAAACGGAAAATTGCTTGTAAATTGAACTATGAAAATCAATGGCATAAACTAAAAGGAAAAAGCAATTTGTAAACTATAATAAAACGATGTTGGGTCGACAGGGATATCTTAGGGGATGTTCGATTCAATCACAGTACCTAAGCTCTTTAGTAACAATTGATTCTAGTAACTCCACGAACTGAACTGAATAAATGGCGTAACCTACTTTCGTACATCTTACGCACCAATAAATTATATACTCGACTTGTAGCTTTCGTCTACGAACGCGCATAAAGTCATGATGTTCGCGCTGGTTCTTAATAGCTCACGGCACTCCATAAGTATACTTTCGTATCTTATGACGCGACACGCTCCTATAGATTAACGTTTTGGTGGTTCTTATAACACCTAGGAATCAGCCTCTAGTTCATGACGCTAGATTCATGCATTAACAATGATCTATAAGAAAGAGTTTTAGAATACGGCTAGGTTTATCTCGTGAAATCCTTATCGAACATAGAATTCCCCTTGATAATCCCTTTAAACCCAACGATAAAATTACTCGAACATAATTGAAAGTAAAGACATGATTAAATTAAAAGCAGGAGATTGATAAAGGGGTTTCTCGATTTTAAGAACTAAGTTTGGAGAGAACCTCTTCACCGATCTCGAAAGTAAAGAACAAAAACTTAAGAAAAATAATGCAAAAACTAAACTAAAAATGGTGTAAAAGCAAGCACACAAAATTAGGTCTCTAAAACACATATTTATAGGTCTTCTCTCTTGCTTTCGTCGGTCTTTAGGGTTTTGAGTTGACGGATTTGAACGGACTTTGCAATTGGGCTTACGGGACCGAACAGGGGCTGGCCACGGGTCCATGGACTCTGACCGCGGCAAATCACTCCTTGGCCGCGGGTGGAGAGCTTCTGCCAGTGGTGAACTGCCTCTTGGCCGCGGGTGGAGCTTCTGCCCGTGGTGAGTTGGGACTTCTTGATCTTGATGTATCTTTTGATTGAACCGTTGGATCGTCCTCAAATCAGTGGGAATATAAAGGTAGCTGGTCCTTCTTGAATATCTCCAAAATTGGGTTGGATCAGACGGTGAGAAGAACCTCTTTGGTAGTTGAACTTCTGACGGTTTGACTATGAGCAGAAAATCTGGTTTTCTCCAATTTGCAATGTTTTTGCCTAAGTAACCTGAAAAGAGTCTTGAAACTACAAATATGCGAAAATCGTGATAAAAACATGTAAACGCGAATGAACCACTTATTAAATTGTTCTAAAATAAGCGGTAAAATGGGTAAAAATACGGTGTTATCACTCCCGTGGACTACTTAGCCTTTGTGTTCTTCTCTAAAATGTTCTGTAACACTTTCTTTAGCTCGGGACAGTGAACTCCCTTTGACCTAGCTTTCGGTTTTGGCCTTGTCGCTAAGATCCATCTTCTTGGCTCGGGTTGTCATAGAACTTCAGATTCCATTGTCGATGGCCTGAGATGTCGTCTATGAATTCTTCATATAACATTTTCTTCATCTCTTCCCAAGTAGAGGCTGGTTCATCAAATCGCCAAGTCTCTTCTTGAACCCATCGCCGATATGCACCTTCGGTTAAGGTATCTTCAGCGTACGTCGTCTTCTCCTCCTCGGGAATATTGTTGGCTTGAAGCCAATCGTCCATATCTCGTTCCCATCTGTGGTAAGCTTCTGGTCCTCGATTATGAACTGAAAAAAAAATGTGATGCAGTTCATAGTCTGCTTCATAATATGTTGGTTCATCGTATGGTTCTTCTTGGTTGGTGTAGTTGACGTGCTCCTGGTTCAGCTCTTGTGCCTCCTCGTCAAGCTCTGATTCATCAACAAAACCATCTTCTGGTTCAGCCTCATAGTTCAAAAGCTCTTCAACAAACAGTTCACCGTTTCCTAGACTGATTTGAGAATCAGCCTCATCTCCCATGAACGATCTTCTTCTAGATCGTCTTCTTGATTGGTTTCTTCACACCACGGCTTATAGTATTGCTTTTCTTCTCCATACTCTGGTTCATGGCTGTAGTCTCCTTCGTCTAAACCACATTGAGAGTCAGCCTCTCCCTGCCATGAATTTTATTTTCGGTTATCTCCTACATATTTTTCTCGATCGGTCTCTTCCTCTCTAGACCAGATTGGTTGATCGGTGTTGTCTCGCCTACAATTTGGTGGTTCTGATTCAAACTCGTCTCCATCATGGTCTTCTCCATATTCACAGCTTGAGTAGTCATCTCCTTAACACAGTGGTGTCTCATGGTCAGTCTCCTAATCGGTGAAGACTCGGTCTTCCTCTCCTTGGTTCCAATGATCTTCAAAAGTTTGGTAGGGGTTGTCTTCCTTGGACTCATTCATGGCGGCTGCTCCTTAGGGTTTTACCTCGCAAAGAACAAGGATAAAAGGTATATCAAACTCGAGTTTTGCGGGAAAATGAAAGAAAGAAAAAGGCAAAAATAAAAAAAAATTGATTTTTTGGCTAAAATCTGTTTTTTGACTAAAACAGATTCGAAAATTAAAATAAAACAAAATGAAAATTTCTTATTCTTATTTTTATTTTCTGTTTTTTATAAAAATAATTCGACAATAGCAACGAATGTTTTTATGGTTTTATTTTTATGAAGAATTAAATAGCAAAATACTCAAAACATGAAATTTTTATTTTTGTTTTTAGTTTATGAGAAATCAAAACAATGGAAAACAGAATGGAATGATAAGATCGAAAAAGCAAAACTTTTTATGGGTTTTCTAATTTAAGAGAATTCAAATAACAAAACAATGAATAACGGAATTGAAACAAGACAATTTTTTTTTTATTTGAAATCGATACAAAAACAGAAAACAAAATGAACAATGTGAAAGATAAGGGAACATATTCACCTTGGGGATAGGATCTTTTAAAGCTCTGATACGAGATGATATAAGACTCGGAATCCACTTTTGTCTTATTGATCTCTCGGTGATCAAAGTAAACAAGCTTGCGCGGAAGTGGGCGGGATGTTGAGATGGAAGGTGGTTGTTTGATTGACTCTCTCAATCCGCGGTGATTGACTCTCTCAATTGGTGGTCGAACAAGTTATTTGAATCACACAAACAAATTAATCCGAGGATTTTAAAGAATAAAGTGAATTCCACACTTTAATTCAAAAGAACAAGATTATTTCTTCAAAGACACTCTTTGGAAGAAAACGAAAATACTTTGTATTAATTTTCTAGATTTAAATGTGATTTACAATGAAGACAATGATGAGCTTATATACTGCTCCACACTAGACAAAGGCAACGGTCTAAAAATCTAAATAAGAAACAAATCGTAATCGCACCATAAACTAGCCATTGGAATTAAATTGTGATCTTGGCCAAATAAGGTAAGTCGAGCTGCGCTTGAGTCTTGACAACTTGGAAGCGAATGTAGAGTGTCTAGGTACATTCTGACTGATGCAAGAGAGTTTCATTTCGTGACCACACTTCAAGGAATAGAGCCGTTGGAGATTAATGGCGAGAGACTCCAAATAAGGCAAGTAGGACTCAAACTTTATCTGCATGATGAAGTGAGGTGTGATGCACCTTAGAGCGTGTAGAATGGCTTCTAGTTGATCTCATGGTTCCCATATTCTGGTTTGCACATGATTGAACCAGTCGGTTTTCACATTTCTCATAAGCGGCTCTGGTTGATTCAATTGAAGACATGGATGGATCCACCTGATCCAAGGCGTGTTGGTGCACTTTAGAGTGTTGTGAGGGAATTATAGAAGTAGCACAAATTAAGTCTCCTGGATGCCAAGAAAATGTTTGGAGACTTTTGATGCGGTCGGATTGTTATCCTAACTTTAGGTTTTAAATTTATAACCTTAAAAGTCTGCAAGTGCACAGATGTGCGTTGTATGACTTAAGGTATCGATCCACAGGGAGGGAAAGCTTGTTTGTGAGACCTTAGATACAAAATTAGCAAGGAAGTATAAAACGAAAATAAGATTTTTGTAGGGTTTTTGTGTCGAAAATTGTTAAGTACGTAAAACGGAAAATTGCTTGTAGATTGAAGTATGAAAATCGATGGCATAAGCTAAAAAGAGAGAAACGGCTGCTCATCAAAAAAAGAGTTCGCCCTAGTTTGAGTTTTCTCCCCGGCCCAACTTGCTAACTTTGGTGTTCTATTCCAAATCTCACCCAATTTTACTTTCCAAATACGGTAACTTTCAATCCTCCGAAAAGTTTTTCTGGCTTCAAACCACCGTGGTTCCACCCCCAACATCATGTTGGAGGGTCCTCTCACTCTGGTGAGGTCTTTCTTCCCCTTACGAACTGCTTCTAAAAACGAGAACTTCCTCCCAAGCTTCTTCTTGAAGACAAAGCAAAACGTCAAGCTTACATAGATATGTTTGTCTCTGCTTTCTCGGAAGATACTTACTACATATGCAGCTTATTCTTAAACCTCTAGCCTTGTGCTAAGATCTGTCAACCATTTTTACATCATATCCAGACCACGGTCCCTCTACAGCTTCACTTAACTTCACCTCACAATGCAAAGATGGCTCAACAAACCACACCTACAAAAGACTGAAGTTTTCTCTCGTTTTGGAAAGTGTGGATCTACAGGTTCTCTGATTTCTTTCTAGCCTAGTGCTAAGTATCTCTACTCCATCTGTACCCGAATAGCTATCTGTCCAAAGAAGTAAAAACTTTCAACATTATAACTCTACAATATCTCAGCCAAACACAAACTCAAACAACATCTAAGAAGAAGAGGAGGAGATTATTAATCTACCGCATGTGGTCAACTCTTAGCTCATAGCACGCTTTAGAAGTCTGGTGGGACGTATTATAACCAAGAAGTCAGAAGTACTGAAGCTCTCTTAGCTTTCATGCCGAGACCTAACATCTGGGATGTAGAAGGTCGTGTTCATGGCATAGATCCTGGTAACTCTCGATTCCAATTTGACTTTGATTATGAAGCTGACCTCCAGACACTACAAGAAAACAGCCATTTTGCAATGAAACTTTGCAACGGAATATTTCGTAACAAATATTTGCAACGTAGTACGTTGCAACTCCGTTGCAAAATAAAATACGTTGCAAATCCGTTGCTAAACTTCAAAAAAATAATCAGTTACAAATTCGTTGCAAGTTTACAACCGATTTGCAATATTTTAGCAACGGTATAATTATGCAACAAAGTTCGTTGAAAAACGTTAGTAAAAATTGCAACGGAATTACGTTGCAACATTTTGCAACGGATAGCATTGCAAAACGTTACAAATTTCACAACGGAGAATCGTTGCTAGAGTTTGCTTCCAAGTAGGTGAGTATGATTTAAACGTGGGCTTCCAAGTAGGTGAGTATATTACAAATCCGTTGCAAATACGTTGCAAATCTGTTGCAAATTACGTTAGCCATTTTCGGTTTCATACTTGGGAAATTTTTCCTTTTGCAACGGAATAGCAACAGTTTTGCAACGGATTTCTTGCTTTTGCAACGGATTTCTTGAGTTTCCTTGTAAATCCGTTGCTAAATGTCTCATTCCAAAAAATAAAGTGTGAATCGTCTTACGCATATAAATACTACCTAAGTGGTACACGCTATGTTCAACAATGTATATTTGATATGTGCAGTGAAAGAAAACACCACAAGAATAAGCATTCATATCAAAAATGTGTAAGAGTATAACATTCATCGTAAGGATGAGTTATGATGAATACACACTTACTCACTCTTATGATCATAAGCCATATTTTTTGACATACCATGGATTTTCTAATGAAATATGGACAAAGAAAACATTAATCTTCAAGGAAAACAATAATAACAACTAAAATGATCCTTGTTAACATATAGTTAGTCATTTTCGGTTTCATACTTGGGACATTTTTGGTTTTTCCTTTTGCAACGGAATAACAACGGTTTCGCAACATATTTATTGGTTTTGCAACGGAGTTCTTGGTTTTGCAATGGATTTCTTGGTTTTGCAACGGATTTCTTGATTTTCCTTGCAAATCCGTTGCTAAATGTCTCATTCCAAAAAAATAAAGTGTGAATCATCTTACGCATATAACTACTACCTAAGTGGTGCAAGCTATGTTCAACAATGTACATTTAATATGTGCAGTGAACGAAAACACCACAAGAATAAGCATTCATATCAAAAATGTGTAAGAGTATAACATTTATCTTAATGATGAGTTATGATTAATACACACTTACTCACTCTTATGATCATAAGCCATATTTTTTTACATACCATGGATTTTCTAATGAAATATGGGCAAAGAAAACACTCATCTTCAAGAAAAACAATAATAACAACTAAAATGATCCTTGTTAACATATAGTTAGCTTTTTCGGTTACATACTTGGAAAATTTTTGGTTTTTTCTTTTGCAACGGAATAACAACTTTGAAAATATGTTGCAACGGAATAACAACGGAATAAAATATGTTGCAAATCTGTTGCTAAACTTTGAAAAAATAATCAATTACAAATTCGTTGCAAGTTTGCAACCGATTTGCAATATTTTAGCAACAATATAATTAGCAACAAAGTTCGTTGCAAAACGTTATTAAAAATTGCAACGGAATTACGTTGCAACATTTTGCAATGGATAACATTGCAAAACGTTACAAATTTCACAACGGAGAATCGTTGCTAGAGTTTGCTTCCAAGTAGGTGAGTATGATTTAAATGTGGGCTTCCAAGTAGGTGAGTATATTACAAATCCGTTGCAAATACGTTGCAAATCCGTTGCAAATTACGTTAGCCATTTTCGGTTTCATACTTGGGAAATTTTTCCTTTGCAACGGATTTTTTGGTTTTGCAATGGATTTCTTGAGTTTCCTTGCAAATCCGTCGCTAAATGTCTCATTCCAAAAAAATAAAGTGTGAATCGTCTTACGCATATAACTACTACCTAAGTGGTACAAGCTATGTTCAACAATGTACATTTAATATGTGCAGTGAACGAAAACACCACAAGAATAAGCATTCATATCAAAAATATGTAAGAGTATAACATTTATCTTAATGATGAGTTATGATGAATACACACTTACTCACTCTTATGATCATAAGCCATATTCTTTGACATACCATGGATTTTCTAATGAAATATTGGCAAAAAAAACATTAATCTTCAAGGAAAACAATAATAACAACTAAAATGATCCTTGTGAACATATAGTTAGCCATTTTCGGTTTCATACGTGGGACATTTTTGGTTTTTCCTTTTGCAACGGAATAACAACGGTTTTGCAATGGATTTCTTGGTTTTGCAACGGAGTTCTTGGTTTTGCAACGGATTTCATGGTTTTGCAACGGATTTCATGGTTTTGCATCGGATTTCTTGGGTTTCCTTGCAAATCCGTTGCTAAATGTCTCATTCCAAAAAATTAAAGTGTGAATCGTCTTACGCATATAACTACTATCTAAGGTGCAAGCTATGTACAACAATGTATATTTAATATGTGCAGTGAAAGAAAACACCACAAGAATAAGCATTCATATCAAAAATGTGTAAGAGTATAACATTCATCGTAAGGATGAGTTATGATGAATACACACTTACTCACTCTTATGATCATAAGCCATATTTTTTGACATACCATGGATTTTCTAATGAAATATGGACAAAGAAAACATTAATCTTCAAGGAAAACAATAATAACAACTAAAATGATCCTTGTTAACATATAGTTAGTCATTTTCGGTTTCATACTTGGGACATTTTTGGTTTTTCCTTTTGCAACGGAATAACAACGGTTTCGCAACATATTTATTGGTTTTGCAACGGAGTTCTTGGTTTTGCAATGGATTTCTTGGTTTTGCAACGGATTTCTTGATTTTCCTTGCAAATCCGTTGCTAAATGTCTCATTCCAAAAAAATAAAGTGTGAATCATCTTACGCATATAACTACTACCTAAGTGGTGCAAGCTATGTTCTACGATGTAAATTTAATATGTGCAATGAAAGAAAACACCACAAGAATAACCATTCATATCAAAATTGTGTAAGAGTAGAACATTCATCGTAAGGATGAGTTATGATGAATATACACTTACTCACTCTTATGATCATAAGCCATATTTTTTTACATACCATGGATTTTCTAATGAAATATGGGCAAAGAAAACACTCATCTTCAAGAAAAACAATAATAACAACTAAAATGATCCTTGTTAACATATAGTTAGCTTTTTCGGTTTCATACTTGGAAAATTTTTGGTTTTTTCTTTTGCAACGGAATAACAACTTTGAAAATATGTTGCAACGGAATAACAACGGAATAAAATATGTTGCAAATCTGTTGCTAAACTTTGAAAAAATAATCAATTAAAAATTTGTTGCAAGTTTGCAAACGATTTGCAATATTTTAGCAACAATATAATTAGTAACAAAGTTCGTTGCAAAACGTTATTAAAAATTGCAAGGGAATTACGTTGCAACATTTTGCAATGGATAACATTGCAAAACGTTACAAATTTCACAACGGAGAATCGTTGCTAGAGTTTGCTTCCAAGTAGGTGAGTATGATTTAAACGTGGGCTTCCAAGTAGGTGAGTATATTACAAATCCGTTGCAAATACGTTGCAAATCCGTTGCAAATTACGTTAGCCATTTTCGGTTTCATACTTGGGAAATTTTTCCTTTGCAACGGATTTTTTGGTTTTGCAATGGATTTCTTGAGTTTCCTTGCAAATCCGTCGCTAAATGTCTCATTCCAAAAAAATAAAGTGTGAATCGTCTTACGCATATAACTACTACCTAAGTGGTACAAGCTATGTTCAACAATGTACATTTAATATGTGCAGTGAACGAAAACACCACAAGAATAAGCATTCATATCAAAAATGTGTAAGAGTATAACATTTATCTTAATGATGAGTTATGATGAATACACACTTACTCACTCTTATGATCATAAGCCATATTTTTTGACATACCATGGATTTTCTAATGAAATATGGGCAAAAAAAACATTAATCTTCAAGGAAAACAATAATAACAACTAAAAGGATCCTTGTTAACATACAGTTAGCCTTTTTCGGTTTCATACTTGGAAAATTATTGGTTTTTTCTTTTGCAATGGAATAGCAACGGTTTTGCAACAGATTTCTTGGTTTTGCAAAGGATTTCTTGAGTTTCCTTGCAAATTCGTTGCTAAATGTCTCATTCCAAAAAAATAAAGTGTGAATCATCTTACGCATATAACTACTACTTAAGTGGTGCAAGCTATGTTCTACGATGTAAATTTAATATGTGCAGTGAAAGAAAACACCACAAGAATAAGCATTCATATCAAAAATGTGTAAGAGTATAACATTTATCCTAATGATGAGTTATGATGAATATACACTTACTCACTCTTATGATCATAAGCCATATTCTTTGACATACCATGGATTTTCTAATGAAATATTGGCAAAAAAAACATTAATCTTCAAGGAAAACAATAATAACAACTAAAATGATCCTTGTGAACATATAGTTAGCCATTTTCGGTTTCATACGTGGGACATTTTTGGTTTTTCCTTTTGCAACGGAATAACAACGGTTTTGCAATGGATTTCTTGGTTTTGCAACGGAGTTCTTGGTTTTGCAACGGATTTCATAGTTTTGCAACGGATTTCATGGTTTTGCATCGGATTTCTTGAGTTTCCTTGCAAATCCGTTGCTAAATGTCTCATTCCAAAAAATTAAAGTGTGAATCGTCTTACGCATATAACTACTACCTAAGTGGTGCAAGCTATATTCTACGATTTAAATTTAATATGTGCAGTGAAAGAAAACACCACAAGAATAAGCATTCATATCAAAAATGTGTAAGAGTATAACATTTATCTTAATGATGAGTTATGATGAATACACACTTACTCACTCTTATGATCATAAGCCATATTCTTTGACATACCATGGATTTTCTAATGAAATATTGGCAAAAAAACATTAATCTTCAAGGAAAACAATAATAACAACTAAAATGATCCTTGTTAACATATAGTTAGCCATTTTCGGTTTCATACTTGGGAAATTTCTGTTTTGTCCTTTTGTAACGGTTTTGCAGAAAATTTTTCTCCATCGGAAGATTTCATCACTGACAATATATCCCATAGTCCAAAGCTTCTTTCTAAAGCAATCAACTCCTCAAGACCAGATCAGCTAAGTCAAGGAGAAAAGGTTCTCAATTGGCAATCGGAAAACGCTATGGCTCATAATCGACTGCTTACCACCATCAATCAGAAGATCGACCAATTTGCGGATGGTTACAGCAAAAGATTGAGTGTTCTGCAAAACTCAATCTCGGAGATCCATAATCGACTCAATACTCTCCATCAAGAAATGATGTCCATGGCTCAACACATGATGGTCAACACCTCTCAATTTCAAGGCAAAGAAGCTGAAATGACTAATCTCCGGTTTCAATTAAAAGACCTCCAAAGATGCCTTGAGAGTATGGTACAACAACGAAATTCTCCCGACGCATACCTTCCTCACCTCGGGAACCTGTCTTCATCGATGCCTATGTACCCGGGAACTTATTCTCCAGGATTTCTCTCTGGTGATCAATTTCAACGGCCAAGACGCCCAGTCCCTGGATTCTTATCTTCCGATGAAGCGTTCACATCTCGTTATGGCGTAACCCCTACAAACAATTTTAAGCCACAACCCATGCGAGACAAGGCCAGAAGGCATAAGGAATCAGAGTTTCGTGTCAACCCGACTAAGAAACAAACCATCGCCTCCTCTCAATCTAGTCACGAATCTCTCGACCCTGACAAAGGCAAAGAGAAGGATATAGGAATGATTGAATTTTCGAAGACTGATTTGCTTGATCACCTAGTAGCCTTAACAACCCAAGCCTCAAACAGGTCTATCTCTCCTCCATTGATGATTATCTGAGCCAACAAACAAAGCTCAATATCAGAGACAAAGGCCAAACAGTCGAAGAGATCTCTATCGGACAAATCCAGCAATACGTCTTCAGAACACTCGATAAACTCTGCAAACAAAAGGAGTTCTGGACGGAATTTATGGATAAATCGAAGCACTTAACCAAAGTATGCGCGAGACCAGATCTATCAATCAAGTGTTCAAAGTCCAAGAAACATTGCTCGTATGGAGATAAATCTCGGCGCTTCCAAAAGTCATCGCATAAACCCAACTTCCCTAAATTCAGGCGCAAGCGGTTTTTCAGAAGAAAGCAGAGCTTCAGAAAAGAGACAAGATGCTTTTTATGCCACAAAGAAGGACATTTCGCCAAGAACTGCCCAAACAGTTCAAAGAAAAAGAGGCAGTATCTCATCAACTCCATATCCAATATTGCAGAAGATATCGATCTCGACAATCATGATCTCGAATGTCCTTTTAGCTTCTTGAATGGCAGGTTCACCGTTTTTGCTGATCTTCTCAGCTTACCGCTCCAGACACTTAATGGTGCAAACCATGTCAGGAATGTAGAGAGGCAATCTTTATGTCCCTGGCGTGAGTTAATGACTTGATATAGCCAGTGTATGTCAAAAGAGATGCCGATGGTGTAAACCGAACAGAGATACCAAAGGAAACAGAGAACTTCTTCTGGTGGTTCGGTATCTTCGATTATGTAGAGATGAGCGAACGGATAGTCTGGATGGATTCCTATTGGCGCGATGTAGTGACTGTTGACGCCGTACTTTGATAGGATAATCGATTGGTACCTGAAAATTCTTTCTTTGAGGTGCTCATGAAAAGTTCCCAAATTGATAAGCTGATGAGCATCTTCAGGCATGTTGGCTCCGAAATCGTAATATCCTCCTTCGGATGCGGAGGAGCTCGCCATCATGTGAATTTCTTTTTGAGGATTTCTGCTGAGCATGTCGGCAAGAACATTTTTCGTTCCCTTTAAATAGGCGGAATCGAAGTTGTACTTCGAAAACCATTCACTCCAACGTAATAATTACTGATGCGGGACCATCTTCTGCTTGAACTGTAGCATTTTTGGAAAAGATGACATGTCCATCTCTATGCGAAATTTGTGACCAATCAGGTGGAACTCGAATTTTTCGATAGCCCTTTTGACGGCTAAGATTTCTTTGAATGTGGAGTGGTAATGGAACTCCGAATCTTTAAAGCGTCCGCTTTTGTATCCGCAGATTTGACGTTTCCCATTTATTTCTTCGAGTAGCACAGCACCCCAATATTTGTCACTTGCGTCGGTATGGAGAACCCGTGTTCCTTCGCAGAGAATCTTTAAAGGTGGTAGCTTCTGTATTTCTAGCTTTAGCCTTTTGACCGCTTCTGTTTGTCCATAAAGGAGGATTCTTGAACAGCATCTTTTGTAGTGGACGCGTCAGCAGCGAAAGTTGTGGGATAAAGTCGCTTAGGTAATTGATTACTCCAAGGAACTGTTGGACTTGTCTTTTTGATAGGTTGCTGTCTGGGAACTCGAGAAGCGTCGTGGCTAGATGGGCCTGCGGGGCAAATTGTCCGTTTGTAATTTGCATTCCAAGGAATTCGATGTTGGGCTGGGCTATAATCATCTTCCTTGCTGAGAGCATTATTCCATATGTTTTTACTATGCTCTGGAACTGTCTGAGGCCTTGAATATGATCTTCGTGGTTTGATGAGAATAAGAGGATGTCATCAATGTATATCAAGGCTGTATGGAGTAGGGGCTTGAATATACGTAGCATGGCTTGTTGGAATAGCGATGGCGCTGTTTAGAGGCCGAACGGTATGACATTCCACTGAAGATGTCGATTAGGTAGATAGAACGCTGTCTTGTACCGTTCTTCTGGTTGAATACCGATTTGCCAGAATCCCGACTTTAAATCGAATTTTGAGAAGATTGTTGCACCTTGAAGATGTTGAAAGAGTGCCCTTTTGTTTGGTAGCGGGAATTTGACATCTTGGAGGTATTGATTCAGTGGTTTGTAGTCGATGACCAATCTTAGCTTTCCTCTTGCTTGTTCAGCTCTGTTGTTGACGTAAAATGCCTTGCACGCCCATGGAGAATTAGTCGATGAGACTACCTTGTGGCTGACTAGTTGGTCACATTCCTCATTTGCTTGTTTAAGCAATGCGGGCGGCATTCCTGCGTGACTCGCTTTTGTTGGCGTCGTATGGACGTTTTCTTTGAATGGTAGCGACACGAAGAACCCTTGGTTTAGCCATAGCGGGGTTTTGCACTTTTGAAGGAACTCGGTGTGAGAGTCTGCACACGAGATTGTTGTAATCTCTTCTTTAATTTTGCCGAATTCGGGAGACGGAAGTTCTTCAATTGTGAATAGTTGCGGTATTGTTGTGAAGGCTTTGTAGAGAGTCTTCCATCGTATTCCTCTTGGCTCGATCGAAATGTCGAAATTCTTCTTCAGCGTATAATACGAATCCCATCCCAAGATTAAGTCTTTTCCAGGTGCGGAAGATCCTAGAACTACTGTAGTTATCTGACATCCTGGAAAGAGCTCTATGGTGATTGGCTTTGATTTGAGCTTGATTGCTAATGACCCTGAATTCGCCACTCTGAATTCTTGTTGGTATGGACACCACATGGATGATGGAAGGATTTTGGGATTCATTATCGTTGTATGCGCTCTTGTGTCTATGAAGGCTATAGCATGGACTGGATCCTCGCGTTTTGAAGGATCGAAGATTGTTACTGGTAGATGCGGCGTTTGTATCTCTTCTTGACAAGGTATTTGAGTGATCTTGAAGCAACATTCTTCATCGTCAGAGGATTCATAAGCATCGGAATCTGAATAGCCACATATAGCATCCTTTTCATCGCTGTCGTATGAAAGCACCGATTCGAGATCATGATTGTCGAGATCGATATCTTCTGCAATATTGGATATGGAGTTGATGAGATACTGCCTCTTTTTCTTTGAACTGTTTGGGCAGTTCTTGGCGAAATGTCCTTCTTTGTGGCATAAAAAGCATCTTGTCTCTTTTCTGAAGCTCTGCTTTCTTCTGAAAAACCGCTTGCGCCTGAATTTAGGGAAGTTGGGTTTATGCGATGACTTTTGGAAGCGCCGAGATTTGCTTTTATCTCCACACGAGCAATGTTTCTTGGACTTTGAACACTTGATTGATAGATATGGTCTCGCGCATACTTTGGTTAAGTGCTTCGATTTATCCATAAATTCCGTCCAGAACTCCTTTTGTTTGCAGAGTTTATCGAGTGTTCTGAAGACGTATTGCTGGATTTGTCCGATAGAGATCTCTTCGACTGTTTGGCCTTGGTCTCTGATATTGAGCTTTGTTTGTTGGCTCAGATAATCATCAATGGAGGAGAGGTAGACCTGTTTGAGGCTTGGGTTGTTAAGGCCGTTTAGCGCATAGTATCTTCGTGTTTGATGTTCAAAGTGTTTTGCGAGATCTCTTTTCTTTAGCGAACAACACTTTGCTGTGAAGAACGCTTCTTGTAGTTGCTCTTTGAGGTGGCTTGGGGTGCCTATAAATTCTCTGTGAATTTCTCCAAGAAGCAACGGTATGGTGGTTTGATAGACTTGTTGTTGTCTGTATTCTCCAAGCGAATTCCACCATTCTTTGAGTGCACCCGAAAGCCGTGCCGCGAATTGCTGAATGACGAGGTATGATGATGAGGTAATGGCCTCGGAGTTCATTCAGGCGTGAAATTCATCGAGACGATCATTCCATTTTTCGAAGGGAATGTCATCGAACGTGAAAGTGATGACTTTTGAGGCGAACTGTCTTGTCGTCTTTTCTTGCTCCTGGAAGGGTGTGTCACTCATCTCGTCATCGTTTGAGAACACTTCGTCTATATCTGGCTCATGTTTTGGTGGTTCTCCTATAGCGAACTGCTTAGGTAAGGATTCTTCTTCAGATTCTGTTCTGTAAGAAGAGGAGCTTGAGTCTGAGAAACGGCAGATTATTGGTGTCGGATGGGAGTCAGCTGGAAGCTCGGTTCTCAATTGGCAATCGGAAAACGCTATGGCTCAGAATCGACTGCTTACCACCATCAATCAGAAGATCGACCAATTTGCGGATGGTTACAGCAAAAGATTGAGTGTTCTGCAAAACTCAATCTCGGAGATCCATAATCGACTCAATACTCTCCATCAAGAAATGATGTCCATGGCTCAACACATGATGGTCAACACCTCTCAATTTCAAGGCAAAGAAGCTGAAATGACTAATCTCCGGTTTCAATTAAAAGACCTCCAAAGATGCCTTGAGAGTATGGTACAACAACGAAATTCTCCCGACGCATACCTTCCTCACCTCGGGAACCTGTCTTCATCGATGCCTATGTACCCGAGAACTTATTCTCCAGGATTTCTCTCTGGTGATCAATTTCAACGGCCAAGACGCCCAGTCCCTGGATTCTTATCTTCCGATGAAGCGTTCACATCTCGTTATGGCGTAACCCCTACAAACAATTTTAAGCCACAACCCATGCGAGACAAGGCCAGAAGGCAGAAGGAATCAGAGTTTCGTGTCAACCCGACTAAGAAACAAACCATCGCCTCCTCTCAATCTAGTCACGAATCTCTCGACCCTGACAAAGGCAAAGAGAAGGATATAGGAATGATTGAATTTTCGAAGACTGATTTGCTTGATCACCTAGTAGATCAAGACAAAAGTCCTGAAAAGTCGGAACGTGCACCGGCAAAAGAGCTTCCAGCTGACTCTCATCCGACACCAATAATCTGCCGCTTCTCAGACTCAAGCTCACAAATTTCTTGGTTTTGCAACGGATTTCTTGAGTTTCTTTGCAAATCTGTTGCTAAATGTCTCATTACAAAAAAAATAAAATGTGAATCGTCTTACTCATATAAAAATCCATCATATAGTAAAAATGTTTAACTCAGCATATAGATTTATACCGAGCATTATAAGACATACATGCTCAATGGTTAGATTTAAAATTTGGAATATTTTTTTGAATGCAAGCTATTATGTACTATGTCATTTCTTACGTTGAATAAACTAACATACTAAATTTTGTGTTTCATATATTTGCAATAAATATGCAACGGGTCAGCAAATTCCATTGCAAATTCGGTGCGAAAATTTTACGCGGTTTTGTAAAATTTTACATAAATACACGCGGGAGTTACGAAAATTTTGTTTTTGGTTTTTGTTACGAACTTAGTTCAGTTGCAAATCAATTTTTATATTAAAATCCTGAAACCCATCCTTTAACTTTTTTTAGAACCACCAAGTAACCCAACCCAAATACCCTAATATTATTTCCCTTATCATCGCTGCTTACTCATCATCCGAAGCAAACGAAGCCGGATCTGGTGAAGAATCCGACGATTTGGAACAGCTCCTAGCAGTAGACGAGCAATCACAAGAAGATCATCTTGAGCACCAATCGGAAGCCGAAACAGTGAGCAAGGCGCAGAGGATCGTACTAGAACTCAGCGGCGACTACACGAAGCGAATCATCGATGGTAACGAGTTCATGATGGTTCTAGGTTACGCGCCTTGGTGCGCGAGAAGCGTGGATTTGATGCCGAGATTTGCGGAGGCTGAGACGGAACTGAAAGAGATTCGTAGTCCGATTTCGATGGCTAAAATCAACGGCGATACGTATTCGAAGGTCGCGTTGGAGATCGAAATCAAGGGTTTCCCTACGTTTCTCTTCGTTAACGGCACTTCTCAGCCTTACACCGGTGGATTTTCTGCGTAAGTTATCCCAATTTTGGCTTCTTCGTTTGTCAATTTCGACGAAATGTGAGTTTTTTTAAGTGTATAGATTAAAAGAGGTTTTATGGCAATTTCAATGTCTGAGGTTCAAATCCGGCTCTAATGAGCAAGTTCTAGTAGAATCGGTTTTGATTTGGTTGTTTATGGTATCTCTGAGAGATTTTTGGGTCAATGTGCTCTTCTGTTCAGAGAGGATATAGTCATCTGGTAGTAAATAGGAGAGAAAATAGAATTGCAAAAGAACACTGGTTCACCCATCATTACAGTTAATACAGTTGATGAAGCTCAGAGATTTCTGAAGAAGTATCGTACTTTTAATGTTGGTCTGTTCAACAAGTTTGAGGTATTTGGATATCGAAACTCTAGATTAGGGTATTATTTGGCTATTACTAAACTCAGCCGCTGGGCTTTAGCATTGAAATCCTCCATTCTCCGTTTTCTCGTAGTTCTCAATTAACTCTAGGTTTCATGGGATCTACATTCGTTCCTCATCATGTAAGTTTATAGATTCTGATATTTCCGTTAACGTTTTGAGTTGGGTGAAAAGCAAAACGAGAGTTTCATTCACTTTTTTGCAGAGATTGTTTTATTTTGGTTAGGATTCAGCTGCAAGTGATTTTTATCATTACTTTCTTGCTGATTGAGTTCGGTTGAGAACAAGATCAGACAACCTAGATAGTTTCAATTGGTGATATAATTTTACTTGCTTCTGTGGATCTAAACTTTCGAATTGTTGTGTGAAGCTCTTTAATTTTGTGTCCATTGTGCATAAAACTGTAGGTTGAATTTTCAAAATAAAAAGGGATTATTAGTTCATAGAATGTTAGGTAGCTCTTGCAGTGTAGTAAACAAAAGTCGCTCTTGCATTTTGATAAAAGTGGGTGCTTGGATATTATAACTACCCTGAAAATGTAACCTCACTCAATCGTATATAAAAACACTCGTGCATTCTTTGGATCCTCAACATTCGATTTTGTTGTGTATAGTTCTTGAATTTTGTGTCTCTTCATTTAATTATGGGAAAAAGAACTATTTTTTCTTTGATCGTGGGTTGAATCAGCAAGAAGAAAAGAATTAGTTGTTCATAGAATGTTAGCTAACTCTTATTTTTGTATTATATTTTTTAAGCCAGCTGATAAAACGGCGCTTGAATATCAACACTACCAAACGTGCAAGTTTAACATCATCAGAGTTTTAAGTAAGAGGTTTGTGCACTCTCTCAATTTGTCGAATCTATATCTCAGGTCATACAAAATATTTCTAAGTAAGAGGTTTGTGCACTGAATGCTAGTACCATATGTCGTTGGAAAAAAAAAGGCAAGCGCCACAATGCACACTTGAAAGTAACTAACTACACCTTATTCCTCCTTATAATATAGTATGAATTTCTGAGTTTATTTTCTCTCCGGAAGAACATTGTGATAATAACTAGAAATCTTACTGATCATAACTTTTCTACAACTGAATTCTTGTGCAGTGAAAGTAGGTTTAACAAAGCAGGTGTGATTAGCTTCTTTGATCCAAAAATTTCTCTGGGATGTAACCATTTGCATTTTTTACAGTAGAAGAAAGGACAAAGGAGACAAAGAGAAATAGACTAAGTAAGAGACAAAAAACGGTAGGAAATGGAAACAGACAATCCAAAGGCAAGGATGACGACTAGGCCGTCAGCCTCGTAGGAGAAGGAACATGACGAGGCCGTGATGACTAAAGAGAGAAAGACGAGGAAGACGAAGCCGTGACAACGAGCGAGAGAAAGACCAGGAAAACGAGCTCGGCATAGATTATATTTATTTCTCATTTGCATCGACACAATTTTTTTTTTGGGCAATTCTCCTAAATGGCACAAAAAAAGTAAAAGTTCATAAAAATAGCACCCTCCTTTTCAAGAGGACAAAACTAGCACCTTATTTAGAAAGTGATAAAAAAAGGATTCATTAAAATGCAAATGACAAGTTTAACCTTGATCAAAGATTAATTTTTCCTCTCTGATCAAAGAGTTATTCATCTTGTGGCCGACTTTGCTTTCCTCTATTGTCATCTTCATCTGCAACAAATCGTTGTTGGATATAGAAATCCCGTCGACCGGAAAACTGCAAATGAAGATCTCTGATGGTTTCGTTTCCGCGCTCTTCCAAAATCCTTGAAAACTGGTAAGGATAACGAGAGATTTATCTGCTTCTGGGTTAGATTTTTTGCTTCTCGTAGTAGTAGCACAAAGCAAGTAAACAGTTGAAATCTCCTTGGATTATATGCTCTTTCATTTGAATCTGCAAGCAAATTCATTTGATACTAAACTCGTTTCAAGTTTTCGTATTGCATTCCGGGTTAAAGGATACTGTCCTCATGTTAGATTCGTGTATTTAGGATTCGTAGACTTGTGAGAAATTATTGTTTCCATTCCTATTTAGTATTTACGAACTTTGATTCTAAATTTGTTTTATTAAATTTTTCAGCATTGCTCGATTTTTGGTTCCGGTTTGAGAATTTATGACTTGATCAAAGAGTGTAAGCAATGTCCTCTAAGGATAGAGAGGATTCATCAAAGCAAATGTCTAATTACTGTATTTAGGGTCAACGCTTGGTTGTTCTTCGTTGTGGAACTTATGTTAGTTGGATTTTCAGCTTAGGATGGATGATGTGGTTTTTAAAAAAAAAATCTTGAGTGAAAAGTTTTAACTTTTTCTTACTTGGTGTTCTTGCAGTTCTTGTTTCAGGTGCTTTGATTACTACTAATTGATATATTTTGCTTCAAACTTTTGGAGAGCTGCTAGAGACCGTAAAGAAGGCTCATCAATCTTCCATTTCTGAAATCCTTTTTTTTACACGATGGTAAGTTTTTGAATGTCTCGGATGACTAAGATTTACAAACTACCATGGATTTTGCCTCTAGGGACACACACACTCGTTTTCTATTGTTTGTCTCAAAACCATAAATGAGAAAATTAGTCATGGGGTTTATTCCCAAATCACGTGTTTACAGTTTCTATTCTATTTCTAGTGTGCTTAATCATATATTCACCGACAAGGTTTCAAAATATGGTCCCATAAATTTTTGGTGGATTATGTAGAGATTTTGTTTGTATCTCTAGTGCTTAAGTCGATTGAGATCAGAGATTGATTTAGGTGACATTAGTTCTAGTTAATTAAACATTCCAATGTTTATTCTTCGTGAATTGCAGGTGTAGTTTTGGAGTTTGATAGAGCTTTCGAACATTCTACCATCTCTTGGGTCTTGATTGCTAAAGAAAAGGTAACCACTTTCGTTTGAGAAAGTGTATTTTATTTCTTAAGCACATGGTCTCTCAGGTTTCGCTTCCTTTTCTATGTGGCAGTGTTAAGTATTGTTGTGAGATGAGTATGAGTTTGAATTTTTTAGTTTAAGTTCGCCTTATTAGGGCATCGATATAATCCCAAACTTCTAGGCACTCACTATCCCGTTCTGTGCATGAATGTCATATAAAGCATGGTAGATGTTCCTATATAGCCAAATCTTTTACATCATAAATTTTTGTACGAAATAGTGCATGCTATGATCGTTCATATGAACTCAAATTTTTGTTTTGTTTGGAACAAATATATAATATTACTGTTGGTCGCTAAGTATTTCAGTAGATTTAGGAAGGTTTGTTACTGTTTTAGAAAAACTATTTTAAAACCGTCAATTTGAGTTATAAAGCTTTAAGATTTCCATTACTAGTGAATACTTAAAGTAACAGTTGTGAAAAATGTCTAATTGTTTGTTTCAAACGCTAATCTACATCGATTAGATTCTTGGTTCATTGATTTGTGCAATTTTAGTAACATTTTTTGGTGATTTATGAAGGCTTATTACTGTTTTAGGAAGACTATTCTAAACCGTCAATTTGGGTTCTAAAGCTTTAAGATTTCCATTACTATTGAATACTAAAAGTAGCAGTTGTGAAAAATGTCTAATTATTTGTTTCAAACGCTAGTCTACATTGATTAGATTCTTGGTTCATTGATTTGTGCAATTTTAGTAACATTTCTTGGTAATTTAGGAAGGTTTATTACTGTTTTAGGAAGACTATTCTAAAACCGTCAATTTGAGTTCTAAAGCTTTAAGATTTTCATTAGTAGTGAATACTAAAAGTAACAGTTGTGAAAAATGTCTAATTATTTGTCTGTTTTAACAGTTGAAAACACAATGGGAGATTCAATGCCTACAAGGATCAGGCTCCCTGAGCTCCAATTTACAATAGGAGATGAGCCTAATCAAGGTGCAGGGCCAGCAATAAACCATTTTGCAGTATACAATAACGTCGACGTAGTCAAACAAATTCTCGGCGATGACTTGTTCCAAAGGATAAATGATTCTTTTTTAGGACCAGTTCTGAGGTTTAGCTCAAGAAATCTGCACCTGTCTGCTTAAGAGATCATTAAAGACAGGTAAAAAGAACGAGCTTTGGTTTCACTTCGGGGCTCAGCCTATGAGATTCTCCATTAGAGAATTTCATATGGTAACTGGTCTGAAATGCACCGAGTGTGAAGAAGTAGAAGACAAAGACTCTGAAGTTTATAAGTATGATTGGGGTACAGATCATACACATGAGGAGCTAATTGAGGTGCTTCGTGTTATACCACGGGAGAAAGTCGAAGAGAGGTTCTCTCTCGGTATGCTAATAGTGATTGAGAGCCTCCTGCTCCAGAGATACAAGGGAAACAGGTTCTCGAAACTGTTGATTAAGAGAGCTCAGGACATGACTACCTTGATGAACTACTCGTGGGGAAGAGATGCCTTTGATGTACTGCTCAACTCGATCAAGCGAAAAATCCCATCGCATACGAGCTGCATGGATTTCCTTTCGCTCTGCATCTCTGGATTTCTTGAATCTGTTCCTTTGCTGCAAGCAGCCTTCAGCAAGGTGAGCAGTTTGGAGCCAGAAACGGCATTTCTCTGTGAGAAATACATTGATACAGAATCTCCAGCACTTGAACAAGTTAGGAGCATAGAAGGATATGGTAATGTAAGTTTTTACTTCTTGAATAACTCTTTTTCTCTATAATATATATCATTGATTTAGATTGCCTTAGTTAGCAATTAGAAACGTTGATTTCTGTTTTTGCAGCTGAGGGTCGTATGCGTCTTACCATCCATACCAAATGATCCAGAAGACAAAGTCTTTTTGGAAGACATAAATAATCCAGATCTGGAATCATTGGTGGATATTGTGAAGAAGGGTTACAAGTTAACAAAAGAAGACTGGGAGAGAGAATCAGTGGATGTTATGGATGCGATAGAACAAATGGTTAAAAGTTCTTATCAGTTTGGTAACGCGGTGAGAGAGAGACCATCTGGTTCGGGCGAGTCGCTCGTGTCGAAGCTGGACATGCTCTTCGAGAAAGTTCAAAGTGGGTTCAGTAATGTTAATTCCCGCTTGTCGAAAATAGAAGAAAAGCTGGGGATATATGATCCTACAAATACAAATGATGAGGTAAACAAGATTTTGTGACACATAACCGTTTATCAAACTTTTAGGTCAAAAAAGTTCTACCTAAAAATACTTTACAAAAATTTCTCTTGCAATTAACTTTTTCCTTTTTTTTTTTGTAGCATCATGGCACAGATAGTGGAACCCAAAGACAAGAGACACCACAACGTGAAGATCAAAATAATGAGGTAAGATTTCTGGTACCCATACTGAGTTTATGAAGTATTCATACAAATTTAGCAAACCCTCCCTAAATCGCCAATCTATTAAATTTCAGAGAATGTTTCATCTCCATGATCCTCTATGAGGAATAAACCAAACTTTTAACTAAAAATTTAGCTCGAATAAAATATTTCTCTTGCAAGTAATTGTTTTCAGTTTTTTTTTTGTAGCATCATGAAACAGATGGTGGGACCCATCCATCTAACAAATCTCCAACTATCCCTAGCAATACTAATGGCGGAGTCCAAAGACAAGAGACGAAACAACTGGAAGATCCAAATGACGATGAGGTAAGATTTCTCGTATTCTTGTATTTTAAACATTTAGGAGAAAATCTGCCTAAACTTGTTTCAAATGTATTTGCAGAATATTGCAGAATTTTTGACTCAGATCGGATCCTTTATGGATACACAACCTATTCAAAATGATGATCAACAAGTAAGTTTGGAAGATTTATCTCTAAATGAAGAAGTTTTTGTGTATCACAAAGGGTACTGGCGTAAAGGATTTGTCAATATGATTATTAAGAATGAGAAAGTCTCAGTCCTCATTGATCATACACAAAAAATCTTCCAGTTCAAAATTAATGATATAAGGGTTCCTAAAATATGGGTAAAGCAAACAAATTCTTAGTTAAGGTTGAAGATCATTGTGTTAGCCAAAGACGGATCTCACTGAATCTGAATTTATGTTTTTACAATCTTTAGGAAACACAAACACAGGATATTAATGGAGATGGCGTAACCCAAACAGAGGAGGATTCACCTGTTGAGGTAAAGTTTATGGTCTACTGTAATAGTTGTGTTATTGTAATAGCTGTGATTATTATTCTAGTTCACATCGGCTAATTAATTTGTGGGATTGATTCCTTGGTTTAAGAACAAGATTTGGAGCTGTTAGATTTAGTCTATTAAGACGTTACATTCTGATTTGGAATTTTTGAATTTATGTTTTTTACAATCTTTAGAAAATACAAAGGCATGAGATTGATGGCGGAACCCAAACAAAGGAGGTGACCCAAACACAGGAGGATTCACCTGTCGATGTAAGGTTTTATAGTTTTTAACATTTGAAAATGTCTAGTTGTTTGTTTCAAACGCTAATCTACATCGATTAGATTTTTGGTTCATTGATTTGTGCAATTTTAGTAACATTTCTTGGTGATTTAGGAAAGCTTATAACTGTTTTAGGAAGACTATTCTAAAACCGTCAATTTGAGTTCTAAAGCTTTAAGATTCCCATTATTAGTGAATACTAAAAGTAACAGTTGCGAAAAATGTCTAATTGTTTGTTTCAAACGCTAATCTACATCGATTAGATTCTTGGTTCATTGATTTGTGCAATTTTAGTAACATTTCTTGGTGATTTAGGAAGACTTATTATTGTTTTAGGAAACTATTTTAAAACCGTCAATTTGAGTTCTAAAGCTTTAAGATTCCCATTACTAGTGAATACTAAATATTTAGTGGAAGGTTCCTAAACCTGAAAAAAGGTTCCTAAAATGTTTTGTGTTTTGCAGTCTGGTACAGAGCTTGTGGTTCTGATCCAGTGCTCTTTGGTGTGTGATAAAAGTCCATCAGAAGACGGAGCACAAACGCAAACACAAGAGACGGCCCAATAGAGACATACAAATGACGAGGTATGATTTCAAGGGTTTTCCACTTGTATTTTTTTTTAACTTTTTGTCAAGTCTTAATGAAAATTTATTGTATTTGCAGCCACATTTACAAGTAGGTGCTCATGTGGAGATCAAATCTGAAGAAGGCGGATGGTTTCCGGGAACATTGACCCAAAAACTTGAGGATTTTGATATATACACCGTGGAGTATTCAACCGTCTTCTTGGACAAGAAGAAGAATCTGAAAAATGTCATGGAGACCGTCAGCAAGGAACGGATTCGACCTCCACTACCTTCATTGAAAGGTAGTTCGAAGGAGTTAAGGCTGCTGGAAGAAGTCGAAGTGTACCTGAACGGCGGATGGTGGGAAGGAAAAGTGAATTGTATACTGAGGGGCGGGAAACACGGAATTTTGGTTACTCTGTCTGATATAGTCGAAGAAGTTTTTATTGATAATATCCGGATTCCCAAGGAGTGGTTAAATGGAGCCTGGGTTTCCAAATTAGAGGTAGTGTTTCTTCAAAACTTTTCCTAAAACACATTTAGTTATATAAAATCACGATTTAAGAAGCTTTTTATATAGTTAGAAAACCATTTCTGAATCGACATTAACCATTATCTTTGTTTTTTTTGGTAAAATGAGAAGGCAAAGATGATGAATGCATCAAAAAGGAAAGAACCTGAAACCCGAAAAAATGATGACACTGATACGAAGGCAAAGAAAAAGAGGGTGGAAGAACGTTCGCATCTGCCTGGTATGAAAAAAAGGGTGCATGATAAATCTTTCTTAAGAAGGAGCGAACGTGAACTCAGACCAGCACAACCTAACAAGACTCCATTTCGTGGGCCAAAAAACCCGGCGTTATGTGTAACGCCAGAGGTAAATCAAGTCATTGATCCATTCATGACACCTCAATTCAACAAACTTTCAAGATTGTTTGATTGGAAGGGCAAAAAAGGACAAAGGTTAGAAAATCTTATAAACCTATCTATCAATAACGGAATAGAATTTCTTAACTGTTACTAACTGGTTTCAGTTAATTAATGCAGTATGAGAATTGCTAGCCTGCAAGTAGGGCCTTCATGGTTTACTAGATTAGAGGACCCGAAAAAGCATATGACGGCTGAGGTAATTAGTCAATAAAACTATATTACATGTTGATTTCCATGCGTGAATGAAGCATCGACATGAGAATCACCATTTACAGTTCGCGACACGTGTGTGCGTTGGGTGGAATTTGAAACGCATACATGAAAAGGAGGATGATCTGAAGTAAGACATAAAACATCAGCACCCGAACATGTGTTTTTGTTTGCCCGAATGTTAAAGTGTTACTTCCGTTTGATCCATGAATTGTCTACACAAAAAGAAAGAAAGATGCAAACACTTTCAGGAAACATTTAGTAATACATATAACTTATTTAGGAAGGCTTGTCTAAATGACAAGAAACAACAACAAAAAGCATGATTTCACTTGAATCATGCAGAGACGACCTATAAAGACTATATTACATGTTGATTTCCATGCGTGAATGAAGCATCGACATGCGAATCACCATTTACAGTTCGCGACACGTGTGTGCGTTGGGTGGAATTTGAAATGCATACATGAGAAGGAGGATGATATGAAGCAAGACATAAAACATCAGCACCCGAACATGTGTTTTTGTTTGCCTCGAATGTTAAAGTGTTACTTCCGTTTGATCCATGAATTGGCTACACAAAAAGAAAGAAAGATGCAAATGCTTTCAGGAAACATTTAGTAATACGTATAACTTACTTAGGAAGGTTTGTCTAAATAACAAGAAACAGCAAAAAAAAGCATGATTTCACTTGAATCATGCAGAGATGACCTATAAAGAATATATTACATGTTGATTTACATGCTTGAATGAAGCATCGACATGAGAATCACCATTTACAGTTCGCGACACGTGTGTGCGTTGGGTGTTATCCACTTCACAAATCTCTTCAATGCATATAGTCTTTGATTGAATGCTACTACCAATATTCTCAGGAGCAAGATTGTTGTCTCTGTCAGTCACCTGAACCAAACAAAAGAAAAACTTATACTGAAAGTGTGCTAACTAAACTATAAATACTGTAAATTCAATATTTAGGAAGTTGTTACCAAACANTTTGTTTGCCTCGAATGTTAAAGTGTTACTTCCGTTTGATCCATGAATTGGCTACACAAAAAGAAAGAAAGATGCAAACGCTTTCATGAAACATTTAGTAATACGTATAACTTATTTAGGAAGGCTTGTCTAAATAACAAGAAACAGCAAAAAAAAAGCATGATTTAACTTGAATCATGCAGAGATGACCTATAAAGAATATATTACATGTTGATTTACATGCTTGAATGAAGCATCGACATGAGAATCACCATTTACAGTTCGCGACACGTGTGTGCGTTGGGTGTTATCCACTTCACAAATCTCTTCAATGCATATAGTCTTTGATTGAATGCTACTACCAATATTCTCAGGAGCAAGATTGTTGTCTCTGTCAGTCACCTGAACCAAACAAAAGAAAAACTTATACTGAAAGTGTGCTAACTAAACTATAAATATTGTAAATTCAATATTTAGGAAGTTGTTACCAAACAGAAATTTTACTCACCGTTACATACAAAGGAATCAATTCAAGATCTGATTTTATTTTGTTGATGAAACTTCTCAGTTGGCGATCGTTTTTTAAAAACACCGGAGGAGAATTCTCTACCACCAACCTCATCTTTAACGGAAGTCCGTAGCTAAGTGTAACGGTTCTAAATGAGGAATCAATCTCAAAGTCTTCAAAAACCATCTCAAGTAAATCGTTGTGTTTGAGATCCTCGTCAAACTCAAACATTGATGATCCTTGGTTTGTATCCAGTACAAAATTCCATTGGGGCTTTTCATTTTTTTTCCACTCTCCATAAACACAAAAGATCTCTACCATATTTCACAAAACACAATAAAACCTATCAAAAGAAAGACAAGAAAAAACTTCAATGACCAACGAATTTCAATTCGTGGCTGCATAATCAAATCATACTCAGATATTATTGTATCAAACACTTTGCAGGCATCAAAATCATCTACTCAAATATCGCCAACAATCGATCGAATTGATGAATTCCCAAAGAGAACGAAAAGAAGAGAAAAGATGAAATTAAATTACCCAACAACGAAAGGATCAAAGGTTCCGTCGGCGGGAAAATCTATAACTCCGCCGAGCGACTGTAGCAATCTGCCATGTTTCGATAGGGTGCTTGATCCTGGATTTGTCGATAGGGTGCTTGATCCTGGATTTGTAATTTTGGACAACAATTAGAATTTGTTGATCCTGGATGTGAAATTGTCGATCATGAATGAGGTGAAATGTCGATGATAGCCGGCGGCGATAAACAATTCTTAAAAAAAAATTGCCTAATTTCTCTTTGTTATTTTAATATTTTAATTTTTTAATTTTTAATGAATACTAATTTAGATAGCTTCCCAAATAAAGTGCTATATTTGTGAAGTTTTGGTTTTTTAGTGTCATTTTGATCGATTTTTCTTCATTTTATTTAAATTTTAAATTATGACCTGATAAAAAAAAAAATTTTAAATCCGTCATTATGTGGTACCATAGGTTGTGCTCATTAGAGCAACACCGCGTTTCAAGTCCTTCTAATGGTGTTTTAAACAAAAAAAAACAAAAAAAACCTCCTAGTGGTGTACGTTGATAATTTACGCATGTTTAATATGTAAATATATAAGTGTATTTCTTTAACAAAAAAAACTATATAAGTGTATTTCATACAAATATTTTATATAGTTTTTTTTGTTAAAGAAATACACATATTTACATATTAAACATGCGTAAATTCCACTAGAGTCCAATGCGATCATGACAATAAAAACCTAACCATTTATTGAAACGCGTGAAGAATTCTGTTTTTGTATTTTGGATCTAAACGGCACTATCAGTACTTAACTGTAACCAAAAAGTGGATCACTCTCACAGTTCCCACTCTAACCATCAATATTTATTAGAGAACCCATTCTTGATTTTTCTTCAATCTCTTTCTTTCTCACAGACTGTCTAACCATTATAGCTATTGAAGGAAACCAGCAAAAAAGCTTGATCCAGCAATGGTTCTTCTTGGTTTCTTCTTAATATTCATTGCTTTCACTCTGACTCTGACTCAGCTCGTTGATGGGTCTCAGAGTCGAATGTTGATGAACAATGGACTTGCTCTATCTCCTCAAATGGGGTTCGATCCTCTTCATTTGTTTTCATTGATTTCATTTACTTGACTCACAACTTATTTACTTCTTTTGATTACTTTCTTATCAGATGGAACAGCTGGAATCATTTCCACTGTAACATCAATGAAACTCTCATCAAACAAATCGGTGATTACTGATTCTATTACATCGAAAAGAAATCCGATTGACTGATTAATTATAATAATACTCTGAGTTTCTCTGCAGCTGATGCAATGGTTTCAAGTGGCCTTTCTGCAATAGGTTACAAGTATATCAACATAGGTAAAAAAAGAAAAGATTGTTACTCTGTTTTTTCATCTCTCTGTTTTCTTAATTTTTGTCTTCTGTTTTTCTCTGTGTTTATAGATGATTGTTGGGGTGAACTCAATAGAGACTCTCAGGTTAAAGAAAGATTTTGTTTTTTTTAGAGTCTTTGACAAACCAAGAACGAAACTGAGATGTGTTTTTGATGTAATATTAACAGGGAAATTTGGTTGCCAAAGCATCGACTTTTCCTTCAGGGATCAAAGCTTTATCAGATTATGTTCATAGCAAAGGGCTTAAGCTTGGGATCTACTCTGATGCTGGGTATATAAAACCCAAATCTTGTCAAGACATAGTTGATAGCTTCTTTGTTGATCTTCTTTTTCTGGATTTCTAGGACTCTTACCTGCAGCCAAACCATGCCGGGCTCACTCGGGCATGAAGAACAAGATGCAAAAACATTTGCCTCATGGGTATGTATGTGTGTATGTATGTGTGTGTTATATCTGAGCTCAAATCCTAAACCTTGGAGGTGTTTTTGTTATGGTGAATTCAACAGGGAATTGATTACTTGAAGTATGATAACTGCGATAACCCAGGGACAAGTCCAAAAGAAAGATACCCAAAGATGAGCAAAGCTCTGATAAATTCAGGAAGATCCATATTCTTCTCTTTGTGTGAATGGTAAGAAGAAAAAGATAAGTTATGGTTTTTTTCAGACAACTTTGGTCTGATGATGAAACTGAGTTGTAAGTGCAGGGGACAAGAGGATCCAGCAACTTGGGCAGGAGATATTGGTAACAGTTGGAGAACAACGGGAGATATCGAAGATAATTGGAAGAGGTTTCTGTTCTTTTAGTGGCTTTTTTTTTTTGCAATCTTAGTGAAACAAGAACTTGAAGATGATTTTCTCTTCTACTTTTTTGCTTATTAGCATGACAACGATAGCAGATCAGAATGATCGATGGGCATCTTACGCAAGACCAGGATCATGGAACGGTAACTAGTTTTGTGTAACTAACAGATGTGAGTGAATTTTATCGAGACCCGAGAAAGTAATATCGGTAAAACTGAAACAGATCCAGACATGCTCGAAGTGGGAAATGGAGGCATGACTAGAGAAGAATACCGATCACATTTCAGCATCTGGGCATTGGCAAAAGTATGAACTTTGTTTACCTGTAAGCCCTAAACAGGGTATGAATGTATCCCTACTTTAACCAATGTTCGTTTGTCTTCTCTCTTGCAGGCTCCTCTGTTGATCGGGTGCGATCTTCGATCGATGGACAAAGTCACCTTGGAGTTGCTTAGCAACAAAGACGTGATTGCTGTTAATCAAGGTAAATAATCTAAATAAATAAAAGTCCTTAACCACTTCAGAATCTGCTCATATGAAATCCAAAAAGTGGTAAGAGCTTGAGCTGTTTATGTTCAGACAAACTTGGGATCCAGGGAAAGAAAATCAAGAAAGACGGTGATCTTGAGGTATCATATTTCTTATATATATGTATGCACATGCCAAACACTAACAACATGAACTCATAAACATAACATATATGGTGCAATGCAGGTATGGGCAGGTCGGCTAAGCAAGAAACGAGTAGCAGTCATCCTATGGAACAGAGGATCATTACCTGCAAACATCACAGCTCGATGGGTAGAAATTGGCCTTGATTCATCAGCTATTGTTAATGCTCGTGACTTATGGGCGGTAAATTATGATAAACCAAGCATGCATCCTCATTCTCATTATGCGCTAGAATTCTGTTTCCCTAATTCATACTAATCATGAACCATGACTATGATGAATGCAGCATTCGACACACTCGGGTGTTAAAAAACAACTGTCTGCCCTAGTGGAGCCTCATGCCTGCAAAATGTATACTCTTACCAGACGCAAAGCATAAGATGCTGTTCTTCTAAAGCTAGATCTCAATAAAGTGAAACTGATCCCTAGCAAAATACTGTCGAAGCCAGAAGATTGTACCAAATCGTCTCCTAGTCAATCTATGTATCATCAGAAATACTCGATCCAAATAACATTATAATAAGAAGTTGAGTTTTTTTGTTAAGTAAAACCAAAAAAATCCAGGTGTTCGCAAAGTTTTCATCTATGTATTCCATGATAACAAGATACCACTACCAGGCTTATTTCATCTACCGGCGACACCACATCAACTGACAGTTCTAGACCTGGGGGAATAGGTAAACGCAGAGATTGTTACCACCCACTTGGAAGTGGCAGGTCATTAGATTTCTCAGCCATAAACAAGTCGAAATCATTGTGCCTAAACATGAGTGTTCCGAGCCAGGAGGCAGCAGATTCTTCAAGCATGTTTATGTTCTGTTGATCTGAGGTCCCTGGCATGATCCAAACTTTGCCGGAGAGCTTGGAAGTCACTACTCCAAAAGCAGGGAGCACAACTTTTGCATCTTGAGGCAAGGTTTCTAAGAATCACAATGAAAACTAGTTCAAGACATCGAATATTAAACTGTTATTTTTTGCCTTAAAGATTGAAAGAAGGAAAATACCTAGAAAGAAAGGTGTCAATGAATGATATGTTAGGAAAGAGACAGATAAAGCCTTGACGGTTCGCACTTCTGGAATTTGATATAGCGGAGACCTTTACAAATCATGTAAATTAAGTGCCATTAACAAGTACTCCAAAAAAGAGAAAAGAACAATGTGTCCACGAACTTATTCATGTACTCCAGAAACAGAAGGTAACTTTAAGAAAGGGCTAAAATCTGAGAAGGTAATTGGAGAATATTCATACCAAGCTACAGAAAACCAGCTGCGATGAGAAAGATCAAAGCTTGTAAGACTATTCAATCCATAGTGCTGCTTAGCTAGCTCATCAACCTTTAAAAAAAGAAGAAGAAAAAAGCAGTTCCATTTAACATACCACTACAGAGGAGAAACACTAATGCTCTAAGACAAATGTAAGGGAGCACACAGAAAGAGCATAACATACCTTTAGAATAAGAGGAGGCCTATCATCAAACCTCGTTGTCTCATTGTACTGGAAATAGAGATGACAGTCCGTACCAAAGCTCCTAAATTTGAGAAACACAGACATTACCATCCGAATGAAGATGTGGAAATCATTTGAACACAACAAAGCAAAAAAAGACACTTCAGAATCGAAAATCAAGACTGTGACCTTGAAGAAGATCCGCCGAAGAACGGTTTGTTGGTGAAGATTTGGATCGCGGAGAGGGTAGGAACATAGTACTGAGTGACATTCGATCTTGTGTTCTTCAGCGTAAGAGGAACGCCTACGGCGTAATTGCTCCAATCTTCGTAAGCAGACCAAATGTCTCTGAGGCCAACGTGAGGCTTTCTCACTTCTTCTGCTTTAGCTCTTGAAGAAGACGAACCCACACAACTCTGCACGGGAATTTTTGAATTTAGGGGTCGCATTTTATTCGGGTTTAACAACATTTCAAAAATCACCACCCGATTATATTATCCGGGTCCGTGGATCCGATTTTTCAAAATTTAATTTTTAATTTATTTATTTATACTTTTTTTTTTTTTTTTTGACCGAATGTAATCCCAATCCTTCGGATCAGATTAATCACTCGAGCCGGGACTCAGCATGCTACATATCCCCATTTCTGAGAACGGTCCCTCCCCACAAAAATCGAACTCAGAAAGTATATTTTTAAAAAAATTCTATAAAAACATAAACTAATTATCTTACTATTCAACGCATTTATCACTAATTAAACACACTATTTGTCTGTCCATTTTCAAATAAATTGTCTTCTTCAGCTTTTTGTTTTTTTTCAAACGACTTATAATATATCCATTTATTGACGTTTAAGGTTTTATGCACATATATTAATAAATTATTTAATTTTTGTTTTTATAAATTAAAATATCAATTATTATCTATCTAAACACAATTCAACCAAGATAAAACAAATTACATAATACAAATAATCACAAAACATAAAAAAAAAAAATTTGCATAGAATAACGAGAATATCACTTAANATAATTAAATTCACTATTTTTTTTTTGTCAAAGTCACTTTTTAACTGTCCGTTTTAAATTAATTGCCTTCTTTAGATTTTTTTCCTTAAACGACTTATAATATTTTGTTTTTTTTCTAAATGACGCAAAAAAGATTTAACAACTTTTTTACTATTCAACACGTTTATCACTAATCGATATCATTATTTTGTTATGTAATTACCTTTTTAGATTTCTGTTTTCTTAAACAACTTTGGTTACATTGTTTCTTCTAAATGATTTGATAATACTAGTTAAAACTTGATTCTACTTATTGAAATTGTTATCTTTCTAAGAATCTTCATGCCCACACTAGCCTTAAAGAAGAAAAAGTATAGAAGGCGATTAGATGCGTAACTGAGTTTGTAACATAAGGATTTTTCTATAAATTTATCTAAGACCTTCTTAAACTATTTGTAGATGTTATGTAATTTTTTATTATGTGTATATTTGATATTTCAAATGTATCCCCAATACATAAATATACTTTAAGATGAGTTTGAATTCATCGGTAAAATGATTAGAAAAATATGGTAAATAAATTTACCTGAGTATGCAGATTAACGGAGATATTAGGAGAAATGTGTTCAAGAAAGCTCTCGAAATTAGATTTGCCTCTCTCACTCATTTTCTTTTTCCCTAAATATCTATTTTGGCAAGGGTTCTCCTTTTGATTCTGTTTTGTTACATAAATATATTATTCATCACAGCCACAATATAAAAACTAGAGCTCATAAATTATAGTTATATCTTACTCATAAAGGGGGACTATATATAGAGTAGTGGAAATGTGAAATTTCAGCGAAGAAAAAAAGGAAAAAAAATATGAAAATTAAGGGAAAGAAAAAGAGAAGAAAATAAATATATATTTTCATCCAAAAGAAAATGAATAAGTACCAGCAGATATTTGTTTAGTTAAATACAAATGGATTTAATAAGGTGATAATTAATAACACTTGCCAAAATATGAAGGAAGACTTAGTATATACATCAATTTTTAATTAACCCCCCCCCTCTCTAGTTTTTAAAAACAACTATTGTTAGATTGGCGTAGCATATGGGAAGGTTTTGAGGGTGTGCGAGAAGTGCAAATGCATATGACCCATATTAAATTAACAGAAAATTTGGTATATTTTAGGGTACAAAAAAGTTTTAAAAACAAAAAAAGTAATTAGGACATATATTTCAAACTATTGAACGGCCCAAAAACAATTTTGGCTACTTTTGAGACGCTGCCATATTATAAATAATTTTTCCTATTTTAATCCATCAAACGGTGTTAGTAAATCATTAATAACATTCAAAATAAATTTGGTAAACCAAATCTCTAAATCGATTGGATAGTCTGTGTAGAGACGAGGAAGAGAAGAATAAAAAAGTGTGTCAAACTAATCAACCAGTGTAATTACACAGACCATCTAACACATACAAAATAATTGTCATCCTCACATGAACGGTTTTGTGATTGTAGTTTAAGATCATTGTTTAGTGTTCAGAGTCATCTCCATCCTCAGATGATGTTAAAACATTTCCCTTGTGAATTTTTTGATATTCTCTGAAATCCTAACTGTTTTTTTTTCCCTAACTGTTATTCGACTCTAATTGTATATTTTAAACAGGAGGTGGCTAAATGGCTAATTACACTCAACGTTAAGAAGAAAAATGAACAATATTTCTGTTGAATCACACGTCAAAATATTTTCTACGATTAGAGGATAAGCTATTTTATTGTGCATAAGATGTGACCGTCACGAAATATTGACGCCTCTTTATTTCTCCTTTTCTTATCAACTCCTATTTCTATTTCTATTTTACGTTTTATCTTTTTAATTTTTTTTAATTTAATTTTACTTTTAGTTTTAACTTTGGCTTGACCAACCAACCAGGCAACCATCGCCCCTTTGTATATTCTAGAAAGTGGAAATCGACGACGATGACGATGAGATGAGCTACTTCAATTCGCTCCATATGGACAAAACAGAATACTATTCATTCTTTATCCAAAAAAACTTATTTCGCTACTGAAAATTTCTTTCTTACATTTTAGTACGTATGAAAACTTGTAAATGCTGGATAAAAAACGGTATATATAGTTCACAACAAATCAGTCTGTTATGTCCGCTATAATTAATTATTATATATATATCTGATATACAGGAAGTCGCTAAAATATAATCTCGTAGAAATTAATAATCGTTCTCATATTACTAGCAACACAACTTCATTGAACCCTTACATATGCTTCAATAACGATTATATTCTCATAAAATATTTAGAGCCAAAAACAAGTAAACAACATTTGACATTCATCATTCTTCTTCTTCGTTTTAAAATACAATAATACACAGAAAAAAAGGTGTAAAGCATGCAATATATCAAGTATAGTAGTGTCAATTTCTAAATATAAAATATAAAATATAAATGCATTTGCATGTTACGTAGATCACATGGGTGACGAATAGGTAGAACGGCAGGTATAGTCTATGCAGGTGGGATCCATTTCAAACCATATTTTTCCTTTGTGTTTTATTTTATGATTTGTCTGCTTTAAAAAAAAAAAAAAAAAGAATACACCAGAAAGTATCTTAGCAAGAAAAAGAAGGTTTAGCAAGAAAAAGAAGGTTATGGCATCAGAAGAAAGTCACGATGCCAACTCAGAAAGCTCCAAAGCCACGACATCCCTTCTCGGCTTCTCCATAAGTCAGCGTATATTTTATTTTATTATTTTGTTTTTATACTTTCATGTTCCAACTAATTACAAAAACGTAAATATACTATTCAAAAATGTAACTGAAATTAGTAAAAGAATTAAAGCAATTGAAATTTCTGTTAAAGGATAACGTTTTTTATCTCAGTGATTAACCAAACTATTAGAATTTTGTATGCTTAAGAAATGGGAATATATACCAACGAGGCGTTGGGCGAACGGTAAGCNCCACGGGTCCATAACCATCTTGGTTAAAAAAAAAAAAAAAAAAAAGAAAAGAAAGAAGGTCATGCCGTCTTGCCAACTTGTATGTTAAAAAGCATGTCGGAGTCTAACGTGAGGGGCGTGTGATCATGTCTCACTTTTGTTTTCTTTTCCTTCGATCTTCTTTTAACTGCTCAAAGCAGCCAAACACATTGCTCTACCCCTAATCCCCAATAAAGATTCAAATTGAGATATTAAAAAATATTTATAGAAGTTGTTTTTCATTCTTGCTGAATTGTTGATGACCCATTCGTGACTCATCCTACAAAAAGTTTTTAAAAAGATTCATTATCTTCTCTTTTCATTGCCCTTTAAATACCTTAAGCCTGCACCATACCATTTCATCAATCAGCTTCATTTTACAAATCACACAACATCAAGATCTATTACTCATAACCCTAAAGATGAACATGAGCAGAGTTGAGCAACAAGTCATTAGTTTTCCGGCGGGAAAGACTACTCCGATGGGTTACTTACCTGATCCGGCTTCGATTAACAAGTTTTTGGTTTCGACTTCTTCCAAGAAATCTGAACAAAGTTAGTACCTTTTTTTATTATCCTCTTCCTATGTACCTTCCTTTTTCCCCCTGCAAAAAAATTAAAACTAACAAGGATTTTTTTTTTTTTTATTTGCCAGGCAACGGAAAAAAATCGATTCTTAAAAGGAAGAAAACTAATGGTTTCACTAATGGAGCCAGAGACCAGAGCAAGTTAAGACCAAAGCTAACCGAAACAGTGAAGAGAAAGCTATCTTTGGGGGCTAGGATTCTTCAGGTCGGAGGTTTAGAGAAGATCTACAAGCGGCTCTTCAGAGTCAGTGAAGATGAGAAACTGTTCAAAACTTACCAGTGTTACTTGTCGACTACCGCGGGTCCCATCGCCGGCCTTCTCTTCATTTCGTCCAAGAAAATGGCGTTCTGCAGCGAGAGATCGATAAAGGTTGCTTCCCCTCAAGGAGAAATGATCCGGGTTCATTACAAGGTGTCAATTCCTTTGTGCAAGATCGAGAGAGTGAACCAAAGTCAAAACACAAAGAAACCGTCACAGAAGTACCTGGAAGTAGTCACGGTCGATAATTTCGACTTCTGGTTCATGGGGTTCTTAAGCTACAAGAAAGCTTTCAATTGCCTTGAGAAGGCTCTTTCTCTGAGCTTTGAAGACAATGAAGAGCAATAAAGCCACGGTTTCTGAGGAGCTTTGGGGTTTAGAAGAAATATTTCATTTCTTCTTTACCTGATTGATCAGAGAATAGTCCTAGAAAGACGGACAATACTGTACATACTCAATTCCTTTCTTTCTTTTACATTGTAGACAAGATCAGATTAATATGTTAAGCGAATCATTTATCTTTGCAAATCTCAATCAACTCAAATGGAAACTCTATAGGGCTCTGCACAAGAAACCATTTCCTTGTGCTTAAAAAATATACAGTCTTTAGAGCAATGTGCCCAGACACGTCCAATGAAGAACAGAGTACACAGGAATCATTGCTTACTTAAGGCTAATTGAGTATATTCACAAGTCTTTATAAGACTAAGATTCTTAAGCTCAATGTTTCCCTGAGTAAATAATAAGAAAAGTGAGCAGTATTGAGTTATATTCATAGGAACTAAGATTAAATTAACCAAACTCAACACTCAAGAGTCGAAACTCTTGAGACCAATCTGGATTACAGAGTCGTAGCTTCTCTATTTCTACATGGATATTTGATGTATCAACAACTACACTACAAGGAATTAAAGGCTCATCCCCAACTAGAAGCAAACATGCCTTGTAAATTCCGTTCCCAGGCGGTAAATTAAGTATTGATGATCTCGGGACTGAGATCCTCCTTTCATTCAGTATATCCCGGGTTCTGACTCGCAAGATAAGCCGATGTGCCCTGCCCAGGAGCTCTGATACATACCTCATATCTCCCGCCGCAAGAGCTTGGCGTACACGTGTAGATGAGACTTGCCCTCTGTCTTTTGAGTCCCCTGAGTCTATCTTTCCTGCGTCTTGTTTCTTGTCCATCACAGAGCTTATGATGTATGCACCGATACCATACTCCTCGCACAACCTCACTAGCTCCAAGGCATCACCCGAAGCTTTATATCCAAATCGGTAATTTTCCCCTGTGGAAAAAGGTTTTTGCAAACAATTTATTTTGTGTGTTTTCAACATGAAATGGTAAAGAAAGGAGTGGGTTGAGATATTTCTAAGTTCACCTGCCACAACTCCGCAGACTCTGAGCTCCTTTGACAGTTTCTCCACAAACTGTTGTGGGGTAAGATGTCGCACGCTGGCAAATTCTATCTCGTACTCTACCGGTGCTCTGTTCCCACAATATGAGGCCCAAGAGGTGAGCACCCGCTTTCGATCACATTTGGCCACTATTGGAGCCCTGCTTGTACAAATTTATTTGTCAGTAGTCTACATGGGCGAGAGCACAAATTGACTTAAAAAAAATAAAAATCGAACTTGATCAGCAGAATCATATCTAATGTTAACTATCTCAAAGAAAAGAATTCTTTTTTTTTTTGATAAAGAAATGAGAAAAGAATTCTTAGGTTGGTTTATTCGTAAAGTGGGAATTTGAAGCGAACGAAATTTATGCCAAAGGGAAAAGGCATGAATACTACAGGGGGGATATTACCTAGGCTCCCAACCGAGTACTTCCGCCATTCGAACAAAAGATAATAGATACGGAGTTCCAGTTCTGGAAGCTTGAATCGCAAGCTCTCGATGGCCAATATGCAGGGCATCAAATTTCCCAAGAGCAACAATACCTCCTGCAACATTAAATGTCAAAATGATGACATAAACTAAGAGATCTGCAAATATGCACATCCAAGAAAGGCATTGCGAACCATCAGACAACTTCAGAACATCACCATATGCTAACATCTAATAAGATCTATCATTCGATCGAGTTTCTAGTATTACACTTATGCTAAAAACTAGAAAAGTGAGACTTTTTAGCAGTTGGATTTTAGGAAATTAAGAAGCAAAAAAAAAAGTTTGAATGAAAAAAGCAAGAAACAAGCAACGAGGGATACCTGCAATTGGGGGTAACCCTTCAGCTGGAAGCTCAGGATCATCTTCTCGCTGGCTTTGGAGGAAGAAAACAAACAAATAATGAGAAAATAAAAAAAGACACCAACTTTTACATCAAATAGAGACTGTTGACATAACTTCAGAACAGATCTCTCTTTTTCATCCATTGGAGTTCTCCAACTCAGGAACATATATCTAGACAGACAATGCACGATTCCAGTACGGTTAGCTCAAAGCTAAACTGGGAAATTAACATCATGTCATCAAGATACCAATCTAGATTTCAAAATCCGCAGCAAAAGACCAAAATAACAACAGCTAGATTTCAAATCCCAATCGAGGAGTAGAAAATAACCTGAAACAATTGTGAAGAATTGGGATTTCTCCGGAAGTCCTGCAATGAAACCCAGAGGAAGAAATCATCCGCTGATGCAATTTATGGCTGAAATGACCGTTCGCCATAGCCTGAGAAGGCCTGAGAAAGAACGAAGACAGCTGCACAATCTTAGCACCACAAAACCCTAATCCAATAGATGTATGATGATGGTGATCGGACAAATGCTGCAGGACACGGGAGCCTCCGCACAACATGGTCCCGTCTCAAGATTACAGATCGGGCAAGCTCGCTCTCTCGGAGACTCTTCGCCGGAGCTTAGCTAGCACTGTCGTAAAGTTTATGTTTACAAGTTACGACCCTCCGACTCAGCCAGAGTGTTTGGAATATGCCTTTTTGTTTCGTCTTTATTTTTTTCCGATAATTCAACCCCCCAAAACTGTATACTTCAGGACTTCGCACTGCTAAACCAAATCCAACAGAACCGATTTCAAACCAAAATTTAAATCGAAACTTGAACCAATCTAAACCCAAAAAAAAATATCTAATTTAGTTAATTCAGTCATGAATTGGATAACCAAATACAAAATACTCACCAGTGACAAGAACCTTATCTGAAACAGGTAATAAATAAACCAAACTTGAATTGTTTATAATTGATTCAATGTGTCAGTTTAGTTTACAAAGGGAACACCAGAAGGAACTTTCTGGGCATACTCCAGATACTGTCTCCCAAAAAACTGCTTCAAGTAATGCTCCTCATAAGGTATCCTCTCTGCAAAGAACCGCCACACCACAACCGTAAACGCAATCGCGGATATGGGATTACACAGCATCACCTGCGTTCCAACAGACCAAACGAGAAACCCCGAGTAACTTGGATGCCTCATGATTCGATACACTCCTTTCGTCACAAGCTTATGATGCTCCTCCCGGCGAATCTTTATAAGGTGCGTGAACGATCTACCCGCTGTGATTATCGCGGTTTTGCGGACGATTTCACCGAGAACAATCATCATAAGACCGAAATTGCTGATCCACCAATGTTGTTTCAGCCCCGGGAACAGAACAATCTCGATTAGGTACTCGAGAACTGAGATTAGCATTGCTAATGCATAATGTTTGGTGATCAAAAGTGAGCTTAAAGTTACTCTCGATGCTCCGTGATAGGCTATGGCGAGAATGTATTCCGATGTGTGGAAGAAGATTATCGCCAGGAACATTTGAGTTAGCTGTCTGAACCCGGTGTCACTAAAGATCTCTATCATTGCGCCTTTACAAGAACTAACTCAGACCTGAAAAACAAGCGAGTAACAGACCCGAGAAGATGTTATTCGGTTCCATAACACGTCCGAGAAAATCCAAGAAATATCATTTTCCTATGAAGGAATAAGCCAAAGATGGGAAGCATTCAAGTATCCAAACATCACTTCACTAAAGATTTCTTTAAACCCAAATCTCAAGAACTCTAAGCTCAATCAATGCAACAAATCAACCTTACCTGTTATTCATCAGCTCAAGTCTAGATAGATATTTCTGTGGCATCAGCCTCAACATCCTACCGGATTTTTTTGTTTAATGTTCTCTTCACACTAAACTACAATCTTCTTAATCCAACAATCGATTCATGATATGCTTTCAAAATACAGTTTCTACATGAAATTTGAAGATTTAAGACAAGGATTTATGATTAGATACGTATAACTGAATAGTTATGGTTTTTTTCCTTCTATACTTCCTACCACTCAAATTTCACGGATTTCAGAAAATTCTACCACAGATTGCTTCACTTGGGTTTTCTTCCTCGTCAAAAACCCAGAAACGAAAAATTGAACAGCACCCCAAAATAGCCACGAGGATCTGAGACATACCCACTTGAAATTGACGGCTGCTGCGAGGGAAAGTGCAAGAAAGTCTGGAAATTTCCCGAAACTGACAGTGAGAATCGCGTGGACTTTGGCGGAGAGAAGCAAAGATTGCACCTTTACCTTTTATTCTTTGCTTAGGATAGTTAAGGAATTACTTTTCTAAACACGGAGATCTCATCTGTTCGATTTGATGTTCCTCCTCGAGAAAAGAATCTTGATTGATTCATGGATGTTCGTTACTGTCAAACTCGATGAGAAGAAACGTTACTTGCGGCAAATCCAAAATGTCAAAGAACCAGGCTTTTTTAGGGTTACCGGTTCGAGACGGTCTGATCCGATTTCACCGGGTCGTATAGGATTAATAGTGGGTTTCCCTTTCTCATCTACGTTACTTTTTTGTGATAAATCGGATCATAATTGGCATCTAGATCGTGGTTTCTCATATCGAACCAAACGGTTTGTTCCGGTTCAAATTAATAATGATGGTTACATTTATTTTAAATTAACATTTTCGTTTGCAACTTTCTAGTAAATTAACCCAAAAGTTTCATGACTCCAACAAACTTGGGGAGACAGAACTAAGTAGTGACGCATGATATATGCCATATGGTATAAACGGGACTTATAAAATTAAAGGTTACTAGGACTTAATCAATAGCGCGGATTGATTTATTTTTTTTTAAAATATTTAGAAATTTAAAAAAATTATTTTTATTTGAATTTTATAATATGTCTAACTCGTGATTATAGATAGAGTTGTCAAACGGAATAATTTATCTATTTAATCCGTTTTGCAGTGGACTAAAATATTATTCGGGCCAACCCGCAAAACTCTAGTTTGACAACATAACTCTAATATGCAATGTTTGTTTAATGACTATAGTTTTGTGGTTAGTTCACAAACTTAAAAAAAAAAAAAAAAAATTCTTGTCTAACTTTTTTATAAAATTAGTAAAATATTTTTCAATTTTTATTTTGATATATATTCAAATAAAAAATAATAAATTATAGTGAAAAATATAGCAAAATTTCGAATGTATTTTTTTCTTTGTATATATATGAATTGATTATTATTTAAAATATATAGTATTACAAATAATTAAGAAACTAAATAGTAAATAACTTTTTTAATGAAAAATAAATACTTTTCATATTTTCATCAATAATTTTAAAAAATAATTATATCATTTTCTATTTTAACTATCTAATCTTATTTGTAATGGCATAATATAATATGTAATAACTTACAAAATAAAGTTTATTTTCTAAAATGTCTACTTAAATAATATTATAGAGATTTTGCTATTAGACTTTCTTGTTATAATTATAAGTTTCTAATGGATTTTGAAAGTGGAAACTCTTCGCAAAGATATCAAGCTTTGGGCATCGAAGTTTCAACACTGCAAATTCAAACATGTTATTCCGTGTTTTAATAGAGTGGCACATAATTCAGCAAAACCTGATTCTTCAAATCTTAGTTTTTAGTCGAGTTGTATTCATCCTCCAAAATGGTTAACTCCCTCTTTGTTATCCATTTTTATATTCATCCTCCAAAAGAAGTGTTTACCAAAAAGAGAGCAAGCACGAAGCTATTACAGATAATAAATTAAAAAAAAAGACAAGGACCACTTCACAAGAACTTAGACAAATACACACTTTTTTTTTTTTTTTCTTATCTTCAATTCTCATTCATCATACAAGTCACGAGAAACATTCAGAATTACAATCCTTTGACCGGCGAGAGATCAATAGTTCGTGTGGGCTCTGACGAGAACTATCAGAGAATTCACGCACAAAACGTACAAAGAGCTTTTTGCTGTTCTTTATGGCGTTTTTAGTAACAACATTCAATCAATCGATCTCTATCACTCTCCCAAACAAATTCTGAGACCAAATCTTCTTAAACCCTAAAAACCCTAATCAAACAAGAAATAAGCTTAGAATTAATTAAGACTGAGCAACAAAACCCCACGAATTAAGTACTTTCTAACCACTTTAGCAGACATAAAAACATAGGAAATTTTTCTATACATACCAAATATCCCTAATCAAGAAGCACAAAGGCCAGACCTTTTTTTTTGTTTAACGTGGGTCATCCTCTTCCCTTCGACCCGACCCGGTAGCCCCACCCGATAGAGAAGCAAGCAAATTGAGATGATGACCCGGAAGATAATTCCCGACTCTAGCAGCTGAAGCCTCACCCATTGCCGCTGCGGCTGCGGCGGCGGAAGCTTGCTGTTGTTGTTGCTGGTGTCGGACGAAGAGTGTAGCTGGTTGCTGCTGCTGTGTAAACAACATCTCCGACGGAGCTCCGGCGGCAAAGCTCCATATTTGTCCGAAATCAGGCCTCGCCGGAACCGCCCAGAAACCACCACCTGAACCACCACCCATAAACGAAGCCCCCATTGTGGGTCCCACTGTTAATCCTCCGCCGCCGCCGCCGGATTCTCCCTCCTCCGCTCTCACGACGCGCTTTCCGAAAGTGAAGGGAGAAGAAGTGGAGAGTGAAGGGGTGGAGAAACTCGCCGGAGTTGTGCCCGTCCCTGTGGCGGCTATGATAGAAGGCTCGGCTTGGCGGAGGAGCCACTCAATGGTTTGGCCGTCGGATTTGTGACCTAACTCTCTGGTCAATTGGAAAACTCGAGCTGCGCATATGATTGGCATACGAATCCGTCTCCCTCTTCCGTCTACTTTGCTGTGTCGATCCTTAGACGGTGGTTTCTTCACGGCGTTAAGAGATCCTTTGTTAACCGCTGACGACGTCTGCTCGATTATGACGCCATTAGTTAGTGCTCCGTCGTTGTTCGTCATTAGGGTTTCGTTATGCGGGGATTTCTCTATCTCTCTCGAGGAGGAGGAGAAAGAGGAAGAAGACGGGGAGGTAAATGATTTAGAGAGTAGCAGGAAGCTGGTGGAGACAGGAAGAAGGGCACATGGCTTGGTGGGTCCCACACAGCTCACTTCTAAGAGGTTTTTTTTTCTTATTTTCTGGCGAGCATTTTTGTCCGGACACGTTTGAGTTCACGCGCTGACTCCGGTGTTGACTGTAGAGCGGGGACCACGTCTCCGGCAGGAGAATTTAAGTTTTAGGTTTAGAATGTGGGTCCTACCTAGGATTAATTCCCGGTCCGGTTGAGGAAGAGATATCTCATATCCGGTTAGGTCGGTTATCCGTTTTTAGTCCGCTTTAATCGCAGATATAATTTTTGTTCGTTCCTGTAAATATAAAAGCCAATGCATATTCGTATAATAAAAGCTTGAAGTGAATTTGAAATGAGTGTTTTTTTCCTGCTAAAGAATGTTGAGACCTATTACTGGTTGAATTTTTTTTATTTTTTTCATGATCATTTCTAAGCTTTAGAAATTAGCGGATCGGAATTATGCCGATCCAAAAAAAAAATGGAATAAATAATACCATTTAAAACAAAAAAAACGTTCCATATCATCTAAATGATGTGAAAATTTAGTTTGCAACTGAAACAAAAGCTAATCCCAATTTTCAGTTTCCACGATTGTTGAAAAGATAGTCGTCGAGGGAGTCAGAGGTGGAATAAGATACAATCAATGAGGAAATTGATTGGGAGGGTAGACTTTACACCTACACTGATTACGATTTTTGGTTTTAATACGATTTTGTATATATTCACATCTAAAAATCTGTGATTATTAGAGGTCTTCTTTTGTGTTCCTAAAATAAATAGCTCCAATAAAGACAATTACGCGCTTTCTGACACTGTTTAGCATTCGTGTGTGCAAAATTTGAATAATCATAATCATAATTCTTATTACCACTACGGAATATTTTAAATAATCATTTCATTACGCGATTGTGTGATATCTCGCTGCTTCGAGATTTTTTTTATTATTCTTTCGCGACAATAATTTATCTAGTTTCTTTACGATTTGTGGACTAAACATTTTTCTATCATTCACATTATTCTATATTATCGTGTTAACATTTGTTATGATTAGGAAACCCCTTTAACAAAAAACTGTTATGATTACTGTCGTGTCTAGCAACAAATTATTCAATTATAATGACTTGATTATTGATAATGTGTCGTTGTTAACACGCCCATACAATCATGAGTCCGGATATCCTTCTCGTTAACCAACTAATATCTTAAATTTTATTTATAAAGTAAAATAAAAAAATTCTGATTACAACAACAAAACTGCTAAAACTCACCGGTGGGGGAAACAAACTAGAGACATGGATAAATTTTGTTGCTAGGATTCAATCAAAGTAGTTAATAATAAAAAAATATACGTTGGTATAAAAACAAAGTCCGTTGACAAAAAAATACTTATCCATGACCGGCTCTTTTTAGGGCTACATTGAGCGAATAATTGGGACTATCTTAATTAACCAGATACATACTAGGAGTATGTGTTTAATGATTAGTTATGGCCTTATGGCTTAGCTTGATAAATGCATCCATAACTAGTAAATTTGAAACACTCATTGTTAATGATCACCGAATACCAAAAAATGGAGTAAACATTTGTCAATTATTAAATAGGTGTACGAATCATTTGACAATTGTCAAATGTGTTAAACAGCTGGAGCCCATTCTCATTTTTAAAAATATATATCTAATTAATAGAATTATGGATGTGGACGAAAATACAAGAAAGTGACACTTCTGCCAACAAAGAATCAACTCGTGTTTCATACAAAGATCTTCTTCTCACTCCTGGCGATTGCTTTCTAGATTTTCTTCGCTTACTCCACCAATCAGAATGATCCACGTCATCTCATGTTTAAGACTGAAAGGATCGCTTTATCTTCTGCCACTGCTGAAAATCCAATTAGACGTTCCGAGACCAAAACGGCGTTCATCGATTTATCCATTTTTTTCCCGTTACAGTACCATTGAAACATTTGGATTCTTTTGTTTAATATGTTTAAGGTTGTAGATTCGTTTTAAAAAAAAATATACACAGATGCAAACAATTTCAGCCTAAAATAAATCTTAATCACCAGTTGGGAAATTGTTACAAACAACTCATAAAGTAACTGGTTTCAAGGCTCGCTTGGAATGACATTAGAGAAATGGTAGATCTCTTCACTGTCAACGACTCCGATCTCTGTGGAACAAGTTGAGCAAAAGACCGGGTTAAGTATTTCATTATCTGCAGAACCAGTTTCCTGCTTGTCGGAATCTCTCATTCGTTTACCAACTTTTGAGGGTATTGCATTGTGTTGCAACACTCTGTCTTTATCTACTTTGCAATTGACCACGAAGACTGCCCTGTACTGTGTCACATACTGCTCATGCCTGCAAAAGAATCCAAATGTTTGGTTAGGAAAGTTTTACTGACTTGTCTAAATCTGATTCACGCGGCTAATAGTATTAATAGAGTTCCTATGTCGACAAGTTGCTTCACACGGCCAAAAAAAAACTGCAGAATGGGTGGGGTATTCTGGAGTTATCTAGGGTTTTGGGATTGGGAATTTGGTTGAGTGTAGAGATTCTTTAATTTAATCAAGTCTTGAATCGTTTTGGATCCTATCAAGATTGTCATACCTAAACAAAATCTTTGGATCTTGACATGTTAAGTATCTAGAGCCTGTAACAATGGTCAAAATCTCCAAATCAAGTCAACATTACAGGATCTAGCAAGTCACTATCATCAGTCTATTCTCCAGGAAGTAAACACATGGGTGGAGATTCATTGACCCTAAACCAAAGACCAACAGCGAAAGACTAGCAACATCGATAAATCAAACATTCAATTTGTTTCCAATGAATCAAAAATGTTAAGAGAAAATGGGAATCACCTTTGACACTCTAAGCAGAGAGTGGTGAAGCAAGCAGGACAGCTAAGTACAGCATCAGAAGTACGACCATCTCTTTTCTTAACCATCCACAGTTCATCTTTATCGTCGAGATCTGAATCATAGAATTCTGGTTTGATGGAGTAATCAATCTCATCGTCGTCCGAAACTGTTACAAAGTAGGAGCCACATGAAGCAAAAACAATAAAGTTTTTTTCTTCTTCTTCTGATTCCATAACTAGAGAATAACAAGATAGATCACTATATCCGAAACCCAGGAGAAATCTACAGAATAAGAAACGAATCAACAGAGGAAGGAGTCGAATCTTCCCGCGAATGAAAATAGGGCGTAAAAGAGAGTGAAAGGGAAAATTAAGGTTATTATTTTACCCGTGTTCAGTGAATTAGACGGAGAATCCATGGTTAATAGATTTTATCTTCACTGGTTGCTCTGCCTCAAGCTCCGGTGGTGTAGCCAAATCGGAGATGCGCCGACGAAAGAGATGACAAACTTGAAGTTTGAACCTCCAAGGGCTCTAAAAGAAGTAGTAGTAGTACTAATGGCTGACATGGGCCCAAGAGATTAGTTCGGATGAAATTGACCATTGGGTCTTCATAATTAAGAAAAGCCCATTTTAAATAAGAATACTGTATTATGTATATATATATATATTTTTTTTTAAAAATCAGAAAGAAGAATATGTTCAAGTCATAACAAATTAACAATTTATAATTTAGTTTTTTTTTGTTATCTTCAATAACAAGTCACAGTGTTTGACTTTACCTAAACAAAATGAAATGTTATAAACTAACTAGCAGAAATAAAGAAGTATCTAGAAATAGAATAGAGGTAACAAAAAAAAATTAAACTATTAGTTTGTTTTCATCAACAGATCAGAAAAATGCAGAATTCATTCGGTATAAATAAGAGCAAATAGATCATTTTTTTTTCATTACAAAAACAAGTTTAAACACTATTACAAATCTAAAAAGTAAATAAACAATGGCCAGTGTGAAATTTTTTTCTTTTGCTTTGCTCCTTGTCATTTTCTTCTCCGTTGGTACGTCTCCTTTGTTATAAACTTATAGTCAAGGGTTAAATGTATTGTTGACCCAAAAAAGAAAAAAAAATTATCTAGTGTTAATTACACTCATATTTTATCCTTCGAATTTTATTATTTATATTCATATATTTTTTTATAACGAGTTAAAAATATGACTGAAAAAGGAGACAAATATACGTAAAGTTAGATAAATGTTGGTTTGTGTTATTGGCAGATACTGAAGGATATGTCATAGAAAGTGGTTCGTTGTGTTGCAACACTCACCCGAAATTTGGGAAATGCAACCCGAGCCATGACAACGAGAGATGCAATAGTTGGTGTATTAATGGATGCGCTAATGGAAAAGGTGGTTTCTGCAAACCTGTCTCTCACGGAGCACAATGCCACTGTTTATGTTAAGTCACAAAAGATGAAGAAATTTCATGCACACGTTTAATTATGTTTATAATGTTTGCGGTGTTGCGTACGTTTGTTTGATTCTGACCTTATGCTATTTGTATGATTAAGAATAAAGAGCTCAAAAAGCTTTAATAATGTTCTTATCCGTTTTCTCGAAATATTAACAAAACAGAAAAATTATACATAACATAGAATAAAAAAAAATCGTAGAAAAGTTGCTTCAGGTTGACTCTGGTCAACTCAAAATCGCGTCTGCAGAACTCTCTCTTAAAAACTGAGTTTTTGGTCAAACACGGCCTTTAGGTGCCAAAAAACGGGGTTTTAGGAAACAAACCACAGACGAAAAGGGTTTTTGGTCTGATCGTTTTCTCTCATGGCCTTCTCGAGAATCGCTCTTCTTTACCAGCGATTCTCCAAACAACAACGCCAACTTCACAGACCATTCACCACGAAGCTAGACAACAGTAGATTTCTTCCTCCCAATCAATCCAAGCTTGCCCAAAACCTAATTGCGATCTTCACAAGACAACCTTTTTCGCCTGACGACCCTGAGCTACTGAGACTCGCTCCAGAGCTCAACACCAAGGTAGTCGAAACCGTATTGAATGGATTCAAAAGGTGGGGTTTGGCTTATCTGTTCTTCAATTGGGCTTCGAAACAGGAAGGTTATAGAAACGATATGTATGCTTACAATGCCATGGCTTCTATCCTATCACGTGCTCGACAAAATGCCTCACTGAAAGCTTTGGTTGGAGATGTTCTGAGTTCTCGCTGTTTGATGTCCCCTGGAGCGTTAGGGTTTTTCATTCGGTGTCTGGGTAATGCTGGGCTGGTGGAAGAAGCAAGTTCTGTTTTTGATCGAATTAGAGAGATGGGTCTTTGTGTTCCGAATGCTTATACCTATAACTGTTTGTTAGAAGCAATTTCTAAGTCGAATTCGAGCTCGGTTGATTTGGTTGAGACGAAGTTGGAGGAGATGAGGAATTGCGGGTTTCATTTCGATAAGTATACTCTTACACCAGTTTTGCAGGTTTACTGCAACACTGGCAAGTCCGAGAAAGCGTTAAGTGTTTTCAATGAGATTCATAGCCGAGGCTGGCTTGATGGACATATTTCAACGATCTTGGTTGTATCATTTTGTAAGTTGGGTCAGGTGGATAAGGCTTTTGAGTTGATTGAGATGCTCGAAGGACGCCATATTAGTTTGACCTATAAGACATATTGTGTTTTGATTCATGGGTTTGTAAAGGAGTCTCGGATCGATAAAGCACTTCAGCTGTTTGAGAAAATGCGTCGGATGGGTATGAACGCTGATATTGCATTGTATGATGTGTTGATAGGAGAACTTTGCAAGCATAAAGATCTTGAGATGGCTCTGAGTTTGTATTTGGAGATTAAAGGATCGGGAATTCCACCTGATAGAGGAATACTTGGGAAGCTAATACGTTCATTTCCTGAAGAAAGTAAATTAAGTCGGATAACAGAAGTGATTATTGGAGACATAGACACAAAATCTGTGATGCTTGTTTACAAAACTTTGTTGGAGGGGTTTATTCGGAATGATTTGGTGCATGATGCTTACAATTTTATCCAGAACCTCATGCGAAATCATGAGTCGGATGGTGAGTCTGAGATTATTAAGCTTCTAAAGGATCACAATAAAGCAATTCTCCCAGATTCCGATTCTCTTAGCAGTGTAGTTGACTGCTTGGTCAAAGCTAATAAGGTGGATATGGCAGTGAGCTTGTTACATAATATTGTCCAGGAAGGCCTTTGTCCAAGTCTTATGACGTACAACAACATAATTGAGGGGATGTGTAAAGAAGGAAGGTCGGAAGAAAGCTTGAAACTCTTGGGGAAAATGAAGGACACGGGAGTTGAACCAAGTCAATTCACACTTAATTGTATTTATGGTTGCTTGGCTGAACGATGCGATGTTGCAGGAGCACTCGACCTGCTGAAAAAGATGCGTTTTTATGGATTTGAGCCATGGATAAAGCATTCGACCTTCCTTGTCAAAAAACTTTGTGAAGATGGGAGGGCCGTTGATGCTTGCAAATACCTTGATGATTTGGCTGGAGAAGGTTTCTTTGGTCACATGGTTGCCTATACTGCTGCAATTGATGGTCTCATAAAAAATGAGGGATTAGATAGAGGTTTAGAGTTATTCCGAGACATATGTGCCAATCGTCATTCCCCTGACGTGATTGCATACAATGTATTGATAAAAGCTCTATGTAAAGCATGTCGAACTACTGAAGCTGATAACCTGTTTAACGAAATGGTATCGAAAGGACTAAAACCTTCTGTTGCTACTTATAACAGTATAATAGATGGATGGTGCAAGGAAGGTGAGATTGATCGGGCCATGTCTTGTATTGAGAGGATGCATGAGGATGAGAAAGACCCTGATGTTATTACTTACACTAGCTTAATCCATGGGCTATGCGCCAGTGGAAGGCCTAGTGAAGCAATCTCTCGTTGGAATGAAATGAAGGGCAAAGATTGCTTTCCAAATATAATTACATTCATGGCACTTATTCAGGGTCTTTGCAAGTGTGGCTGGTCAAGTGAAGCTTTGGTTTATTTTCGTGAGATGGAAGAAAAGGAAATGGAGCCTGATTCAGCTGTTTACTTATCGCTCGTAAACTCTTTTTTATCAAATGAAAACGTCAGTGCTGGGTTTGGGATATTCAGAGAAATGGTTCATAAAGGAAGATTTCCGGTTACAGTAGATAGGAACTACCTGCTTGTTGTTGATGCTACAAATAAGTTTGTGGAAGACTATACGACATCATGTTATCTTACAGGTCTAATTAAAGACGGCAGATTTCCTGTTGTAGCTACTGTGAGTAGAAAATGAAGCACACGCTTCTAATTGAAACAGAGGATACTTACTGGGATTGGTTGCAGAGCTTTTCAGCTAATGATTTGGTAAAAGCTCAGTTTTGAAACTAATAAGAAGCTAGCTTCTTGTTGCTAATCTTGGTCTGATGCCATGTACCCAGCTCCTTCTTACAAGGTATTTGCTCTGGAACAAGATTTTCTCTTTTCTTCTGAATGTTATGCACATACATCTGAAAAAAGATTAAGAAATAGTTGCTATGGATATGTTTGGATCATATATAGAAAGGCTAATGTTGATGTTACTATTACAGGCGCAGAGGTTGTGCACTATCTGGATCAGTACTTGATTGACTCTTAAGACTATGATTTAAAGAAAAGTCAGTAGGCCTCTATACCTGTTGCAGAAACTTCTGATATTTAGTACCAGTCTCGACGAGTTACTCATAGCTCTGCGCGCATTGTTCAAGCTCAGATAGTTGCATTAGATATGCGGATTGAAGATGAAATTCAAGATTTGAACCTGAATTGCATACCGAGATTAGCCTGTTGGATAAAGCTGTAAAAGCTTTTTGTTCTATGGAACCCAGAGGTTAGCTTGCTGCTATGTCTGTTTATTTGCTAGATTCCTGACTAAATCTCTTTCAGACCATTGTAGAAATAACTCGGAATCCACCATTCTGTTTATTTGTCTGTTAATATGTTTGTTTCTTTGTAACTTCTCTATTCTTTCTGACTAGTACTTGTATATTAGTTGAAGATCAAAAAAAGAAGAAGAAGATAGAATTGCAAATGAAACCGTGATCTTATTTTTGCAGACCAAAATAACAGAAAAGGGGGTTCGTTGTGACTCGTTTAAAACGTTGGGGTTATTCAAAAGATAAAAAGGAAGTAAAGGCGGGCTCATTTGTCCTATTTAAAAACTCAGGGCTTCATTTACAAATGTTTTAAATCGTGAATTATAAAACCGATTCGATCCCAACGAAATTGAAATTTCATCAAAGTATATGTAAATGGAAAGGCGGTGAATGTTGAAATCATCATCGTCTCTCTTCGCGAACTCGATTCTGCTTCACCGATGCAAATCAATGTCGGAGCTGAAAAGAACGCACGCCCTCCTAATCACATTCGGTCTCTCCGAGGAAGAACCTTTTGCTTCTCGAACTCTTTCCTTCTCTGCACTGTCTTCCTCAGGCGACGTCGATTACGCTTACAGATACCTGTCGAAACTATCCAATCCTCCGGCTTTCCGCTGGAACTGTGTAATACGAGGTTTTTCGTATAGTAGAAACCCCGAGAAAACGATCCGTGTGTATATCCAGATGTTGAGGACCGGGTTTTCACCAGATCATATGACTTATCCGTTTCTCTTGAAATCGAGTTCTCGTCTCTTGAACAGAAAACTTGGTGTCTCTTTGCATTCCTCCGTCGTTAAAACTGGGTTTGAGTGGGATTTGTTCATATGCAATTCTCTTATTCATATGTATGGTTCGTTCCGTGACAGTGCTTCCGCTCGCAAGCTGTTCGATGAAATGCCCGATAAGAACTTGGTCACTTGGAACTCTATTTTGGATGCGTATGCGAAGTGCGGGGATGTTGTTTCGGCAAGACAGGTGTTTGATGGAATGACTAAGAGAGATGTTGTGTCTTGGAGTTCTATGGTCGATGGGTATGTAAAGAGCGGTGAATATAACGAAGCTCTTGAGATTTTCGATCAGATGATGAAAATGGGTTCATCAAAGGCAAATGAAGTCACTATGGTTAGTGTTTTGTGCGCTTGTGCTCATTTGGGTGCGCTAAATCGAGGAAAGACGGTACATCGCTATATACTCGATAAGCATTTGCCCTTAACAGTTATGTTGCTGACATCTCTAATTGATATGTATGCTAAATGCGGGTCGATAGGAGACGCTTGGGGCGTGTTTTGTGGAGCATCCGTTAAGGAAACAGATGTTTTGATGTGGAATGCTATGATTGGAGGGCTTGCTAGTCACGGGTTCATAATCGAGTCGCTCCAATTGTTTCACAAAATGCAAGAATCTGAGTTTGACCCGGATGAGATAACATTCTTGTGCTTGCTTGCTGCTTGTTCCCATGGCGGATTAGTGAAAGAAGCGTGGCATTTGTTTGCGAGTCTCAAGGAAAGCGGTGTGGAACCGAAGAGTGAGCATTATGCTTGTATGGTCGATGTGCTTTCCCGGGCTGGTCTAGTGAAAGACGCATATGATTTTATATCTGAAATGCCGATAAAACCGACGGGTTCAATGTTGGGTGCTTTGCTCAACGGGTGTATAAACCATGGAAACTTGGAGCTTGCGGAAACAGTTGGAAGGAAGCTTATAGAGTTGCAACCGCATAATGATGGACGATATGTCGGGCTAGCTAACGTTTATGCGATCAACAAGCGGTTTGGCGCGGCTCGGTCTATGAGAGAAGCAATGGAGGAGAAAGGAGTGAAGAAAACTGCAGGACACAGTATAATTGAATTGAATGGAACACCCCATAGATTCATAGCTCATGACAAAACACATTTCCACTCCGAGAAGATCTATGCAGTGCTACATCTGCTTGGAACTTGGATGGATCTCAACGTTGACCATGATTATAGTGAAGACTATCATTGTGTTTGTTCTTGATTATATATTACCGTGATATACTAGGGTTTTCTATTTAGTAGTTTTTTTTTTGGTGTGATGTTCTTATTGTCACGTATTTTTACTTCTTGTAATGGAAGATATCATTAGAGAATGACCCAATCACGTATTGTCACGTATTTTTATTTCTTGTACTCGTTTAAGATTGAGTCGGTTAGAAGAAGTTTGAAGGAAATTCGATTTATTCAGTCCAGCATTTAAAAAAAAAATTGTATATCTTCTCTTTGCCAAATCTTGTGACACTCTTTAATTGGAAAAAAATTGTCGATTTAGAAAAACAACCCCAAAAGAGTGTGCAACCACCAATGGCGAGGAATTAGGGTTTTTTTTTTTAGTTTTCTTCTCGAAGGTTTCAAGATGGAAAAAAACTTGAGCTAGTGAAATTCGCTTCACTGCTTCAAAAGACCTCTTTCTTGAAAGAGATCATACATCGCCGCTCCGATCTTAGCCGGAGATTCAACAACTTTTACTCCGGCATCATTTAAACTCTTAATTTTGTCCTGAGCAGTACCTTTACCACCGGAAACAATGGCTGCAACAAACAAAAACCAGAGAAGTGAGTGAGAGCAACGAACCAATAGTAACTCCGGTTCAGGCACTAGATGGCTTGTGAAAATACCTCCGGCATGACCCATTCGACGACCCGGTGGTGCAGTAAGTCCAGCAATAAAAGCAACAACAGGCTTCTCGGTACCACTTTCCTGTTTATATATTCATCAAAAACCATAAATTGAGTTTTACTTTTAAGAATGAGAAAAGAGAGATGGACCGAGTTGAAAGAGATTCTCAGTGGTTTATATTACCTTTATCAAAGCCGCAGCATCTTCTTCTGCAGTGCCTCCGATTTCTCCAATGAGAACGATACCTGAAACAGCCAGCTGTTTCTTAGTTTCCATCTTTCGGGGACAAAAGGCAAAATATTTCGATTAAGCTACTAACTACACTAAGAAAGGAGATTAGGTAAGCATGTGGTTGTTCTACTAAATGATCTTTACGGTTAATCTATTTAGAGGAAACAATGATTTCAGAAAACGGTGAAACAGAATTAAGACCCGAGTTCAAAAACATTACCTTCCGTTTGAGGATCAACAAAGAATTTCTCCAAGCAGTCAACAAAGTTTGTCCCGTTAAAAGGATCCCCACCAATTCCTACACAAGTAGACTGGCCTAGACCAACTGCAGTTGTTTGGAAAACCTGCATGAGAATTAAAACGAAAGCAACGATTAGAAATCCTAACAAAAAATAAGGCCTTTTATCAAAAATCCATAACCACCAATAACCCATTTATATAAAATTTCAAAAGTTCAAATGTGAGAAAAAAATGTCAGGATGGAGACGGAGAACAAAACATCAAAAGCAAGACATAAAAAAAAAAACTTACAGCTTCATATGTCAAGGTTCCAGATCGAGAGACAATCCCAATCTTCCCAGGCTTGTGGATGTATCCCGGCATAATTCCAATCTTGCATTCACCAGGTTTGATAATCCCAGGGCAGTTTGGACCAATGAGCCTAGTTTTCGATTGACTGTTAAGAGCATGCTTTACACGTACCTAAATAAGAAACATCACAAGTTCCAAGCCAGAGAGAGAATCAGAAGAGCCCATTACGTGAGTATGCAAGCCTATGCAATAAGCACTGAAGGAGATATATAACCAACAAAATCAAAGGCATGATCCTGATGATATTTTACCATGTCATGTTGAGGGATTCCTTCGGTAATGCACACAATAAGATCTAACTCAGCCTGTATACCCTCCATGATAGCAGCAGCAGCGAAAGGCGCAGGAACATAAATCACAGAGGCATTGGCTTTCGTCTCAGCCTTCGCTTCAGCAACAGAGTTGAAAACAGGGAGACCTAAGTGTTCTGTTCCACCCTTCTTGGGTGTTACTCCTGCCACCTATTACAGAATAAAACACACACACACAAAAACTAAATTAGCAAAACCACTAGCTTTAGATCAAATCATCAACAACGCAGAAAAAATACAATTTCATCTCCAGGACCTAATGGAATTTGGGTGATGAACTGCAAAGACTAGAGTGCTCATGGTCTAAGAACTCAGAGAATCCCCAAGTCCTAACCTAGACATTGCAATAACACTTGAAGTCTATCCAGCCAGAAACGAGAATAACCCTAATCAATGTATTTATGTTCATATCCCGCACAACGAAGAAATACTCAATCATAATTTTACCATTTTCGTGCCGTACTCAATGGCTTGTTCGGTGTGGAAAGTCCCGTTCTTTCCGGTGATGCCTTGACACATGACTCGGGTGTTTTTGTCAACGAAAACCGCCGCAGGAGGCTGAGGATCGGACGCGAAGGAGCGAGATTGGGTCAACGAACTGAGAGACTGGCATGACGGAAAAACTTCCGAGCCGCCGATTGAGCAACGGCGAGCTTTTGATGACAGAGATCCGAGAAGCCTTGTGACTTGCCTAGACATGATTGGTTTCTTCTGGGTGTCGATCAGGGCTCCGATCCGAATCAAACTTGTGGAACCCTAACTCTGTGAAGAGGCGAAAACGGAAATGGAGCAAAGAAATTTCAGCGAGCTTTGTTTGAAGAATCAGCGCCGATCAAAAGCCGACAAAAGAGGCTTCTTCCTTTGAAGGCTACACTTTTCTGAAATTTAGCCCAAACCCAATATTTCTAGAGTATGGACTTTTCCGAGTTTTTTATATTCTGCTAATTAATTGATTAATTTTCCAAACAATTAGACAAATACTAACACAAAAACTAATTATTTTTTTCAAACTTAGCACGTTAAAATTAAAATTTCAAAAGTATTACAAATTATTGTGTAAAAATATTTTTTTTATCCTAATTAATTACAAATACATTTATAATATTATGTTTGGGTTTCACTTTTCCAATTTAGAATTTAGATTTTTTCTATTAAAAATGAGTTATTTTAATATCGATTTTGTGTTATTACTATAAATTTTTAACTGTGCTATGCTTGGAAAAAAATCTTAAAAGTGTGTCATTTTAATATTTTAGAGAATTGTCTATAAAATTATTATTAGTTCGTTAATCCTCTAATATTAATATTTATTAGCTGTCATACTAATATATTTGCATTGAGTATATTTAAACTAATTTATTTAAAAAGTTTCATTTGCCTATCGAAGAAGACGTAGGCTCCGAATGGTGACCAAAAGAACGAGGAACAATGACAAAGTTGAGATTTTATGATTTTACAACATCCTATTGTATCTTCTTGATTCTTGATGTTACCCATTTAGGGTTTATATCAAAGTTGCAGCTATTTAGGGTTATTTATCTTCCATTTATGATCATTGTTGCCTTCTTGAATCCAAAGGTATTGCCTATAAACAACAACTTCATTGTTAATATATATATATTTTTTTTTTGAAAGAAAAACTTCTCTGTTAATATTGCAGACGCAAGATTGGAGGTCTTTTTTTGTAACAAAAGATTGGAGTCTTTTGCGGTGCACAACAACTTCAACACTCGTATTTGTGCAAGTAAGTAGCTAGGCATTCTAAACCACAGTTTGATCGATCCATTAAGCTTTTGGTTTCTTTCTAAGGTACAACCTTCTCTTTCGACTTTCAGTTTTAGCAGTTTTTTTTTCTGACTCCTTGTGGACTCGGGAGTAATCTTCCGAAAGGTGTGTGGCCGCCCATTTACACCCCACATGGCCAAGCAATTGTCCTGGCAATTCCGCATCCGTGGAGAATCGATCCATGGCCTGGAACAGCAGGGCGACTCCCACCACTGGAAAGAAACCACCCGACTACCACCTTTTGGTTAGCATGAGTTCGTTGTTGACTGCGTTTAGCATGAGTTCGTTTAAGGTTTGACTTAGACCAGTGTTTTTTCTCGGACGATTGTTTGCTTTAGGATTTTTTTTAAAAACATCTCGATAAAGCTAACATATAAACGAAGGTGAACACATACACTAAAATTAAATGGGGAGCATCACAAAACAAATGCAAATGGCAAACAAAGACAAACGCAAACTTAATTTTGAGTGCAAATGCAAAATTCAACCATTTTCGTAGTGTGTATTTACTGAATTTACTCGGTCATGAAGTAATTACCCACTTGTAATTTGGGCTTTTGAAACGGATCAAGATTCAAGATGGCAATAGCCAGCCATCCTTTTAGGGTCTTCTTGATAGTTTTTGTACTAAGGGGAAAATCTCCCTCGTTTCTCGTTGGTTTATGTCCCTCATTTCGAACATTGTCAGGCCGATTGACTGGATTGGCTAATAGAGGATCTTCAATGTCGTCTTCTCTTTTGTAGGTTCTCATCCAACGCTGTGGCTTTGTATTCCCAGGTTTTTTATTTAGTGAAGATTCTTAGTAGAAGACCAATAAACAAACAAACAAACAAACAAACTAACAAAAACAAGACTCGTGTTAAGATTTCGTATATTTTTATCAAGTATATTTTTTTATTAATATTTTTGCAATAATTTCATTTAAATGCAATTGTTTAATCCCCTAGGTGGTCAAAAGACCAAGTACCTCAAACACTCTCTACCAAAGATATCTGAAGTTTATAATTATATGTCAAGACAAGTGACCAGACCAGCAACAAAGCCTCCAGACTCAAAACCTCATCTGTCTACTCTTCATCGGCTTTATCCATTAACAGTCCTTTGTTGCAGATCTTGTTAGCTGGGTTACCTGTTAACTCCACAGGAGAAACGTTTGAACTGTCCAGAACAATTAAGAATATCAAGAAACTTATATATAAATCCCAATATCGGCTTCTAAGTTTCATGTCACTGAATCATGTTCGAAGCACTTGCATACATAAATGACAGACAGCCGAAAGAGAAGGCAAACCAGAATCACAAATCATTAAAGCATATATGCAACAAGTTCAACTGACCAGAATCACTCGACATAAGAGTTTTGAGCAATGGTTTTAACAAACTGGAATGTGTTGGGAAGCTCGGTTTAGTAGCGGTATTTGGTGGAGTAATCTTTTGGAGCAATCACCAACCCACGACCCTTCCTTGCACCGCGGTAGACGGTTTCAATGATATCAATGAACTCTTGCTTGTCCTTGAGAGCCCAGTTGATCTTGTTGTTGTTTCCAGTTCCAAGATCGATCATAATGTGTTTGTTCCTAAAGAAGAACATGACAGTTGAGGGATCATAGAGCTCGTACATGGTGTTGAAGTCAGGAACCTCAGTTATGTCCACCAGATATATGACTGCAAAGTTCTTGATCGTCTCAGCAACAGATGCGAGGACCTCATCCATCTAAAAATTTCAAAATCACCGAATCAGCAAAAACAAAACGAAGCAGAGACCACAAACTGAACCTTTTTCTATAGTGAACAAATAGAAACAACTCGAGAAAACTAGGATTGTAAGTGAAACCCTAATTTTCATTAGTTCCGAGCTAAAGAACACACGAATGGCTTGAAACAATAGACACGGCAATTTCCCAGCAAGAAAGGATCCGATTCGAAACTTGGGAGTACAAATTGAATCAAACAGATAATCGGGTTCAAGATAAAAACAAAGGTAAGAGGAAGAAACGATTACAGACCTGCATACAAGTCTCATCCCAATCATGGCCGAATCGTATGACGACGAGACGCTCTTCCTCGGCCAGAATCGCCTGATCGACAGCCCAACCGGAGTGCAAGTGCGGTAGAAGATACGACATCCTCTATTGTCTCTCTCTCGCCGATTTCGATCTGTTTCAATTTTCACTGTTTTTCTTTCGTGCCCTAATCTTATGTTATCGACGATGACCGACCATCATAACCCGACCCGCACAGAGCGACTTGGGCTATACGACAGCCCAACCGGATCGAACGTTTAGGCAAGGGCCCATGCGATACTTACGTTCGGGCTCAATAAGGTAGTGGAACACCATAATCTGGTATGAGTCATTTGTAGGCAATTAAAAAATCTCAAAAATTTAATTATCCTATCCAATATCCTCATAGAGGTCAGTGCTTTGATTCTCCCCATCAACTCCATTTCGAAGCTAAAATCTCTGATCTCTTTTTTTTCCCTCGAAATCTCTCCAACGATTCCAAATCTCACTTCTCTTTTGCACTTGCTCCAACTGAATCCATGGATATCGCTTCTTCCTCTCTCTATCAAGCTCACAAGATTAATCTCACGCGTCAACCTTCTTCGCGGGTCAACACCTACTCCCTCGGTTCGGTCTCCGCTATCGGATTCTCGCTTCCGCAAATCAGCTCTCCGTCTCTAGCTAAATGTCGCCGGAAACGAAGCTCTTCGGGCTTCGTAAGAGCTTGTGTTGCTGTTGAACAGAAGACCCGAACAGCTATCATCAGAATTGGTACAAGGGGAAGGTAAATTTCTCTCCTTTTGCTTTCGCTGATCTCCGCAGATTCGTGAACTCTGCTAATGGATTGGCCTTGGTTTCCTTTATTCACATTCAAATTATTGATTTCGACCGGTCCTCTGGTCTGATCCGTTTCCTGGGTTTGAGCGAGTTATAGTGGGCAATGTCAATCGCTTGTCGCGTTTATGTAGATGGTTGGAAGCAAAAGTGTATAATTTGTTTGGTTAGAGATGAGACATGGTTCTTTTGGGCTCTTCCTTCGACAATCTCTGCATTGTTTCTAGTAGCCAAANAAGGGGAAGGTAAATTTCTCTCCTTTTGCTTTCGCTGATCTCCGCAGATTCGTGAACTCTGCTAATGGATTGGCCTTGGTTTCCTTTATTCACATTCAAATTATCGATTTCGACCGGTCCTCTGGTCTGATCCGTTTCCTGGGTTTGAGCGAGTTATAGTGGGCAATGTCAATCGCTTGTCGCGTTTATGTAGATGGTTGGAAGCAAAAGTGTATAATTTTTTTGGTTAGAGATGAGACATGGTTCTTTTGGGCTCTTCCTTCGACAATCTCTGCATTGTTTCTAGTAGCCAAATCTTGTCTTGCAATTTTTGCTTTAGTGGTGAATTGAGTTTAGCCTCTAGTGCGACTTCATCATCTTCGTCTTTCTGCTTATATACTCTCACTATGTAGGACAGTCCTCTAGCACTTGCTCAAGCATACGAGACACGAGAAAAGCTCCGGTCAAAACACCCAGAACTCACTGAAGATGGAGCTATTCACATCGAGATCATTAAAACCACTGGTGATAAGATTCTCTCTCAGCCGCTTGCTGATATTGGTGGGAAAGGACTTTTCACCAAAGAGATAGACGAGGCATTAATTAACGGTCATATCGACATAGCTGTCCATTCGATGAAAGATGTCCCAACTTATCTACCGGAGAAAACGGTTTTACCTTGTAACCTTGTGCGCGAGGATGTTCGAGACGCGCTCATATGTTTGACTGCAGCCTCGTTAGCCGATCTTCCAGCTGGAAGCGTTGTGGGAACAGCTTCTCTCAGGAGAAAGTCCCAGATACTCCACAAGTATCCTTCATTAACTGTAAGTTTTTCACATCTTGTCACAACATAGAGACTGCCATTTCTTATTCGTAATTTCTTATGGATCAGTTTTATCGTTCCTTAAATTGATACATGTGTTTATCGCCTCTGCAGGTTGAGGAAAACTTTAGGGGTAATGTGCAGACAAGGCTATCAAAGCTTCAAGGAGGAAAGGTCCAAGCAACTCTCTTAGCACTAGCTGGTCTTAAAAGATTGAGTATGACAGAGAATGTCGCATCTATCTTATCTCTCGATGAAATGCTTCCAGCTGTTGCTCAAGGAGCAATCGGTATTGCCTGCAGAAGTGATGATGATAAAATGGTATGATAAGCTCTCTTGAAAAAAAAATCATTTTTCTGAGCTAAGCAGAGGTTTCTTACTTCATCTGATGATGTTTCCCTTTCATGGGACCTTTCGATTGCATCTCTGATATGCTTGTGAATGAAAAAATGATTCTATTGTTGTTTTACATCTGTAGGCAAATTACTTAGCCTCATTAAACCACGAGGAAACAAGACTAGCGGTTGCATGCGAGAGAGCGTTTCTTGAAACGCTGGATGGCTCATGTCGTACTCCTATTGCTGGATATGCGGCCAAGGACAAAGAAGGCAACTGCTTTTTCAGAGGATTGGTTGCTTCTCCTGATGGTACTCGAGGTATGATAAACATTCCTGCATATACCCATGTGAGAGGATAATAAACACTCCCATCTGAGAAACATCATTCATTTCTTATCTGTTCCATCTTTGTGACAGTTCTTGAGACATCAAGAAAAGGTCCATACGTGTTTGAGGACATGGTGAAAATGGGAAAAGACGCTGGGCAAGAACTGCTTTCTCGTGCTGGTCCAGGCTTCTTCGGCAACTAAGCGATTTGGAGAAGAAGAGGAGGAAGAAGGGCTGTGACATGGACAGAGTCTAGGGTTAGGAGTGTTCCAAGATCATGGATCCCTTTTCTTCCTCCTAAATCTGTTGTAACTTTTTTGATTTTGAGAGAAAGATGATAATAACCTTGTTTTATTGATTGTTTTGTTGTATTTAGATTAAATTCTTCTTGTAATTGTACCCTTTTTCATCCCACTATGAAACTCGTTCCCAAGAAATTAGAGGAACAAAAAGAAAACCGAAGACTTTAGCTCCATCTCCTTAGATCTTCCTCTTCATCAACCGGAGTATACCACTCCGGTCTTCTTTCGAAGCTACTCAATCCGTAATTCAACATCAATTCTTCATTGCACAACGCTCTTGTAGCAACTAGAACAAGCGTCTTCAGTAGAGGAGCATCCAAACTGCTATCACTCCTGGTCCTAAACCAGAAGCTTCCAAATTTCATTATATTTGCCTCTCCTGCATTCCCGAAAGCTACATTTGGAATGTAAGCTCGCATCACTTTCTCTGACAAAGGGAAGTCATACGGGCAAATCATGACATTAGGATCCATGTCTTTACCCGGGTGATTGGCAAAATGACCAAACGCCAACGGATTTCTCATTTCAAGAACCGCTTCTACGTTACCCGAACCTTCAAGCGGCCTGCTCAGCATCTTCGATACCTTGTCTGAACCGTTTTCCACGATTTTAGCATTTGTTCTGACCTCAGTCGTTGTAAAAGAGCCATTCCATGTTTCCCGTGATTCTCCTCCACAACCCCAAGGCTGAGCGTTTATTACCGTGCCGTCATACCTAGTGATCAGATATGAGTTCTGTGCATCGACATTTGGATACCCGGGGATGTATCTGTGGAAAGCAGGAGAATAAATCACACCAGGGTAAAAGGCTAAGACAGCTCCAACATCTGCTTCACCATCTATGAAACAACCTTGACCTGCGTCTTTGTGAGGTATTAAGGATGGTTTGATCTCGAGGGTGTACCCAATTCGATCCTTTAGTCGTTGCGAGACTTCAGCGAGTTTTAGCGGCTTAGTCTCAGGAACAACTGTGCTGAAGAAGAATCACTGAGAAATGATCAAGATAACAAGAATCTGGATATGCGTAAGTTCGCTACACATATAATTAAAACTCACCTGGCTTGTCTGCAGTTGGAACATTATCGTCTTTACCAATGGCGAAACTAAGTCCGCTTTTACGAGGAGGGGTTCTAGATTCTGATCCTGACTCGTTTAGTTCCTTTGTTTTGTCGCTACCGGGAAGAAGAATCTCGTCCATCGAAGCACAAAAGTTTTCGAGTTGGTAGTAAATGTTCTCTTGTACTTGCTTCTCTTGCTCAGATAAAGTGGCTTTACGGGCCATCTCAATGATCTCTTCTGCATCAGCCTCTTCAGCGTCTCGTCCCAAACGATTATAGCTATAACACAGAGAATCCCCATGAGTAAAAAAAAGTTTGTTCAAAAGCAACTTATTACTAACAAAGACCAACCTTGTAAACATAAAAAGTTTGTTAATGTCGGCTTCAAATTGCAGTTGCCTTGGATTCTTAGCAAAAGTGGTACTCTTTGCTAGAACACCAACACCCTGGAAACATCACCCACACAAAAACAAAAAAAAAACAAATCTCAGCACTTTTTGGTTGAAAAGAGGGTAGGATTTGGGGCAGATTGAGGTTTTCGGTCACAATATTACATCGAAACTTCTTATAGATCATATGAGAAACTTCAAACTACATTTACCGACAGGAAGCGAATCATTGAGATTCAATCAGTACTCACATATGTTCTAAGTATATCTTCCAATGCCAAAAGCTACGAACAGAATCACACAAAGCTAATTCACAGGAAGCATCTTATTGGTGAAGACTAAATCCTGCACAAGATTTGAATTTTCTCTTCGTACCCAACATCTAAAAACCCATACCCAAGAGGAAATTCAGAAGAAAAAAAATTGGAAGAAAAGAGATTAATTTTCACCTGCTGAAATTTGCTGAAAAGAAACATCATTTTAGCAAACGCCATTATTTTTCTTCTCTCTTTGAATCGACGGGCAGAGAAGAAGATGAATCGCAAGTGCTTCAGTTGAAAGATATCTTCAGGTGATTGCAAACTTATTTCGAATAAATGGGCCGTCCAAAGTTATGTTTTCTCAAGGGCCTCTATTACTATTCGTCTCTCCCATATTTTTTTTTTTTGCTGTTACTAAAATTAAAACATTTTGATAGTTCAATTGATTCCAAACAACACAAAATGTTTTTATTGATCAATTGAAACTCATTATATCAATTGGGTAAGTACCAAACGATGGCTTCAAAACAACAACAACAACTTGCCATGACTTGGCGGTAGTGATCAGAAGCGTTTTGAAGGCAATGGGAGGGAAGAAAGGAAATGAGAGAATAGGGAGAGAGATTGGGCCGGAGCAAAGACCGGAACCTGGTGACCGGCTCCTCTCACGGTGGCAAAAGTTAGTCCTCCGGCGTAAGTCTCAACCCATCCAGCCACTTGACTCTTGTGGAACCATGACCTCCACGGCGACTCCACCTTAGGTCCCATCTTTTTTATGCTATATCGCGTAGATGTTACTGGAACTCTCCCATCCGTATCTCCACTATAACCAATATTGTACAAATTAAAACTAATTGACAATATAAGTATATTGATTAACGTAAATATATTCTTACATAGGGTTCCTTCTAATTTTTTTCCATGTAGAATTTTTAATACTATAAAAGAAAAACATGGATATACCTATAGATCCAGATGCGGAGGCCACCCGTCAAAAGCTTCTGGATGATTGGGATCACGGTGGATGGAGCATCACTCCATTTCCTTATTACCCCGCTGAATCACACACACGCACATATATATAAACTTTGTTCATTAGCAACGTGGTCACATTGTAAACCGGATTGTCCATCTTCAGTTACTACAATCATGTTNGTTGATCCTGCCAGTAGTCATATGCTTGTCTCAAAGATTAAGCCATGCATGTGTAAGTATGAACGAATTCAGACTGGACATTGTAAACCGGATTGTCCATCTTCAGTTACTACAATCATGTTATACATACTATTGCAATAACTTAGCATTTAAAGTAAAACAATTAAACAATAGTCTCTAGCCATTGTTAGTATACGCAACCTAAGTAGGACTAACCTGCAAGGAGTGTACGGGTAAGGGAGGTTTGTAACGTTTGCATGAAGCGCGACCTGCACATCTTTCCGGTTAAAATAGTTTTCGGCATAGCCTTCAGTGCATGGATCGTACCCGGCCGGCAACCTTTCCCACATGTCCTGACCATTTAAAACCATCAAAACTTAATTATCAAGTTTGAGAAGAAAATAAGATGAAAGATGATCGTTACATTACATTACAACAAAGCTGCCATAAATTGTTAAAAATCTAATCGTAAATTTGCATAGTGAAGTATACGTACGTGTGAAGTAAGGAGACGAGGAGACACGACGAGTTTAGGTTTTCTTGGAGAAGAAGAAGACGAATAAGAGGAGAGGCAAACGGGAGTATAGATGCTGTATATATCGATATCGTTGTAAGCTTCCATGAAAGCTTTGATATTGTCGTAGCATTGTACGGTCTTGTTGCTGGTTTGCTCTTTCTCAAAAAGGCACGAGCTATGGAGGTTGTTGTGGAGCTCGTCAGATACTATAGCGTGGCTCCATGCATAGTCCACTAGTCCTGCCATGTCTGTTTCCTCGTTGATCACCGCGTTCCCAATCTGCAAACGCAGTCACCAAATGAATACCTTTTATGTTTACGAAACGTTGTTTCCTTGTGTTGCAAGTAACGCTTTCTACTTAAGGCATACCATGAATCCCTTGAGATTGATTTGAGATCTTTTTGTAACCTTCTTGTTCCTGTCATAAATTAGCTCCGCAAGCTGTGGAACATAGTGACCTAAGAACAAAAATATAATGGCGTCTGTCACTCAGTTTTTTATTTTATATATATATATATACATACAATATTGGAGAAACTGAATCCAAACAAAATTTAAAGTCATAGGAAACCAAATCAAACAAGATTAATTCGATTTTATTTTGGTTTTATCATTCAAAACACAAAACAAAACCGATCGAACTTAAAACGGGAATAAGCACTTACCGGCGTAACTCTCCCCGGTGATGTAAAACTCGTTGGATCGGAACTCGGGGAATTTCACGAACCAGTTTATCAAGAAAGATAGAGAGTCCTCTGCAGTAACTTGATCTCCAAGCTTTTGGAGATCCATTGAGTTATTGGTATACGAGAACCCAACCCCGACCGGTGCTTCCAAGAACAACATATTGGCCTCTGCACAAACATATATATATTTCACTGTAACCACAACTAACATTTGTATATATGTTTAAATGAAAATATCGTATTATAAATGGAAATTTAATTCGTTGTACCTTTGTTCCAAGAGAAATTGTTGAAGGTAAGGTTGTCACCGTTGGTGCGAACAAGGAAAGGGCCAAGTTCTTGTGCAGCTCCATAGGCTATCGATGAGCAACCAGGTCCTGTATATTTGATACCCGTATCTACTTTAGTTTTAATTGAAAACACTTTAGATTTGTCATTACTAATCAAATTGATGAAGATAGTGTAGATTTCTCCCATGCATTCTGTAATTCAATTCACTACAAAACTGTTTTAAAATAGCGACATCATCCCTAAACTGTAGTTCATGACGGATTAGCAAAGCTAAGTTTTATTGTGAAATTTTGGAGACGAATTTTCGTTACGTTAGTAACAAATCAGATTAAGTTTAGCAATGAAAACCCATTAAGATACATTTTATACCAGACAAGTTTGCCGTTTGCCGTATAAACAAAGTTAAGATTGATAAAAATATGAAATGTTTTCAAATGCTGAATTATTTTGGGTTAATCTACTACATGCGAGTTTTGTAATTTTATAGCCTTGGAAACGTTTTCTATAAAAAAAAAAAAGGCCACGCTAACATATATATAACACAAATATTGGTAAAAACAGAAAATTTGGCCCAAAATGAATATATTTTAAATTATTTTGTTTGATAATATATATAAAGTAGACGTCAATACATATGTATTGTCACGGATTGCGATCGAAATGGAAGACCAATTTTTGTGTAGAGAAAATTATAACCATAAATGTTGCAATTACTTTGATTACATTGGATTCGTGTGTATCCCTGACCCTTCAATCACGCAATGGCGTGTAAAGGTAATGTCCATTTAAATGAATACTTAGACATGGCTACATTAATTATTAGACATAGACAACTTGTTTGTCTATTTCTAATAAGAGTATTTGAATAGTCAACATCTTATCCGATTTCTAGCACCAGTTTAAAAAGACGAGGTTGATATTTCTCGTATCCCTAAATATCCCATATCCGTGTGCGGAAAAAGACAAACAGTATAAAGTAAATTCGTTAAATTAATTAACAAAAACCGAGGAAATAAAAAAGGAAACAAGAAGACAAAAACTTTAACAGTCTAGAAACAAGGTTTGGACACTGAAAGAAAAAAGACAATGAATGACATAAGTCCAATCTCTGTCAGAGAGCCGGAACCATATAGATCTCACAGTATTTTTAACCGAATGTGAAAAATAGTGTAATAATACAGCGTTGTTTTTATATGTTTTATTCGTTTGCGATGTAATCATCTTCCTTTAGAACAAGATTTTATTTATTTAAAAATCGTTTACTGCAAAATTTCGTTAACTTAATCAAATCGAGGTTATATTTTTAATTGTAAAATTTGTTGTCATTAATTATTTTGGATTTTTTATAGGAACCTATATATAAATGGATTTGAATCTATGTATTATTGCAAGAAAACCCACAACAAATGAAAAGTGACACCACCAAAAAAAATATATATATATACAAAAGGTGGAAAACATAGCTTCATCATTCATGTGTGTGATAATATGTCATATACTATGTGCTCGATTGACTAAAGCAGCAATTATAAATGTAGATCCGTCAAATTTAAACCATTTGCAACATGACAAATAGATCATCTATGCTTCTAAATTATTGCAATGGTCTCACAATATATAAAGAATATGGCTTTCAGTTTTTACATTAGTAAAACGTGGACTATAGACTGTCAAAACCCTAAGAACAAACAATTAGTATACAATTTCACTACTGTCCTGAAGAGGCAAGAACCTGCTCGATCTCATCCACTGTACAAATTGTTTGTTATATATTTCTTCCGTTTTGTAATAAATGTTCTTTTAGAAGTTTTTTTTGTTTTTAAATAAGCGATGTTCTCACAAATCAGTACAAAATTAAATAGTTTTTTTTATTGTTTTTGATCATTTGTATTTTGTATATTATTTTCTTATTGGTTGAATTATGTTTAAATGTACAATAAATAATGTTTTTAATATAAAAAAATAAAAATTAAATGAATTTTTAATCCGTCCGTGTGTAAAAACCTTAAACATCACTTAGTATAGATATTGAACCGAGTAAGTATTATTATTAAAGTGCGTTCCAGAAAATAATTAATATTTGTCTCCTTCACAACCATCACTTCACCACTAGGCATTCAGTAAGAAACAACAACCAAACAAGTTTAATAGCACGACTGGATTTTTTTTTTTTGGTTATGTTTGATAAAAAGGAATAGCGTTATAATCGTAAAAAACTACATACACTACTTTAAGTTTGGCTAATATTAATTGTAGGCTTTTTTTAAAAGACCAACTCCATCGAAACGACTATATTTAATTACTATCTCGTTGCAATACATTTACACATTAAAATAGTTATAATAATATTTGAACTGTCTCTGAAACAAAAAGAACCGCTAAGAAAGTATTAGAAGGCAGATGGAGTTTGGTAGGGCAATGTGCACAACTTGATTTTTTTTTCTTTCCAGAAGTAGTTGTAAGTAAAATTGAAATAAAATATTTTTTAGGCTAAAACCAAAATTGTATTAAGAGAAAATAACAGCCGAAAACATTTTATCTATCTTACGTTTAGCAAAATCTTTGTTGGTTTCTTTTTATTTTTCGTACAATTTTTCATCCTTTTATTTTGAAGGATTTTTGTAATCTGAGAATACAGAGTTTTTAAATACACATAAAAAAAAACTAAACGAATTCTTGTATGGTTAAGCAAAATGCTCAAAAAACAGTGAAATAAGGGAGAGAGAGAGAGAGACCTCCGTTGAGCCAAAGGACGAGAGGACGAGCAGAAGAGTTTTGTTGGGCTTCGAAGAACCAATAGAAAAGCGCCTTTTGCTTCTGTTGAGGCCCGAGATTCACGTAACCGGCGTAATGTCTAAAGTTAACCGGTGGTTGACCGGGTAAACCGGTCACAAGGTCATCTTCCTTCCTCCCGGACGAAGCCGTTACCTTCTTCTCCGGTTTCCTACCACAGGCTATCGCCGGTAACACCAGAACGCACAGTAGCCAAAGTGCGTTCTTCTTCATCGCCAAATGCTTTCTCCTCCCTTTTTATTTCTTCTTTTTTTACTCAGTGAAGAAGTAGATAAGAAAACGCCCCCCTACTACTTCTTTTTATAGAGTTTTTATTTTTATTTTAATTTATTGGATGTCTCCAAAAGTGATAGTGTTGTGTTTTTTTTGGGACAATTGGGGAAATAACCGAATTTCAATAATTTACGAAGAAAATAGTCATGGATTAAGACAAATTAAGCAAGTAACAAAATGTGCTTCTGTCGAACAATTTTACCCTTAGCTGAGTAAGAAATAGAAAGACTATATACTGTTTGATTATGCTCTTTTGACAACACTTATATCTCATGTTATAAAAAGCGGCCGCCTAGGCGGCCGGACACCTGGGAGATTAGTACCTAGGCGGCGGAGTTAGGCGTTGACCGGATTAATCCAATTTTGACCGGATTAATCCGATTTTTGGCCGATTTTTTCCAATTTTTTTTTTTAAAAAAAAAATTGATTTTTTGTTTTGATTTTTTAAAATATTGAAAAACTTTAAATTTTAAGTTGATGTGTTGTATTTATATACATACAATACAATATATTCAATAGCTATATTGGGTTTTTCTTCGGTAGCTATAAAATACAATATATTAGTCTTGTTAATACATATTTCTCCACATAATAATACATATTTTAATATCATATATTAATTTTTAATATAAATTAAATAAAATAATACGAAAAACTAGTCTCCGATTAATTCCCGATTAATCTCCGATTTTTGGGTTAGGCGCTAGACCCAACCCGACCGCCCGACTAGCGCCTAGCGCAATTTAGAACATTGCTTATATCTATCCCAATTTTTTTGTTTTTTGCGTTACTCGCATACTGTTAATTGGTTCAAACTTATATTAGTACAAAAAAACACTGATTTTTTTTCACGTCTAACATGATTTAAATTTTAAAAAACAAACATAATATTTTTCTGCATACACGAATAACGCCACCAATAATGTAGAAAGTCTATTTTTATCAATAACATAACAAGTCTATTTTTTTTTATCAAAGACATAACAAATCTAGGAACTAAGAATTATAAAGCTTCCATGCAAAGTCAAAAAAATAGTACATAAACCTTTGTGCATTTTGTTTATCCATATATTATCATTTACATCGTGCCAACACATTTGTCTCCAACTAAGAAATATAGACATTCCATACCAAAGGAAAAGAAGCTCACTTGACAAGAGCATCGGAGTGAAGGGTTCAAATGAAATATAGACATTTCACACCAAAGTAAAAGAGTCTATTTTTTTCATACGTCAATAACGACACATGTAACGTAGAAAGTATATTTTTTCAATAACATAGCAAGTCTATTTTTTTAAATCAAAGACATAACAAATCTACCAACTAAAAAATACAGACCTTTCATACAAAGTGAAAAAAAAAATAGTATAGAAGCTTTTGTGTACTTTGCTCATCCAAATATTAAACCATCATTTACATGTCAATAAATTTGTCTCCAACCGAGAAACATACACCTTCCATACAATTTTTTTGCAGACCTTCTATACCAAAAGAAATGAAGCTCACGTGACACAAGATAGTATAGAAGCTTTTGTGTACTTTGCTCATCCAAATATTAAACCATCATTTACAACATGTCAATAAATTTGTCTCCAACCGAGAAACATACACCTTCCATACAATTTTTTTGCAGACCTTCTATACCAAAGGAAATGAAGCTCACGTGACACAAGAACATCTAAGTGATGCGTTCAAAGAAAATATAGACATTTCATACCAAAGGAAAAGAGATTCAGATCGTCTCAAGAAAATAGCAAAATAGTCTCAATTAGTCTCAACCAATAACAAATAGCAAAATAGTCTCAATAACAAAGAAAAAGAAGCTCAACAAAATTGCAAATTGCAAAAATAGACGTTCTATACACATATAAATTAATTTCCAATATTGAAAACAAAAATAGACGTTCTACACTAATAGACGTTCTATACAAATAGACGTTATACGCTAATAGACGTTCTATACAAATAGACGCTCTCTTCTCTTTCAACAAGGCAACGAAGAAGACAACGAACCCAACATGTTTTTGTGTCAATGTGCCTCCTGGAGGTTTCATCGCCAAGAATCCACAAGTCGTTGCGTTTCTCGACGGAAAAGCATTGAATCCACTAACTCGAAGCTTTTCGATTCGCTCAAGAAAGATGTCGCCGTTAACGGAAAAGCCGAGTCCAATTGTCCCGGTGATGGAGCAGCTTTCGATTTCTTGGTTAGAGTACGGAAAGAATCCACTTGATACGAAGCTTGGATCCGATGCACCGAAACTAATCACTATATGGGTTTTCTTCATAATATACGTTATATACACACATGAAATTAGCAAATAGAAAATAGCAAAATTACATATATTAAACCATCCTTTACAACATGTCAATACATTCCTCTCCGACTACGAAATAGATTTTATATATATAAATTTACAACAAACAAAGTTCATAACCTCGATAAACAGACAACTGCGTAACATAACACATCTATATTTTTATCAAAATAAAAATAGAACTTCTATTTAACCAAAAAAAATCAAACGTTCACGTAACAAAATTCCAAAAATCTAATGATATATAGACATTCCATACAAAGTAAAAAAAAAGTACAGAAATTGATATATAGACATTCTATATATATAGATATAATGAATGAAGATGTACATATGAAGAGGTATAATGAATTAAAACATTGTCATACTATGCTACATTCGATTTAACAAAAACCTAAAACCTACGCGAAGCTAACAAAACCATCTAACGAAGAGGTATAATCGAACTAACAAAAATGTAACATCGAATTAACAAAAACCTAAAACCTACAATAGAATTAACTAAAGCCAAATAGAGAACTTCCACCATGAAAGATAAATAGACAATCTACGTGAAGCTAACAAAACCAATTTCACAATTGTTGAGCGGACCTTCTATGAGTTTATCCCAATCAATACCAAAAACCTAAAACCTACAATCGAATTAACGAAAGGCAGATAGAGAACCTCCATCATAAAAGCCAAATAGACACTCTATGTGAAGCTAAAAAAATCACGGAACAGGGAGACATTACACATCCATAGAGAACAACAAAATCTCGCCGCGAACTTGGTGTAGAGAACAGAATATTCGAGGGCGTAAGAGGATTTACCTTCAGTGGCGAGGCGGCGTTTGAAGGACTCGGCAATGGTGTGACCAATACTCGATTATCCAAACACGACACTGCAATCGCAAGAATCTACAACCTGCAATTTGAGAAAATAATCAGAGAGAAAGAGAGATCAGTGAAAGTAGTATAGTCTACGACACCCGATTCCAAGCAATAAGTATCAACCATCTAACCAAAAGTTTTCAGAAATCGAGCAAGTCAACCATCTCAAACCTTATTCTTTTCTCTGCAACAAATTTACATTGCACATCCATAAAGAATAGCAAAATCTCGCGGCGAACTTGTTGACCAGCCTTGGAGGCGAACCTGGTGTAGAGATCGGAAAATGCGAGGGCGTCGGAGGACTTACCTTCAGTGGCGAGGCGGCGTTTGAGGGACTCAGCGATGGCGTGACCAATACTTGATTATCCAACCACGGGACTCCAATCGCCGTGTTCTGCTTCTTCTTCTTCATCTTCGCCGGCGGCTTCGGCTACAAACACGATGATGATGGCCATCGGAGATGGCGGAAGTTACAAAGTCAGGTTATCGGAGATGGCGGAGGTTGCTTTGAAACTCGAGCGTTTGGGACTTCGGAAAACTCGAGCAATTGGAACTTCGTCCGAGGAGATGACGGCGAAGAAACAATCTCTCTGCCACTAACGACCTCCCGGAGCTTGATCCAGCACCGCAACTTGAGCTGCTAAGGCTCGACTCGGTCGTAGACTCAGTCACCGAGTGAATTAAATCGATCCCTCAAATCCAATACATCTATTCTCCAGTTCGCTAAAAAATAGTGAATTTTTTAGATACTCAGAAAAATAAAGTAGGAAAGATCACAAAGAATAAGAAGAAGAAGAGTGGTAGTTGTTGATATCGAGGTTTCTCAAGGATGAGTCGCGTTTGTGATATGTGGTATGTGGTATGTGGTATGTGGTATGTGATATGAAGGGTAGAAATGTATTAATATAGATTATATAGAGAATATTATGTTGACTTATTTTTTTGGTTACTCTATTAATTGGAGTATAATTTTTTTGATGGTCATTGCCTGCAATTTCCCTTTTATTTTTACCTTAAGTCTTTATTTTTATGAGATATTCTATCATTGTTATGTTTCACGAGTTCACGTGAATATGTTATAAAAAAAAACCGTTTTATAATTCATTTTTGTAAAATTGAATAAAATAAAAATTTCAAAATGTTTAATACAAAATTACCGTCACTCTTTGAATAGCATGATAGTCAAATCAGTTATGAAAAATTTCAAACTATTTTTTTTTTTTAAAAGAGTTTTCTTAATTATTATATTCAGGGCACACTATCACATGAAAGCTTCTTGTATGAAAATACATTGACAATGCCATAAATCAGATGAGAAGCTTCATATGACAAAGATATTCACATCTGTCGACGGTACCATTTCCTATCCTATCAATGGGTCTCAATTTCAGAGCAACAGCATTGTCATGAAACAGATACGTTCAAAGCTTTTCTATGTTTTATTCCATTGATCTCAACATTCATCTATATTGGGAAGAGTATTTCAGACATAAAAAAGTAACACGATAATCGAAAACGAAGCAATAAAAGAAAAGACACACAAATATTAAATTCTTATAAATCAAACAGAACCAAATCTTTTTTTTCTTTTTCACAAGAAACATGCAATGACTTGATTGTGGGGCTGATTAGAAGCGAGAGGAAGGCAAAGGGAGGAAAGAGAGAAAGTGAGAGAACAAGGAGAGGGATTGCGACGGAGCAAAGAGCGGAACCTGGTGACCGGCGCCTCTCACGGTGGCAAAAGTTAGCCCTCCGGCATAAGTCTCAACCCATCCAGCCACTTGACTCTTGTGGAACCATGACCTCCACGGTGACTCCACCTTAAGTCCCATCTTCTTTATGCTATAACGCGTAGCTGTTACTGGAACTCTTCCATCTGTATCTCCGCTATAACCAGAAGAACCAGTAGTATTAAAACTAGTTAGCAATATGTATTAATGGTTACCTTAACTATATATATTGCTGTTCAAAAAACAAAAACTATATATTTTTTTTTCTAATGTGAAATTTTCAATAACAAAGAAACATAAATACCTATAGATCCAAATGCGGAGGCCACCCTTCAAGAGCTTCTGGATGATGGGAATCACCGTGGTCGGAGCTTCACCCCATTTTATCACCGCACTAAACCATACACAAGGTTTTAGAACCAACCTCAAATACACCATTGATTTAAGGGTCATATTATGTATTAACATACTTAATTTAGTATATAAATAACATCAATTTATTTCGTTTATTGCAAACTGATTTTGAGATTAAAAAAAGAAGAAGATGTGATATGCACTTAATTAGCACTAACCTGCAAGATGTGTACGGATAAGGAATGTTTGTGACGTTTGCGTGGAGTGCGATCTGCACATCTTTTCTATTGAAATAATTCTCGGTATAGCCTCCTGTGCACGGGTCGTACCCAGTAGGCAATTTATCCCATATATCCTGACGGTTAAACAATCAAGTTAATCAAAGATTGATAGAAAATTAAGAAACAAACAAAAATTGATGTTAACGTACTTGTGAAGTAAGAGACTATGAGACATAGCGCGTTCAGGTTTTCTTGATGATGACGAGGAGGAGAGGCAAATGGGAGTGTAGATGCTGTATACATTGATCTCGACGTACGCTGTCGCAAACCCTATGAAACTTTTGACGCATTGTGCGGTTTCGTTAGGGCTTAGTTTCTCTCCAAAACGGCACGAGCTATGAATGAGTTTATGAAGCTCGTCCGATATTATCGCATGGCTCCATGCGTAGTCAACTATTCCTGCCGTGTCCGTCGCATCATCGATCACGGCGTTTCCTATCTGCAGCAATCAACAACCAAAATGCATCTAATTACTGCTCGGTTTTCTCTGAAGCTTCCTTTCATTCTATGTTTTACTATATAGCAAGAAATGTTATTTTCTTGCCCCGCAATTAACCGTAATACTACATAATGGCAGTGCATACCATGAAGCCCTTGAGATTGATTCCAGAGTCTCTTGTAACCTTCTTGTTCCTGTCGTAAATGACCTCCGCAAGCTGAGGAACATAGTGACCTAAGAAAAAGAACAAAAAATTATAGTAAGTCGTATTGACTATTTTCGTACTTGTATATCATACAAAGACTAAGTACAGACATACACACGTGAACATTTCTACCCAATTCGAACAAAATCTACTTAAAAGTCCTTAAAAATTGGATTCAAATCAAACCAAAATTGTACAATCATTCTGTACCATACCTTGAAGAGATATCATCATATCAAACCAAACCAAAATTGGACTTTTGAATATATTTATAGAAACCAATATATAAAATAAATTAAAAGCGAAATCGAACCGAAACTCAAAACAGGCAAAAACATTAAACAAACAAATTGAAGACAAAGTACACATATAAATGAGTAATTTACCTGCATAACTCTCTCCGGCGATTTAAAACTCGTTGGATCGAAACTCGGGGAATTTCTTGAACCAGTTGATCAAAAACACAAGAGAATCCTCTGCAGTAACTTGATCTCCAAGCTTTTGAAGATCCATCGAGTTATTGGTATATGAGAACCCAACCCCGACCGGTGCTTCCAAGAACAACATGTTGGCCTCTGCACAAACATTTTTACTTTTTAAATGTAACCACAATTACTATTTATTTGTATACATAAACGTATTTATTATCTTTAAATGCAAATATCATACTATAAATTGAACTTAATTCGTTGTACCTTTGTTCCAAGAGAATTGATTGAAGGTAACGTTGCCACCTTTGGTATGAACAAGGAAAGGGCCTAGTTCTTGGGCAGCTCCATAGGCGATCGATGAGCAACCAGGTCCTGCAAAAATCATCCTTAAGTGTTCTTTTAACAATTTTTGTTTTTTAATAAGTGATGTTTTATATTTCAAAGCAAAAATATCACTTTATTCTCAATTTATCCCTATAGTTTAGTAGTACTACTATTTTGATCACTGATTACTAAATAATTTTAAAAATAATGTTACAATCTTTTTCAATAAATGTGCATTCAACCAAATCATCATCTATTTAAAATAATGAGGGAGTGTTATCATTAAGATTATTATTTGTAAAGAACCTTAGACCACATGAGCACGATTGTCAAAGAATTATTTTGTTAAAACTAAATATAATTTGGCTCAAAAACTTTGGACAATGTTTAAATAAGAAATTATTAAGATTATAAAAAATTGTAAATAAAGATTTTTCCATTATCTATGTATCACATTTGTAAATCTCAAGATTATTATTATTGCGATTCAGAACACAAGTATCTCTATATATATATAATTTCATTGGATATGTTGTTGTACCTTTCAATGTAAAAACGTCATGTAATTAACAAAAACAATAACGTCATGTATGATATAATGGAACGGCACCAGTTTTTTTTTTAGAAAGTGTGACTCGGGAGCTTTTGACCCGATAATGGTAAAGAAATTTGAAATTTACGGTCTTGATTGACGAATAAAAAAATATGTGACGATAGGTTCGGCATGCTTCCAAGGCCGCATTAGTCTCAAAGAAGACGCCGTTGTGGTCAAATGGATTTGTTATCCATATTTGTAATGGTCACAATATAAAACTAGTTTTTTTGGGTAATTGTATAAAGACTAAAGGGTAAGTAATTTTTTTTTATATAAAAGCATTAGTTTTTTAGAAAGGGTTTATAAAAGCAATTGCTTCACATTAGTTTCGGTAAAGATAACAAACCGTGAAATATATATTAAAAGTTTAAAATGAAACCATTTGGACCAGCAAGAAATAAAATTCTTGTGACCCAAGGACCCAAAAATTCTTGTGATTCGCAATCAAAAACCATTAAAAACGATGACAAAAAAACCACTAAAAAATAAAACGAGGGAGGTATAAGTATAACAGTACATATATATATATATTTTTTTTCGAGCTTCGAAGAACCAATAGAAAAGTGCCTTTTGCTTCTGTAGAGGCCCGAGATTCACGTAACCGGCGTGATAAAAATCGGGTTGGACCTAGCGTCTAGGCTAAAAATCGGGGATAATTGGGGATTAATTTTGGGTATTTTTTGTCTACAAACATCTATATATATTAAATATGTGAAACTTACATGTTGATATTACTTGGTATAGTGGTCTGTGTACTGTCTCCCTATGCACGGGTGGTGAGTTCGAGGCAAGTGGAGTTCAAATTATCGTTTTTTCTCAGTTTTTGCTTTTAATGATTGTCAAATGACGAAAATACCTTCGTCTTCATCCTCAGATCTGCGATTTTTTTTTTCCCGCCGCACATCTTTTTTTTTCGCAATTTCTTCATTTTTTTTTGTTAATCTTGGGGGGTTTTACTTAAATATAACAGATCTATGATATAAAATCTGATTTTGAACTTAAAATCTACAAAAAGATGAGTTTTTTTTAAGATTTCCGATTAGTTGAGCGATTTGGTCTAATACCGGCGGCAGCCAACCGCCGACCGATTACCCGCCGCCTAGGCGGCTGCCCAGACCGATTTTTCGAACAGGGGTAAATGTACTAAAATATTGAAAACCCAATTAATAATTTAACAATAATATTTTTTTTTATGAACCGTTGGAAAATTATGGGCCAAAGTTCCGAACCTTTAACCCATAATCTCTCCCGGTAGTCAAAGTCAGCTTTTAAATATTTCTATTTAAAGAATAATCTTTTGTCTCAAAAGAAGTTTGAATCCGGAGCAAAACAGAACCAACCTCTTATATTACCATTAGGCCACGACCCCTTTGGTCAATGATTTGATTTAGTATTTAAATTATGATTGAGCTGGTGATCACCAAAAAAAAAAGAGCAAAAGTAGTAGAAAGGAATGAAAATGAATGAAACAATGTGGAAGGAGCAGTTCCTGTTGCAGAGAGCAGGACCAAGATACAGCCTTTTTAATATCTTCAGCAACGGGTTGCTGAAAACAAAGATATGTCCAAACTACTCACGGGTTATAGTCTCTGGTCTTGAGACAACCGGCTTGAATAGGGTAAAAGAGCGGATTATCGAAATCGCAGCTCAGGATCTTGCTGGTGGTGAGAAGATAAAATCTCAGTCTCACCATTGATCTCAAGCTCTCACTCCTTGATCTTGTCCTCTGCTCTCACACAGAATCTGACATCGCTACTGCCATGGCAAAGAACAACAAGGCCTGAAGCACTTTACAACATTGATCTCGTAGCTTCTTTTGATATTCATCTCTGTTTCTATTGTTTCTCTACATTATGTATGTAACTCTACAAAAAGATCCCAGTTACGTAACCGATAATTTAATTTATCATAGAATCAACTAAGTGGATAAAAAAAGTTATGGTCCTTGTACAATTATTTTAAATATTATGAACTAGGTAGTATCCGCGTGCGCGGAGTGAGATATCTATAAATTATTTTGGTATGTATTTTAAAAAAAAACTATATGAGATGGAAATAATTTAACTGGATTTAGGTGTGAACTACATATATTATTTGTTTTTACAGCAAGTGTAAGCTACATATAATTTAACTAGATTAGGTGAAAATAATTTTACCAATAATGCAAATCACTTTTGCCTTGAAAATCTCTTTTTCCATGAAAATCTTGTTTTGATTTGGAAGTTTGATTTAAATATACAATTCTATAATATATAATTTGATTTTATGGCTTTTTGATTTAAATATACAATTTATTATGATTATATTTGAAAAAATAATTTAATTTGATTTGAATTTAAATATGCAATTTAATATAATTAGATTTGAATATAAAATTTAATATATTTGAATTTGAATATGCAAAGTAAATGGTAATCTCAAAAAACATTAATCCATTTTGAAATATAATTTGAATATCCATTAGTATGTGTGTTTGATGAGGCTATTAGTATCAAACTATATTAGTATTAAAGTATATCAAATTAAAATATTAAAATATAGTTTGATGAGATCATTACCATCAAACTATATTATAAGTTTTATATCTCAATAATCATTATTATGTATGTGTGAACTATATATTATACGCTTTATATATCAATAATCATAACAATAATATGAAGGCTATATTTTATATTATAATTTGAATTTGAATATACAAAAAATTGTATGAAATGAAATATAACTAAGAGATTTTGCAAATTTGTAAGAATAATATTTGTCATGATAAAAAAAAATTCATGAAACGAAGCAATATAATTTAGAAATGAAAAAATCAAAAAATATTATTTTATTTTATAAATGAAATAAATTAGAAAGTAATATTGATTTAATAGTGTATATAAAATGCATCATTAGGATTTTAATCTCATATTGAAATTTATGTCATTATGCATAAGTTTAATCTAAATGACACAAATGTAAATATTCTAGTAACTTAAACTTTTTTTCATAAATGCATTGAAAAGTTATATGGTGATGACATCTCATCATGACACATTTGTAAATAACATGTAAGATCAAGATTTTTTTTATCAATCATTCTCAATTAATATATAGGGGATAGTAATCAGGTGATACATAAACAAAACGAGTGTGTACAATTTGACAAAATCAAAACAGATGTGTTCACAAAACAAACCCTAAATAGATAAGAACTTAATTAGGTGATCCGTCACCACCCACCGGTCAGCTTCTAAAACCCTAATTTTAATGTTTTGATCCTAAGTTTCTAATTAACTCCAAAAAAATTCGTCCTTTCAAATTTCCAAAACCAAAACACGAGAATCAAGAGCCACACAAATTAAAAGACCGTTAGGAAAGAAAAACAAACTGTTTAGCTCACCAAATCAAACCCAATTTCACATTGAAAGCCAAACACGAAACTCATGCGTCTTAATTCGTTCTTCTCTCATTTCACATTCCTCACACACTAATTAACTAACAACTTTCATTATTTGTAAGCTCTCTTTCTCTCTCTTTGCGAATCATTCATTTCTCACATACACACTCTGTTTCTTTATTTCCTCTTTGTCACTATGAACCCTAATTATTCTTCTTATAATCTCACGGCTACTGCCGTTTTCTTCTCTTCTTCTTATTCCGCCAGCGACGAGCCTCTGGTTTCCAGGAGGCTGTTTTTCCTAAGTGATGTTCAGATTCTTGAAATCTTTATTGCCATATTCGCGTTTGTGACGATACATTCATTGCGCCAGAAGAATTCAAGGGATACCCGTTTGGCCATTTCTCGGGATGCTTCCTTCGTTGATTTTTGCAGTCCGAAGCAACATCTACGAATGGTTATCCGAGGTTCTTATTCGCCAGGACGGGACTTTCCGGTTTAGAGGTCCTTGCTTTAGCAGCCTCAACAGTGTCATTACCTGTGACCCAAGAAACGTTGAGCATCTTCTCAAGACCCGTTTTTCTATCTACCCTAAAGGTTCTTACTTCCGTGAGACCGTCCGAGATCTACTCGGAGACGGAATATTCAACGCTGATCAGGAAACGTGGCAACCACAAAGGAAAACAGCGAGCGTCGAGTTCCATTCGGCTAAATTTAGGCAATTAACCAGTCAATCTTTGCACGAACTCGTGCATAATAGACTCTTGCGGGTTCTAGAAACTTCCGAAACGATCGATCTTCAGGACATTTTGTTAAGACTAACGTTCGACAATGTATGTATGATTGCTTTTGGGGTCGACCCAGGTTGTCTTGCTCCAAATCTACCAGAAATTCCTTTCGCAAAAGCCATCGAGGATGCAACAGAAGCAACAGTTCTGAGATTTGTGATGCCTACATTCGCGTGGAAGCTCATGAGGTCTCTTAATTTAGGAACATAGAAGAAGCTAAAGAAATCAATAAAAGGTGTGGATGATTTCGCTGATGAAGTAATCCGGACGAGGAAGAAAGAGCTGTCTCTAGAGACCGAGATCGCAAAGAGATCAGATCTCTTGACTATTTTTATGGGTCCACGAGATGACAATGGAGAGAAATTTTCAGATAAGTTCTCGCGCGATATTTGTGTGAACTTCATACTTTCTGGGAGAGACACTTCCTCTGTGGCTCTGAGCTGGTTTTTCTGGTTAATCGAGAAGAATTCAGAGGTGGAGGAGAGAATCATGGTGGAGATTTGCAAGATTCTGGAACAGAGAGATCATCAAGGAGATACAGATGAGAAGATAGAATATGAGCCTGTGTTCAGACCAGAAGAGATCAAGAAAATGGATTATCTACAAGCTGCTTTGTCTGAAACTCTCAGATTGTATCCTTCTGTTCCAATTGATCACAAAGAGGTATCTGCTCTGTTTCACTTACTTGTCTACCATTAATAATTCTAGGGTTGTCAAAATTTTGGTTTGATTTTCGTTTTGGGTACAGTTTGGATTTAGAGACCAAAAAAAAAAAACTGTTAAACAAAAATAAAAAACTATTAATCAATATAATATTCAATTAATAATTTTTAAAATAATATATATATATGTATGGTTTTATAAAATTTTAATAAGGTTTTGTTTTAATTGGTGTGGCTGGCTTACAAAAACTTTTGTTTAAGTTCGATTACAGTAAAGAAATATAGTACCCATAAGATTAAAAAATTGTTGCTATTATAAATGTTGGTTTGATTCAATTTGAATCTTTCAATATATCCGCTCTTAAAAAAAAAAAGTTTCTATAATTTTCAGGTACTTGAAAACGATGTGTTTCCGGATGGGACAAAATTAAACAAAGGCAAAAAAGTTGTATACGCGATATACGCGATGGGACGTATGGAGACGATCTGGGGTAAAGACTGTCTCCACTTCAGGCCAGATAGGTGGCTAAGAGACGGCCGGTACATGAGTGAATCGGCCTATAAGTTCACCGCCTTCAATGGCGGTCCTCAACTCTGTCTAGGCAAGGATTTTGCGTATTACCAGATGAAATATGCGGCGGCCGCCATTATTTACCGGTACAGAGTTAGGATTGATGTGAAGAGTGGTCATAAGGTTGAGCCAAAGATGGCTCTAACTATGTACATGAAGCATGGCTTGAAGGTTAATATGGTCAAGAGAAGCGTCTCTGAGATAGACCGCTAGCTACTACGCTCAGTTCCATAAGCGGTATAACAATGGTCTATAGTTTATGGGGGCTGTTTTAAGATTAATGAGACATTTATAATAAGTGATTGTTGTATTTTGGTGATTTTTTTATTAACCTTTTAATATTTTTTTTATTTGTAGTTGTACATATGTATCGCGTTTTTCCCCTGTTTCTTATTGTCCGACGTAGAATTTGAGAACGTGGGCGCTACGATACGTATTTTCTTCTTTAATTCTACTTTGGTTTTATTTTATCTTTGTTTTTTACTTTTTATTAAATTAATCCTCTCCCCAAAACGAATCCTTCGTCCTAATCTTTCCACCGTATTGAATAACGTGATTCGTTACTGTAAAAGTTTTTATTGATATCAGAAAGTGTTCGTCTGATTTGGTGATGTAATAAAGGTCAAGAGGCAAATGAAAAGTGGACATTTCTTTATTTCTTCCTCAGTAATGTTTTTTTACAAAACAAAAACGTTTTTTTTTTGAAAAACGATTTACTTTCCGCTTATCAAAAGCACACCCTCTGCCACAGTTTTTTCCCGGCCGACGTCGGCTCCGGCATCGGTCGTACTTTTCCTTTATTTATCTTAGTTATTAGATTTCTGTTTCGGCCGGGGTTGGATGGGAAAAACGATCGGCTATGGCCGTGAAAGGGTGTCTTCGCAAAACAGTTTTTTTCTTTATGAGATTGAACGTTGTTTTGTGTTTTTCCCTTCAATTGGTGGTTTTAGCCTCCGATCCCTTTGTTGATGTTAGTTTAGTTATGTGTAGTATGTCCTTTGCGATTGGCTGGGAGATAAGTTTGTCGATCCTTTTGTGGTTTTTATATCGATCGTTTCTTATCCCGTGGTGGTGGTGGTTGAAAACGGGCTCACACCACCGGTACAATTCCATCGGGTTTTGCACATGTTGGTTCGGATTCCAATTCTGGCATCACTGGTGATTTTAAATCAGAGGATGTTCAACACTTGGTCAATTCAATTCGCTTACTGCGATTCTTTTGCGGGTAATTTCATTAACATTTTTTTGGACATCATACACCTCATTGTGCAATAATAAATATCCGTCCAATTTTATTCTTTTTAAACTATGATAGTCATCCGAAAGAAAAAAAAAATGATAGTCAGGAACCGTGTTATTTCCGTCGTCGTCTATTCGAAACTGTGTCAACAGTAAAAACTATTATTTTAGTCGAAATAAAAAAAGGGGATAAAATCCAACCGCTCCGACCGAGATTTCAAAGTCTTCGCACGAATGCACAATTTCTCTTTCCTTCAATTCGACTGCAATGGCGAAAACCGAGAAGAGAGCCCGAGAGAAAACCGGGTCTTCTTCGTATTTTCTGGGATGTTTCGGATTTTCCCGGAAAATATACTCCGACAAGCCGATGGTTGCCGCGGAAGACGGTGGCGAGAAGAAGATGAAGAAGAAGAAGACAAGTCGGTGGCTTTTATGTTCTGAGTTTCGCCTGAAGAACGGCGAGATCAAACCGGCTCCGATCGAGGAAACAGAGAAACCGACTTCTAGTGTAGAAGGTGAAACTAATAAGCAGAAGTCCGTCCCGGTGATAAGTCGTATGACTGATCGTAAGAGTATTCCGGCTGATGATAAGGCCGTGAATCAGGAAACAAAAGAGGTATCTTTCGTTGATTCTCAAAAGACTTTTCATTTCTTTTTTTGTCAAAAGAAAAAATCATTTTCATACCATTAAATTTTATTTCATGACCAACATGATTTTTTTTTTTTTTTGCTATGGAAAATTTAACATATTTTTAGATTTTGAGATGTGACAATAAATCGTTCTTGTTGTTGTTCATTGCTTACTTATTCAGAGAAAACCGAAGGACTTACGAGATATAACCACCGACCGACCCATTGAACCGTTGTGTTCCTCTAGAGAAGACACGTGTCTTGGACGCATATCTAATTCAACCCGTTACGGGAAACCCGACATGAAACCGTCTCGGGCGAGAAACGGGTCACGGGTCGAAAAGTTTGACCCGGTAATTGGGATCTCGATCATAATATTGACGTTGATGATCATGTTAATTTGGGGTCGACTCTGCGCAATCCTCTGTACATCCGCTTGGTGTTACTTTCTGCCTCGCCTCAGAGACGCGGCCGCGTTGGCAAAACGCAAACGCAGCGGTAGCGACGGTTCTGCGTATGTGCCGGATTTGAATTCTCAGTCGTATAATAGAAAAGTCGTTTTGGACGGGTTTCTTGGACGGCAGAATCGCGTTTCGTTGTTGTAACGATCTCTTTTTTGTATTTCTTTCTATATTATAATGGTTTGGTCATATATATATATATATATTTTTTTTTTTTAAAGCAGGGATAAACAGTGTCTCCGTTAAGTAACGACGATTGATCGATTGTGAATGGATGCATTAAGTGAAATACTCTATTGTCTGTATTTTTTAGAAGTCAATATTTAGCAGTCTACTGTTGTAATCTATAATATTCATGGGTTTTACAACGTTTGGATTGATCTGATTGGGATATTCAGTGATGTTACGTGATCCTCTTTTTATAAAAAAAAAGTTATTTTGACACATTTCATAAAACTATCAAAATATTTATAATATTCTTTATTAATACACTAAATAATTTTTCACTTCTAGTTAATATACTAAAATAATAAATTAAAACTGAATTTTTATTTAAAATCATGCATTGAAAACATAAAACAACATTTTTTGAAAAACAAAAATAAAATCTTAAATGGCTCAATTTTACTTGTAAAAAACGTAAGGGCTTCTCCGTAACCTAGTCGTCGATGAATTAAGAAATTTGGAATTCCAACGATTATCGATTGATCAACTCGTTTTCTTCATGGGACAAGTCAAAAGATTTTGAACGACTTTCTTCAAAGTTTTTATAATAGCTCACCAGCAAATAGCTCTCAAGATCAATAATGATATCACCTGTTAAATTACAACAACCATCTAGTGCACAAATAACGTTGTTTGTGTTATGAACTATAATATTTTATGTAGGTAAATATATATGTATATGTATATATTATATGATGTTTGAAAGATTAGAAAGATGAGAGAAAGTTCAAAGTAAGAGACGAGCGAGAGAAAATGAGAGAGAAGAATTTTTCTTATCGTATTGAACTTATCACTCTACACAAGAAGCTTGCACATATTTATAGCACAAGTAAATGAATAAAATAATAAGAGCAAGTGCGGTAGATAATGGGCGGCTAAAGATGGATAATTATCCATTTCTTAACACTTTACGTAATGTTTCGTTAAAAACATAATAATAGAAAAATTCAATAAGATAAAAATCATGATAAGGGAAAAAGAGTGCAGTCTCTCCCTCGAAATGATGGATATGATATTTTTTTTATAAATCACGTAGATGACGCATTCCGATATTTTGAATATGTGTTTGAATGTTGTAGTAGGAAGTGCCTTGGTAAATAAATCTGCTGCGTTGTCACTTGAGCGAATATATCGGATATCTACTTCTTGATTTTTCTCGAGCTCTTGAGTGTAAGAGAAAAATCTTGGAGGAATATGTTTTGTTATATCGCTCTTGATATAGCCTTCTTTTGTATGGGCAACGCATGCAACGTTATCTTCATACAAGATTGTTGGCTCTTTGCTTGTGATTATTCAAGTGGTTTCTTGAATGTGTTGAGTCATGGATCTGAGCCATACACATTCTCTACATGCCTCATGAAGTGCAATAATTTATGCATGATTTGAAGAAGTGGCAACCAAAGTTTGTTTTTGGGATCGCCATGAGATTGCAGTTCCTCCAATGGTGAAAACATACCCAGTTTACGACCGAGATTTATGCGGATCTGATAAATATCATGCATCTGCAAAACCAACTAAACCAAATTTGGAATTTCGAGGATAAAATAATCCCAAATCAATTTTTCTTTGAAGATAACAAAAAATATGTTTTATCACATTCCAATGTCTGCGCGAAGGTGACGAACTATATATTGCAAGTAGATTTGTAGCAAATGTTATATCTGGCCGAGTACATTTTGCAAGATACATAAGTCCTCCTATAGCGCTCATATAAGGTACTTCAGGACCTAACTCTTCCTCGTTATCTTCACAAGGTCGGAATGGATATTTTTCAACATTGAGCGATCTATTGACCATCGGGGTACTCAAGGGATTTACTTTATCCATATAAAAGCGTTTTAGGATCCTTTTGGTATAATTTGATTGATGAATGAATATTCCATCTCGGAAATGCTCTATCTGGAGTCCAAGACAAAATTTTGTCTGTCCGAGATCTTTCATTTCGAACTCTTCTTTCATATGAGTTCTTACATCATCAATTTCCTTTTGAGTTCCAATGATGTTCAGGTCATCAACATATACAGCAATGATCACAAATCCTGATGAGGATTTCTTAATAAAGATGCAAGGGCAAATTGCATTATTCACATACCCTTTCTTTTGCAAATATTCGCTTAAGCGGTTATACCACATGCGTCCGGATTGTTTTAATCTGTAAAGTGATCGTTGTAATTTGATCGCACATATCTCTATGGATTTTGACTTTAATGCTGCATGTATTTTTAATTCTTCTGGGATCTTCATATATATATCATTATCAAGTGATCCATATAGATATGCTGTCACTACATCCATAAGATACATTTCTAGATTCTTGGATGTCGCAAGGCTCATTAAAAATCTGAATGAAATTGTATCCATAACTGGGGAATATGTTTCTTCATAATCAATTCCCGGTCTTTGAGAAAATCCTTGTGCAACAAGACGGACTTTGTATCTTGTCACTTCATTTTTCTCATTTCTTTTTCGCACAAAAACCCATTTGTACCCAACTGGTTTTACATCTTCAGGTGTAGTGACAATAGGTCCAAAAACATTTCTTTTATTGAGGGAGAATAATTCATTTTTCATGGCCATTTGCCATTTCTCCCAATCAAGCCTTTTCTGGCACTTTGATACGGACCTTGGGTCTGGATCATCAACTTCATTAATAATCTCTTCGGATACAGAAAAGAAGAATGTTCCATTGGTATCATCGATTTCATTTCTAACCCATAATTTTCCATTTTGGGTGTAGTTGATGGAAATTTCATATTTTTCTATATCATGTTCATCTTCTGGATGAATCTCTTTATGTGGTTCTCTTTGAACATTTTCATGTATGTCTTCTGGACATTTTTCTTTATATGGTTCTTTGGGAACCTTTTCATTTTGTTCTTCCAGGGATTTTTGTTTTTAGAACCAATTGGCCTCCCCCTTTTCAACTGAACTTTGGGTTCATTTGCTCTATTCCCATCAATTTGTTCTTCAAGAAAGTTAATTCTTGATGGAGCATATGCAGCATGTATATATGATTTTGTCACCCTTTTTGTATATGTGAACGCATCTGGTAACTGATTTGCCATATTTTGAAAGTGTATGATTTTCTGAACTTCGAGTTCACGTTGATTTGTAGGGGGATCTAGGTGCAACAAAGACGGTGTGCACCATGTAACATCTTTTGGAATTTCTTTAATTCCTCCCCCTAACTCTGGAAATTTATGTTCATTAAAATGACAATCAGCAAAACGAGCCGTAAACATATCACCAGTTTGCGGTTCAAGGTACCGAATTATACTTGGTGATGTATAACCAACGTATATACCCAATCTCCTTTGTGGCCCCATTTTTGTTCTTTGCGCTGGGGCTATAGGAACATAAACCGTACAACCAAAAACACGGAGATGAGATACATTTGGCTCCTGGCCATATGTTAATTGTAAAGGGGAATGTTTATTATATGCGCTTGGTCTTATCTAGACCAATGACGCAGCATGCAAGATAGCATGACCCCATATAGAAATTGGGAACTTTGTTCTCAATATCAATGGTCTAGCAATAAGTTGCAGACGCTTAATCAGAGATTCAACCATGCCATTTTGTGATTCCGAACAGAGCTGAATTATATTCACTCACTCTCTTATAATCCTGGAAACAGAGGTCTAACCACTCATGTTTCACTTTGGGTAAGATCACATATTTCTGGTGATCAAACATATCTTTGAGTGATAGCCAAAGATCTGCATGATCTTCTTTCGTGATATATTCATTTTTTAAACCATCGTGGATATGGTGGAATAAAAATATCATGGCGTTTGCCTTTTTCTCTTCAGGAGTTGTTTTTGATTTATCGATGGTATCAAGAAGCTCTTTTCCTTTTAAATGCATCTTTGCAGCTACTGCCCATCTCATATAATTGTTTCTAGAGATATCAAGGGCGGTGATTTCGAGCTTCGTCAAATTTGACATGATTACTGTAAACATACATTAATATTTTATTAATCATAAATTTAAATAAGATATTGCGATAACAAAGAATACATATGCAATTTAAAACATGGGAGGCGTTGGGATTAAGATGTGATTACAAGAAATATAATTAAATAAAAGAGGAAAATAATATTTATGACAAATTCTCCGGGAGTAAATTATCTGATGGAGATGCCATATATAAAAGCAATGATAGAAAAACACTTAAAATCAACACTAAACGAAACATATTCCTTGTGAAATTAAATCAAATTTTTTTAAGAATGATTTGAGAGAAGATAAATGTTTGAGATGAAAGAATGAGTGAAATTAATGAGTGAAAGATAAGTATATTTATAGATTGAAAATACTGTTCACTAGCCGTTTTTATAGCCGTTGGAAGTGGCAAAAAAATCGATATGAAATTCTTGATAATCAATCAGTTAAATTTACCAAATTTCAGAAAATGGTTTATATATAAGCGGCCGAGCCTCCTTATATAATAACCATAATATAAACAAATATTAACAGTAAATTTATTGTAACAAAATAGACCATATTTAAACAACAGATAAATATGTGGCGGCTCAGCCGTCTAATATAATATTGACAGTAAATAAATAAATCATGGTGACTAAAGTCATCCATTTAAATTATTGCAAAAATAATAAATTAATAATGGGGCGGCCGAGCCACGCTCCGATAATAATCACTGTAATATATTCGTCTTCTAGACGAAGCAGTTCTTTAGGACGAAGCAGTTCTTCAGGACGAAGCAGTTCTTCAGGAACGCTATCATGTATATCTTCTGGATATATATTTTTTCATACAGTTCTTCTGGAATTTTTTCATAAATGTCTTCGAGACATTTGTTTCATGGAGGCAGAGCCTGCCATGTGATCTGAGGAGACATAGTCTACCATATGATCATGATCGTGAAGGCATAGCCTTTCATAACGATCGTGAAGGCATAGCCTTTCATAACGATCGTGAAGGCATAGCCTTTCATTACGATCGGTTCGGGGAAGGCATCGTCTATCATCCCGAAACAACATGTAAACGGAAATAGATTGAACATAAATTAAACCTCACCTTTTTTGGTATATGAACGGATCGGGGAACGATCGTGCTGATAACGTGTTATGAACTATAATATTTTATATTGGTGAATATATATGTATATGTATATATTATATGTTGTTTGATAGATTAGAAAGATGAGAGAGATCAAAGTAACACACGAGCGAGAGGAAAGGAGAGAGAAGAGTTTTTCTTATTCTTTCTCGTATTAAACTTATCACTCTATACAAAGGGTTTGCACATATTTATAGCACAAGTAAATGAATAAAATAATAAAAGCAAATACGATAAATAATGGGGCGGCGAAAGATCAATAATTATCTATTTCTTAACAGTTTGGTTTTATAATTGTTCTTTGGTGCACACGTTTTCCCGTTATTCTTTGAACATTAGATGTGAAGTTTTATGATAGTGACATAGTCAGACAAATAATATAATACTGTAATACATCTTGGGACCCAAGTTTCAGATGACAATTTTTGCCGTCTAGTGACAATTTTTTATATATCTGATTTGGTAAATTCAAAACAAATCCAATAACTTTTGGTAAAAACTGGATAATGGTTGTGATTCCTAATCTGTATCATAACGATAGAAAGTTTACTATTCTAATAATTAGTTAATTACTACTAATCACAAAAACGAAAAAGACTGCGTTTAGTAGTACCAAAAACGGTATTTTTCAATTTTAGTATACTGTTATCTCTTACTTACTGCCACTTCTTACATTTTTTATTTATTCTAGTACTATTTACCATTTTTTCTTTATGTTCATCGCTTTGTGTTACAATTCGAATCTAAAAAATATTTTTGATTTGGTAAATTCAAAACAAACTCAATAACTTTTTTTTTTGAACAACTGCAAACTCAATAACTTGTGGTAAAAAAGTGATAAGGGAGAAAAAAAGAGAGGCTAAAAAGAAAGAAAAAATGCATTCGCTACTCGCCGTCTCCTGCTTCTTCCCCTCTTTATGAGAAGCGGAACCCTAGAAATTTGGATTATGAGGGGTCTGATTGCCGGCGCGAAGAGGCTATGGACCCCATCGTCAATGGCGATAACCACCGCCATAGCGAGAAGACGCTACAGTGTAATACCGATGGTTATCGAGCAATCATCGCGAGGCGAGAGAGCCTACGATATCTTCTCTCGATTGCTCAAGGAGCGTATAATCTGTATCAATGGTCCCATAAATGACGATACGTCCCACGTAGTCGTGGCTCAGCTTCTCTACCTCGAGTCCGAGAATCCTTCAAAGCCGATTCATATGTACCTTAATTCACCAGGCGGACATGTCACTGCCGGTAGGCTTTGTCTCCCTCTCGATCCTAAGACCATTTTCCATTTCTGGTTATGAACTTATGAGTTATGATCTCTCTGGGATGTTGCCAATTTTCCATGGATTTGATTGCTATGTTCTTCAGCTTGATATATAATCTGTTCCCCGGGAAATTAGATTGGAAATTGGAATTTACTCGCATTTCAAAGGCCTTTGTAGAAGATGATGCGAATAGTGCTTAGTAAAACTCAGTGGATTCATGGTGAACGAATTTTCTGTAATGTTGGATCTATGTTAAAGGTTTTTCCAATTAATCCTCTTAGTGTTGATAGAATGTTGGTATGTTCCTCGTAGTTGATACGAAATTTTCAATATTAGATGTTGATCCGTTATCGTTGTATCTGCGATTGCAGGTCTGGCAATCTATGATACTATGCAATACATTCGATCCCCAATAAGCACGATTTGCTTAGGCCAAGCTGCGTCCATGGCTTCTCTTCTCTTGGCAGCAGGTGCCAAAGGACAAAGACGGTCGCTCCCAAATGCAACCGTCATGATTCATCAGCCTTCAGGTGGATATAGTGGACAAGCTAAGGATATGACAATTCATACAAAGCAGATTGTTCGTGTTTGGGAGGCTTTAAATGAGCTGTATGTAAAACACACGGGGCAATCCATCGATGTGATTCAGAAGAACATGGATAGGGATTATTTCATGACTCCTGAAGAGGCTAAGGCGTTTGGAATAATCGATGAAGTAATCGATGAAAGACTGATGGAGTTGGTGAAAGATGCTAATATTGGAAATGAAAGCAAAGATAAAAGTTGGAGTTAGATAAAACTGGTAATCATAGTAATAAGTTTTTCCTCTCTTTTCTCCTTTTTTATTATCTTGTTGGATTTCTTTTCCATTGATGATGATGATAAGCTCTGCAGACCTTTTTGGGTTTAGCTAAATGCTTAAGTGGATAAAGAATGACTTTGGGTTCTCTTTTCCAACTGCAGTCTCATCAATAACAACTGTAGAATGCAGTTGTCTATCTGTTTTCCATGCCATCATTATGTGAAAATCTTAAAATTATTTATCAGATTCTCTCGGCCATTCATGGTTACATACACCTTTAAATCGTCTCTGCTCCTCAGAAAATGATTTTACTCTTTATTCCTTGATGTTTTGAGATTGTGAAGAAAGGCAAAAATTAGGCAGAAACAAGTTAGTAAATTGCAAGCAAAAAATATATTTTAGGAGTTATAATATTTTTATAATAAATTAATAAATAAAAAAGGGAAAAAATAGTGATCTCCTTAAGAGTAAGATATTTGGAAGGGGAGGGAGAGGAAAAAGCGGCGACGTGAGTAAACCAGTTTCTCTGTTGATCTCCAAAAAAACTCCGACGAAAAGTTTCACGTTTGTGCCCTAAATCCCATCGTCTCTCTTCCTCTTTCTCTTTATCCACCGATTCAACTTCTCACTCTCGCTTGTTTCCTCGCCATTGCTCGTTACGTTGAATCCCTAGCTGTCTCCATCTCTCAGCGGGTTTCTTTCGGCGGAAAAAAATCTCCGGTGAAGAGTCGGAGTTTCATATTGATTCTCCGTGTTCGATTGGAATTGGCAATTCCGTTCGGTGTATCTTTTCTGAACTCAAAATTAGGGTTTTTAGCCAGTCTCGCCAATGGCTCCTGGGCGTAAAAGAGGAGCGAACAAAACCTTGGCGAAAGGAGAGTTGAGACTGGGTGATCTGGTTCTTGCTAAAGTCAAAGGCTTCCCTGCTTGGCCTGCTAAGGTGCGTCTTCTGCTCTATCTCGGCTTCATTACGTTTTGATTCATGATCATGATTTTTGTTTGTCTGCGCATACTGTTGTTTGGTAGTTTTCTGCTGCTCGCTTTATCTATTCTATAAGCCTTATAGTTCCTACTATTTTGTTTTTTCTTTTTTTTCGAGGGGTTAAGTCTAGATAATTGTGTGTTTCTTTGTGTTAGTTTTGTTGATGGACAGATTGAATTTCTCTTAGGTTTTTCTGGATAGCTCCAATGCTCTGCTCCCTCCTTGAATGTCTCACCTTAGTAGGCTGGTTTATAGTATGCCAAAGCAGCCTCTTTTTTTGTGCTTAAGTTTAGTGAAGTTTGAAGCCATCTGTATAGTCCTCTAGCTTATTGCTATGTAGTATCTTTTATGTACAGTGTGTTTGAATTGCTGTTATTTCCGATTGAGCTGCGTGGGATTTTTCATTTTGACTTAGCATGGTTTGAGTTTCAGATCGGCCGGCCCGAAGATTGGGATCAAGCTCCAGACCCGAAGAAATACTTTGTTCAGTTTTTCGGAACACAGGAAATGTAAGCAGGCCTCTTCTGTGTTTACTGATCGTTAATGGCTTGAGATGTATCTTATCATGACTTAGAAAGCTATATGCATCTTCGTCTAGTCAAATTCATTATGTTCCTGTGATGAGGTAGTTCCCTCCCTGATGGCAACAGCACTTCTTTATTTCCCTTGTTATTGGAGTGTGATTTTGTTTTCTCAATATTAGTCATTTACCAAGTTATCTTCCTCTAATGCAGAGCTTTTGTTACGCCACCTGATATTCAAGCCTTCACAAGTGAGGCAAAGAAAAAACTATTAGAAAGATGTCAAGGTAAAACAGTCAAGTACTTTGCAAAAGCTGTGGAGGAAATCTCCGCTGCATTTGAAGAGTCACAGAATCACAAGTCAGATATTTTGGGCAATGAGGATCTTTTGATTGCTGTTGAGCCAAGTTTGACCAAGACTAAGACATTGGATGGAACAGATCATAGAGAATCTGGTAATGATGGAAATTCTGATAAGTTTGAATCTAGGGCGGATCCTTGTCTCCATAAATTAGTTGAGGATAATGGTGCAGAGACAAAGCCTGACATAGGAGAGGAAGATTCATCTCCATTTCTGAAATCAAATAACAGAAGCACATCCCCGGGTGGTGAGCCACCGAAGCACGGATCACCTGACCCTATTTTAAAGGTAGCAGATTCTGATGAAAAATTTGATGGTGTCACTTACACTGAGCATCGTGATGGTGCTGGAAAGAATTCGGTCAACGGTCAGCCAATAATAAAGAAGTTAACGGGTGACTCGGATAAAAGATGTAAAGATGAGGTTCATAGAGCCAAACGTGTGCCTGATAGTCGAGCAGCTCGAGCTGCTACAGATAATAGTATCATTGGTCCTAACCAGAAATTAAAGGGCAGTAAAAAAGAATCTTGTGACAGTAAGGTGGTTTCGGATCTTAACATCGCTAGTTCTAAAAAATCAAAAAAGTTGCTGAAAGAGAAACCTAGCGCCCGAGTCTGTAGTGATAAGAATGAGTATGCGCTTGACTCTAAAACTGGGATTTTGGGGAAGAAAAGGAGGTTCGAAAGTAAACTCGGAAAGTCTGCATCAGGAGCAGATGAAAGTAAACGTGCTGCTAAGAGGCAACGGTCTGAAGATGCTAAGGATCAAAAACAATGTAAGACCAAACGTCTTCTTCCTGTTGGTGAAGGCAAAGCTGAAGGATCTGATACTACTGGCGTTGTATCAATTCTAAAGCGTGAGCTTGTGTTAGGGGTAAGTGCCGAGGGAGGAGAAATTCAATTTGATAAGGAAGTGGTCGCTTACACAAAGCGCCGCAAACAGACAGTGGAGCAGACAAGTGTTTCCTCTTTTTCTGGGTCTCGTGATAAAGAGGGGACAAATCATCCAGAACGGAAGGTTAGTTCATCTTCTGCTGGTGATGTGAAGGTTCCAGCTGCTCAGCTGCCTAAGAGACGGAGGGCGGTTTATATATATGACGAAGATGATGACGAAGATCCAAAGACTCCAGTGCATGGAGGACATACCAATGTTCCCAAAGCTACTTCAGCTTCTACTGATGGTCCTAAAAGTGCTAATGCGTCCCATGATACTTCTATTAGAGCGAAGCTATTAGCTGGATCTGCAGAAAGCGCTGAAACAGGGAAAGTACCTCTGTGTAAACATAACATGGATGCTTCACTTGCATTACCTGATAGCATGCAGGGTCTTTCGTATAGCTCGCCTATGGGAAAACCAGTGACCGAGTTGCTCCCGAAGAATGTCAAGCCGATCTTGAGATCTCCTAAGAAGTCCCCTCAGCTGGTTTCATTTAAGAAACAGGTGACAGGACAAAATAAAACTTCAAAAGTCTCTGTTGCGGGAATGCCAGATAACATTGAGGGCTTTTCGAACAGCTCGTCTATGGGAAAACCAGTCATCAAGTTGCACACAAAGAATGTCAAGCAGCTCTTGAGATCTCCTAAGAAGTCCCCTCAGTTGGTTTCAACTAAGGACCAGGTGGCAGGACAAAATAAAATTGGAAAAGTCTCTGGAGCGGGGATGTCAAACAAATGTCAAGGTGATTCTTCTAAGGATGCATTGGCTGGTTCTGATAGAGTAAGCTCTTTTCAATCTCAGACAGCAAAACAGAGAAGCAAACCAGCTTTAGGGGAAAAACCAACAGACACTCCGAAAGTTGCAACTCGTTTGAACGATGCTGGAGTGTCAAGAGACACTTCTGTGAACTCGTCCACTGGGATGTATGTTTTTGTATATTCCTATGTCATTGATATGTTCTTATTTCGCTTGGAGGTTATAGCCTTTGTGTTTTTCCTTATTATAGGATTGATGTCAATCAAGGAAATGAAAGTGCCCCATTGATCAGTTCTGGGATGCCAGATTCTTCTTCATCTATGAAGGACCTGATTGCAGCTGCCCAAGCAAAAAGAAAACAAGCACACTCACATACTTCACCGTTTGTAAATCTAGACCATAAAATCTTAAGCATCGGTGAAACTCAGATGAGAAGTCATTGCCCTTTGATGGTTCAGAATGTTTCATCTCCTGCGGGCGATGCCATGCTGATTGTTGCTCAGGGACATCAAGAAGACCCGACCCTGTCAAATCATGGCCACCAGTCCCCATCAAGTAATTTAGCGGAGACTGAAGAGAATGAAGAGAGAAGAGTTAGCTCAGGGCATATGTCAGTTGGGGATGCTGGCACTGAGGCTGCGATTTCTCGAGATGCTTTTGAGGGAATGATAGAGACCTTATCCAGAACAAAGGAAAGTATTGGACGTGCAACACGCCAGGCAATTGATTGTGCCAAATATGGGATTGCCAGTGAGGTGAGTTAATTGTGATACCCCAGGTTTGGCCACATTTTTTTTTTTTTTGTTGTCCCTCTTTCTTAAGGTTGTCAGCAAGGATTTTCTATGATAAACTGAAGAATCGACTGAAAATGAAGAATTGATTTAGAAATGTACCTTTGCTGGCTCAAATTTCTTGTTTGTTGTGTAACTTGGTCATATGTTTGACAAAACTATATACAGCGTTTGATGTGTGAAATTCTCAGGGAAGCTTTTGATGGGGAAATTTTGTTGTATTTTGTAGGTTGTGGAACTTCTCATACGAAAGTTGAAAATTGAGCCTCATTTCCACCGTAAAGTGGACTTGTTCTTTCTCGTTGATTCGATCACCCAATGTTCCCATAGCCAAAAAGGTAAGGCTTCCTCCTGAATGGTCAATTTTCCGAGGTGCTCACGGTATTTGTATACTATTGCTATATTTCTGTCTGCAGTCAACGAGAATATCTTTGTTTGTCTTATGTATAACTAATAATATTAATGTGAAATCTTCTTTAGGTATAGCTGGCGCTATGTATATTCCTACTGTGCAGGCAGCCTTGCCACGCCTTCTAGGTGCTGCTGCTCCTCCAGGGACTGGTGCTCGTGAAAATCGTCATCAATGTCGCAAGGTTCTTTTGCTTTTTGTTTGTTTTGAAGACGCTCATGTTTTTGTTGTTCAGAGTCAGTGATATCTTGCTCCTGCTAGGTGTTGAGGTTGTGGCTTGAGAGGAAAATTTTCCCAGAGTCTCTTCTGCGTCGTTATATTAGTGATATTAGTGCCTCTGGTGGTGATGCAACTGTTGGGTTTACCTTACGACGTCCTTCTAGATCTGAGCGTGCTGTAGATGATCCTATAAGGGAAATGGAAGGGATGCTTGTTGATGAGTATGGGAGGTATGCATTACACTTATATTGATCTATAGTTCAATTTTTCAGATTTGATATATTTTGTTGATGGGCATGTAGAAGCATAGTTGGAAATTTATATTACTGAATGGTTGTTAAAGAAAGTTTTAGTACGGTTCTGAATGATTGTATGTTAACGAGTTTTTCAGCAATGCGAGTTTTAAGCTGCCTGGGTTTTTATCTTCTCTTGGAGATGATGAAGAAGACGAGGATCTTCTAACTACATCAACGGAAGTTAAAAACACACATATTGAAGAACCAGTCCATGCTTTAGGCAAGTTAGAGGCACATGATAGTTCGAGCGATAAACCTCACTGTGTTTTAGAGGCTGTCAATGGTGTGCTTGATATGGAAGATGTGTCTTATCAGCCGGGAGATGAAGAACCTTCTTATGTCTGTGGGATTGAAGCAAAGGAGGATTCACCGGCTGCAACTGAGCTGCCCCCTTTTCCAGAGGGTTCTCCTCCGCTACCTCATGAATCGCCTCCATCTCCCCCACCTCTACCTCCTTCTCCTCCACCCCCATCCCCGCCTCCACCCCCATCATCTCCACCGCACCTGCCACCACCACCACCTCTCTCTGAGCAATGTTCACCTCCACCACCAGCTCCATTGCCACCTCCACCACCCCCTACACCTCCTCAATCTATAGCTCTACCACAATCATCAATAAGTCAACCGTCCAAGCCTAGCCATCCTTCAGTACCACTTCAACCAGGATTCGTTCCCCGAGCATATCCATTATTGCAACATGAATACCAGATATCTATGCAGCGGTCTGGCATTGCCACTGTAAGCCCTCTGATTTCTCTCGTTTCTGATTTAGTCATCTTGTAATTTCTCAAGCTACATTGGCCCGTACTTTTGATTTATATGCAGAGTAATCAAATTGTCCAAGTGCTTGTAAACGCCGCACATGGAAGGCATGCTGATGGCGACGTGTTATTTAAACATGAAGCTTCTTTACAGAACCAACGACTTCGGCCGAGCAATACCTCTTTTCTACAGAGTCCAATGCTTAGGAATCACGCCCCAGCACCATCCAGCCATTTTTCGCTTCCAAGCCGGATTGTTCATTCACAACCCCAACGGTCCTCCTTTCCGCATCCTTACCCTTTTCCTTCTCAGCCAGTTGATGGACGGCGGCATATGAATGAGGATCCATGGCAGATGCCTTTAAATGGACGTAGTGCAGATACTCAACATGGAGCTTGGATAAGTGGAAGAAACCCACTTGCAGGCCCTCTTACAGTTACAGATGGTATGTATATGCGAGGAACATCTCAAACCTTTGTATGTCAGTTTGTTCATATACATGTCTGCCTGTGGGAATTGTGCTGCATCTGTTGGTTATGATTCTCCCTTTTTCGCTGATATTGGTAATCTTATTTGCAACGACAGGTTTCTTTCAGCCACCTCCAGAAAGACCACCTAGCTATCAACTTGCTGCTAATAACTTGCAAGCTTGCCCTACAATTTCAGGTGAGATGATCTAAATCCATTCATCTGAATGTAGCCACTCAGAGATGAAATTGTGGGATCCTTTGCGTTTTCCTGCAATGTTTAACCTCTTAATCTGCCATTCAAGGTCATACTGCTACGCAGATGTTACCATCTCGGCCAGACATACCTTCTGCGGCTCGTTGGAGGCCATCTTGAAGTTAAGGTAGACTACCTTTCAATTGTTCTTTTACACTTCGAATAGCAAGCTGCTAGTGTCTCATTAACATGTTTCACCTTCTTTGTCTCTGATTTTCTTATTTCTGGATTGTTATCAGACAGTTCGAAATAGACTGCCTAGTGCCTTCCCTTCCATGAAGGACTTTTTTTGGCGGTATATTCACTTCCAGGGGCATCAAAACTCTGCAGACTATTGTCAGGATACTTCTGTATATTGTACTTTTTCCTGACAAATGTATCACCGGATCATGTTCTTCACAGTATATGCCCTTGTTTCTAATTTGGTTAGTACTTCCGTTCCTGAGATCCTGTAACTCTGCCAATAACTATACACGAATTTCAAGCTTTTAAGTCCTAATATTGGGTGAAATCCTGTCTGATAAGAACTATTTAACTTAAAACTGTCTTTACTGGTATCTGAGAGACGACCTTAAAAATGCACACCCGATAAATGTAGTGTCTGCACAGAGAAGTAACTAAGTTCCAAGATAGTTTCAGTAGTGTGGCAATGAGAAAGTTCCAAAGTATTAAATGCAAGTCTGTTAGTTTGCTCTTAATACTGGTTCCCGAAATGGAGACCTGCTTGTTTAGTGTTTCTTGTTGTTTGTGGGTAAAAGTCACTTTGGATTTATTTGGTGAAGTCTCTTCAGTTCCTCCTAGACGAGATTACTGTATGAGAACTCGTATTGTTAAACCTCTGTATAACTGTTTTCTCCAACGAAATAGTGAGGCGATGATGCTATTCTTCTAATTAACTTGAGTTCCTTTTTTGTTGCTTTTGACAGATGTCTCTTCTCTGCATAACCTAGGTTATATCCTGCCTGGAAGCCTTAGCAGGAACATGAAGCATGATGCATTCTAAACAATCGCGACTCCATTCAGCCGGATTTACAAGAAAATCCATATTGAATCTTGCGCACTGCTTATCTGAAGTATGTTGAGGACTTGAGGTATTGGTTCCTCGTTGTGTCTTGAGAAATATATCTTCTCAACAAAACTTGTTTATGGCTGGTAGTTCAATTTATAACGTTTCCAGCTCCCATAAATTCATATCCTTTCAAGTCATGTTTGTGCTGGTGACACAGTGAACTTTTTTGTTCTATAACAACAGTGAGTACTTGATGAAGTATTGTTTGAGAAGAAACTGCTGTTTTCACTTTTGTGCAAGTACGGATTGAAAATAGCAGAAGAAACAAATTCGGTTGTGATGGCAGATTGGTTAGGATTTGACTTACCTGAGCGAATACATGTACTCATTACTTGCATTAGAATAAACCAACTTAACGAGCATTGTGCATTTGTGTGGATTTCTGATAATGACTAGGATTTTCTCTATGAATGATTTAGTTCCTTGATCTGCATGGTCTCTATGCTGTCTACAGATCTCTTTAGACTATATATATCTGGCTTTCTGATTTTTATGTTGACTTCAATTTCGAGTACATAAACACTCAGCTGCATTGTCTCTTGCTAGATTTACACTTTTGAACCTGGAGTGGTGGAGATGAGCGTTCTGGTTGGACCGAGTTTATGCGTAATCTCGAGGTAAAGACTAGTCTTTGACTGTTTAATTCGAAAGACAGTTTGAATTTGAGAACCGCGCTCATCTGAGAATAGAGATGTTGCTGTGGGCTAAAGCGTTCAGCCCTGTTTTTTTTTTTCTTTTGAAATTTTAAAACTGTCCCAGGCTGAGCTCGGGTCAGCCGCGCGGATTTTTGTGGTTCATTTACACATATCTGTGTCTGGGAACATATATGCAACAGAGATTCATGTTTCCTTAGGCTTGAATTGATTACTGACAATCTCAAGTGTGTTGCGTGGTCGTTTCAGGGTTTGAGATTTTTGTGCGACCGGAGAGTTCCAAAGTCATTGGGAACTAACTCAAGAAGCGCTTATGATTGGTTCTCTGAAGTCTGCAGGTTAGATTTTCCTTTTTTTCTTCTTCTCATCTTCCATTTGAAAGGCATAATGTAGTTTCGACCAAAAAAATAAGGCATAATGTAGTGTGTCCAAGATTCACCATTTAGTAGTACATACTTGTTTCCGCATTTTTTGGGGTTAACATTATTTTAAATAAGAAATATTGAGCTGAAAATGAAACATGAGCCTAATTAAATTGGAAGATTGGAATCTAACAGAAATTTATAGATCATCTGCTTAGTGAAACATATTTGGCAAAGTATTGTAAAATTGTATGTCCGTACTTCGTAAAATAGAATTAGTTTTGGTTATACTCTTCCTCCTAAAGATGTGTGACTTGATAGCAACGAAGAGCCAAAAACCGGTTGAAAACGATCTACCCATACTAATACTCTAGAACATAAAATATTTTAGCTCATCCCAGTGTCATAGAGGTTTATTATCGAATATGGAACTTTGATCAGAAAACTGGTTTCAATAACTAGTGTTTTCTACAAGAGTTAAAAAAAGTAGACTATAAGCATAAATGTTAATTATTGACCTAAAGATAAAAGCATAAATGTTAATTAATATATCATACGAATGTACAGTATAATTGTTTCATGTTGCCAAAAAAAAAAGTATGTCGTTTCATTGTTTAAGGCTGTAAGGGAGAATGTAAAACAACTATTCTTCTAATTGTCTAATTGTGAGAAAAGGTTTTCGAACCATCGACGTCAAGAATAAATACAACATATATGTTACCAGTTGTGCTATTGAAAATTATTACATCCACAGCCAAAACCACTTCTGCCGCCACCACTGGTACTGTTGTTTCACAGTGCTTTTCATGGTGGTGGCAAAAGCAGTGGTGACCGCGGCGGCGGAAGTAGAGGTGGTGATAGGGATAACGATGATGAAAGCGGTGAATCGATGATGGTGCAGCAGTGTTAGACGACGGCGACAGTGACGGTCGGTGTGGATTTTTGTACCATTCCTTTTGGATATATATTGGGGTCGAAGATTCGAAACGTGGTTTGATGTTTCATGCTATGTAAGTACTATCAAAAAAATTATGTATTTTTTTATTCTGAACTTTTTTTTTAAAAACGTGTGGATTATGTATGCTTTGTAATTTGTTGTTGATAAAAAGCATATTACGTTATATTACTTTAAAACAATTACGTTATAGACGCGCTCGTTAATTATTGATTCCGGAAGACGGTGGAGCTAACACGTTCACACGGTGCGTTGGTATTTAGTCAACAATCCGACAACACAAACCTGACTTTACGTTCTTGAAAGCATTATAATTTTCTTTTTTTACCAAAAATAAAATAAAAAATAGTTGCCACTGTAATTACAAATTGAAAATTGTATTTGATGATAAAACAAATTAATAAGCATAACGAACGTTACAGTGTGATTCAACTCGAGTTGCGGTTGAAACCAAGAGCCTTTTAATTTAGACAAAAACATTATTATATAAATTCATGAAATACATTTTAGTAATGTGTGGCAAATTGACTACGCTACGGATTTCGCCGATAAAACCCCACCCAGAAATGGTACAAAATATTTTTATAACTTACCAGAAAAAAAAGAACCATCATTACATCACTATCACAAGCTTTCATCCTTCGTCATAATTTTCAATTTGGAAGTTTTTCTTTTTTCCTTCAAATTGTCTCTAATCTCTTTACTTCTATTTACTAGCTTCTTCTGCTTTTGATTTGTATAGTTTCAAAAAGAATGGGACAGTTAAATAACGAGAAACTGACCTTTTTTTAGTCCATAGCCGTTTTGTTTCTCCGACCTGTTAAAGGCTTTGGTAATCCATCAAATATAGAGCTTGTAATAGCCGCAGGTGTAAGCAAATCAGGTTTCAAGCTCCATTTAGAAGTTGGCCATAGAGACAATGAACCGTTACTGCTGTTTCCGTCCGGATCTTGTAGACTTGATGCACTCGACGATTTTCTTACACTGCAGAAGCTGTCTGATACTGGAGCATCCATCAAGTTGATTGGTACCGGATTGAAATTACCGGTCTCAGATTCTGCTGATAGATTAGTTCTGCTTGAGGCTTTCGATCTCAAAGCTAAGCCTTTTCCAGCTATTGATAAAAACCCGCCATTGCTGCTACTGTTCTCTTCTTTCAACAGAAGTTCTGGAGTCCTGGATGAAAAATCGGCTTCAGATTTCTGGCGTCTTCTTATAAACTTATCGGAATTCTGCTCTTGAGGGGTATTGTTATCGGGTGATTGGTTGACCTCTTCGAGAAGTGCATTGACCAAGCTTCTTGATTTCCTGTGATGATTCAAGGGAGTGTTTGTGGATGGGAAAGGTCTGAGATATTGATTATCACCGTTGTTCGAGAGATGATGAGAAGTTTCTATCTTGTAATTGCCCATCTCGAAGCATCCTCCTTCAGAAACTGTTCTGTTTGCTGGTTTTAGCCCGTAATAACCTTGCAGTGAGTACATGGCTGGAGACACTTTCTTTTCCGAAGACTTCAACCTCAGAGACTGGAATGAGTCAAACATGTCGTTGTTGCTATGGTTTGGTGATTCCAGTTCGTGGCATGAACATCCCTCTCTGCAAACAAGAATCCATGTATTAGAGCCATCAAAAGAGGATTACTTGATAATGAATATGCAGCTGCACTCCAACACAGCCAGGGCTCTACTTGTTTGTCTCAATTATCAGAACCAGATTAAAGTAAGAAGCAACAACTTAAGAACCTTGGGTAATGTAAACTGCTCTGCAATAAGAATCCGTGATTAGAACTTAAAAGCTACCTCAGAGCTGTAATTCGCAAGGTAAAGATGGCATAAAATGAAATAATTTGAAAAAAGTATTATATAAGTACCCATGGTTTAAGGAGCCATTAGATAAACATGGGGAAGGAGGATGTCTTCCAGGTAACGGGATCTGGAGAGACTTGAGAGCAAACATTTGAAGATCAGTAACAAGGCCATTCATCTTTTTGACATCTGCAACCTGAAGTTGAAAAATTTATAAAAGAAAAAAAGGGAAATCAGAACAACGATTTGGAACAATCTATCATCAAAAGCATAACTTTCCCCTCATGTGTTCTTCATCAAGCGTCAATTCCAAAAAAAAGAGAAAAAAATATTAGTGCCTTTAACCAGTACCATAAATTCAATTTCAACCTTTATCTCTAATTATTGTATGTCAGTATTACGCAACAACCTCGGCAAAGTCAAATATTCTGGAGCTGTAAATGGCGAGACCAAATCGCAACCTAATCTCATCGCCAATTTAACGATATTTAGCGGAATTGTACCTCGACGCCGTATTTAATGGCAATGCCGGCGAGGGTATCGAACTTGGAGACGCGGTGTTCGATATAGCCACGGTCGGGCGAGTTGGAACCAGGAAATGGCGGGGAAGAACTGGAAGGTGGAGGAGACGAGGTAGGCGACGGGATCCGAAGGATCTTCGAGGGAGAAGATCTGGAAGGACTTCTCTCGCGGCAATTCTCCGATCGATCTAAGAATCCGTAACCATTATCATCGCGGAATTTCCCGTTGCTGTATTCTGGAGTCCCATTGCGACCAGAAAGCCTTCTCTCTCGATCTATAAACATTATCTCTCGAAGAATCCTACCTATTCTAAACTAGATCTGATCAGAATTTCTTCATCAACTAGGAAAAATCGAAAACGGTGAGGGAGAGATGATAAAAAAAAAAAAAAAAAAAAACAAAAAANGGGGTGGGGGGGGGGGAAGAAAAAGCGAATACAGGAAGAGAATGACGAAGAGGCGTCGAGCGATTAACGAAAGATAGGTGAAAAAAAACTCGTGGACTAGAGAGTCGAATTTTCTCAGAGGATCCGATGGGAAATTTTCTTCTTTTTCCCAGATTTTCCGGGAAAAACGAACGAGAGATCTCTGTGCTCCTCTCTCGTCGCAGCGATGGAATTATACTAAATTTGTATTTAATGACCTTAAAAATAGAAGAAAAACAATATCGGATCGAAATTATTGCATTATTAAGAAATTAAGAGTGTGCTTTGAAAATTAAACCGCTTTACAACAACAACAACAACAACAAAATAACATACACTTAATTGAGCTGAAACAGCAAAAAAATATTTATAATGTCTACTTAAAAGTTACTACATTAAATCTTTTGATTTTTTTATATTACCATTTTGGTTAAAAACATTAAAATCATTAGCTTTAATAAATTATTTTATTTTAATTCTATTTTCAAAATCAAGTAACCAACTTTTTGAATAATCCATTGATAATTATAATATTCATGATTAAGTTTTCGAATACTTAAAAAAAAAAAGTTGTTAATGAGATTCTGATACGGTCAAACAAAATTATCTAGTTATAAATAAATAAATACTAGCTTGCTTCTAGTGGATAAAATAGCAGCTTTTAAAGTCAAAAACCAAGTCTGTATGTTTGACAAAAAAAAAAAATCGGTATAATGTCGGCGAGGGCATGAGAGTTTTAAATAAATCCATTGTTCTTTGCCTAAACAAAATTACACAACTAATCAATAAATAAAACAGTTTATTAGAGACGTACAGGTTTAATTAGACTCGCTCCGAGAGTGGTCCAACTCCTCCTCCTCTGGCTCTACGGTTTAATTGCTTGCTTTGAAAAAATATCGGATAGTTTGAAAACAGCTTTTAGAACATAAAAAAAAAAAAATTATTTCAAACAGCTTAAAACAATGATCATATTATGGAAAAAGGAAACTTATTATTTCCTTAAGAATATATGAAACTTTCAAACTCCTGAATCATTCAAAATCATGATCTAAGTTTGTTTAGCTCTTTCCTATGGCCTTTGAAGGTTTTGTATAGTATGAAGTATAAACCATAGGAACAAAACAAATGCTAACTTATAATTTAAATAGTATTTGAATGAACAATGGGGATGTAGCTCAGATGGTAGAGCGCTCGCTTAGCATGCGAGAGGTACGGGGATCGATACCCCGCATCTCCATTTTTATCCTAGAGTGCATTTATCGACTCGACCATAACCGGGCTTCATTACAGATACTTTTTTTGGGGCCTAAATATAATTACGGACAGTCCGACCTTTTTACTTGGGCTTTACACGTATTCGCTCTAAAATACTATGTATTGGCTCTCAACAAATATTTTTCATAAAATAAAAAAAATGGTGATCGTATAGCTTCACACCACATTTCATTTGGTGGTCAATCTTGAAATTAATTTGAAACCGAATATAACATTTAGAAATTAGAACAATCAACTCATTAACATACGGAGTAGGGATTTGGATCTGAAAACGACGGTTGCGAAGAAACATGACAATGCTTACTAATTACATCTGAATCACCAAGTGATTTTAGATTCAAAAGAAGAAAAAAAACAAATCTAAGTTAAAATGTAAAGAGCATATCAACACCAAGACGACGAATTTTGCACTTTACAGAGAGATGCTAGAAAAAGAAAAAGTCAAAAGGATAATGTTAAAAAAAAAAGGATTTGCCCCTTACGGTATTCTTGATTAGCTTTGTAGACTTGTCTGCTGGGTTTCTAGTTGCTCTGGTTGAGGAACTGAGACACCTCCATTCATTCTTGCTCGAGCTTCTGCAAACATTCTCTGTTGTTCCGCTGCTGCTTCCTCTTCCGTCATCTCCGCTCCGCTGTTCATCTTCACACTTCTCTGTGAATCTTGCTGCAGAATTTGCAAAATGCAGGAAAACAAGTTCATTTTTTTTTTTAATTTCCAGGTCTGACATTTAAGTAAATGGTGTAATGGGTTTACCATGGTTTCATATTTATGTTGCTCATAAGCCGCGTAGACTTCTTCCACGTATTCCCCAAAGCCGAGAACCTGTTTCACGTACAAGTAGAATGAATCAACCCACGATCATATCTATAGTTCTTACGGATATAAAACCGAACCTGTAGTGCTTTGAGTACATGCTCAGGGGCAATTGTTCTTTTATCCTCTTTGTTACAGACTTCATTAGACTCTGAGGATATAAGATTTATGAACTCTGCAACAATGTTTATACACATTGACCAACGTTAGAAGGAATAGCAGTTTGAAACGATGATAAAAAAGGTGTTGATAAATCAAACGACTAATCTTACCTACGCAGCACTCGATCAGAAGATCTTGAGCATCTCTAGCAACACGAACATCTGCGGGTAACATCTCCTTTATAATTTTAGTCATGGTAGCTGAAATTTACAAGAACAAACATAGTTTCAGCAGACAAAAACTGAGAATTTTACGAAATTTCTGACGCGGAAACAATCTCAACGATTCCATACTCCCAAAGCAGTTTATGATGCTTTCTTTTCATCATTGGATTGAGTAACCTGAAGACATGGATAGAGCTAAGGTTTACAAAATCTAATCAATTGACCCACCAGTAAATCTTCAACTGCAAATTCTAAAGAGTGGAATTAAACTAGCGATACGGATCAATTCACGGAAAAAATCCCCAAAATTAGCATATAGATCGATCGAAAGAAGGACAAGAGGCCGAACCTTTTGGAAGCGAAGCATCTTCCTTAGATTTTCCAACTATATCCATCGGATCCATCGTTTAAGTCTACAGGATCGCAATTCAAAGCGAAAATCAGATTTAACGGTAGATTACTTGTACATGTTCATACGCGGAAATCAATCAACGCCGCGAAGTTATAGGAAGAAGAACAAGGAGAAAAAAAAACAGAGACAGAGAATCGAGTACCGACTGACCTAGTATAACACGGATCAAATTGGAGACAACGACGGAGATCCGGCGAGTTAACAGAGTCTCGAGACCGAGTCGCGGCGAGATCGAGAGGCGGGAGGTCGGACGGATTGTACGGAATCTTATCGGCGGGATTTCTCTCTCCTTTTCGCCTTACTCTACGCAGAAATCGATTAGGGCAAAACAAGCGCGTGAATTACACTCTTTCTCCCAAGGTGATTGACGGCGCGTAAGATTATTAGTACTATATTTTTTAAGACCTATAAAGGGCTTTTTACTAAACTTTACATATATAGGCCACAGCCTGGCCCAAGTTGAAACTTAATGAATATGGAATACGGACAGCTAACGACGCCAGAATATATGGAAAACAAAAGGTGTTTCATGCATTGCCATGTACAGGATAGAGCCAATATTATTTCACAAAACATTTTAGATCGGTTTTAGAATATTTAAACCATTATGATTGTATGCATGTATAAATTCGATTATAGCATAGATATATAAATCCGACTATCGTACATATTCATGCACATCATATTTTTAAATTCGGTCATAATATTATAATTTTTTTGGTATAGCGTATATATGATACGAGTTTAGATTCCAATGTCGGCACTAACACACAAACTACTAAAATACAAGTCAGGGTCTGATATAGCATACTATGTACATATTTTTCGAATATATCTTGTTATATGAGAGATTAGGCTTCGGTCCAACTGGCGGGTTGCCTTGTCGCTGATTAGTCGGGTCTGAATGTGATGCCGGACGATTGTGTTGGCCTAATTTTTAAAGCAAAGTCGAAGCTCGCTCACTCTAATCCTGATCATATGGGTAAATAAATAAATAAAAATTCGCTATAGGATTAGGATCCTATAAATTTGTTGTTCTGTTATAACCTGATCCATAATGTAAACAAGAGAGAGAGAGAGAGAGAGAGAGATTAAAAAAAAAAAATGAGAGAGAGAGAGAGAAATAGATGTACGGCAAATCACAAATGGTATCTCATCAGATTGGTTGATTGGTTCAAACTTCATCACTCTGTTTCCTTTTCTTTTTTCTTTTACTTTTTTGGTGTGGATTCATCTACTCCAAAATCTAAGATTCCTCTTTGTCCCAGTTTATCTGCAGATGCATGTGTATTTATATATGTTTTTGGTCCATTTGCGTTTGTCTTGATTTAATGAGGTAATGAAGACCCAGCTATTACTACTTCTGGTTCTTGTTTTGACCATTGATTTTTCAGATCTGAGATTTATTGTTTGCTCCAATTCGGAAATTTTCTTCCGCTTTTTCTTTTTTTTTGTTGTCCATATCATTTCAATGGACTTTGGTTTTGAGGAAACTGTAAAAAAAAAAGGAGTGAAAGTCGCTGGAGGCAGCGGTTCATCGATCTCTTCCTGGGAATTTTTTTTGTTGTTGGAAAGAAATTAAAAGCATGAACAGATCGATAAACCTCTGCATCCAGCGTTTGCCTCTTCATCAATCTTCACTTTTGAATCCGTTTTGAGTTTCCGAGAAATAATTGTTATGGACTTGCGAATTACGAGCTCTTCTTCCGCTGACTGAATCTCTGGTTTTAGCCAAAACAAAAATGGAATTTAATAATTCCCCTATTATTGTTTTTTGAGAAAGTCAGGGAAAACATGGTATTTTATTCAACAGAAAATAAAGGATTTTGAGTTCTTAGGAGCAGATAGATATGACACTGTATCTGGCGAGAATTCAATCTGTTTAGTTTCCCAGTTTTTTTTTTTGTTTGCAGATTTGCTTTGTTAATCGAGTATATGTTCATAGTTGACTGATATGCCCTTTGCTATAACTGTTATCAAGTGGATTTGGAGTTGGATAAAAAAAAAACTTCAGATTGTTTGAGAGAGAAGAATCTTGTAGGTTTTTTTTTCTTGGTCTGACCGAACAATGGTCTTGATAATGTTGTCTGATTTGGTTTCATGTATCAAAAAGTCTAGCTTCATTGTAGACATTCTTCGTCTAGAGATGTGTTTAAACTCCATGGATTCTCCGGTTTAGCTCATGCTATAGAATCTGTTTAATTTTTTTTTCTGCACCAACGACTATTATGTTTCAGCTTTGTTCCTTTAGAACCGGTTTCTCAATGATTGTTATTGTGATTGATGTAATCTCTTGGTTTCATAAAGTGATGAATGCTTGCAAGTTTTAACACATTTGTACTCCATCATTACTTTAAAGTTTTTTTTTTGACAGCCCTTACTTTTGGCTTCTAAATCTTAGTTTCTCTCTTTTTTTTTTTTGGTTGATTATATTTCCAGTGAGATTCCCCTTTGGAATATGCAACACTAGTTCTTGTTACTGAAGCATTGCTACTGTATGAAAGATGATTTGGCGTTAAAATGTTCATCAGCAAGAATCAATTCACTCCAAAAAGTTTTAGCGCCGCCATGCTTTGAGGTGGTTCTAGTTATTGGTTTCTACATCAAAATGTAAACGCCAATATTTATCAGATATCGGCCAAAGTAATGAAGTCAGTTTCCTTGTAATGAAAACTCAGGGTGATGTTTCAATATATTGTAAAATATAGGGAGTGAAATGTAAAAGATAAAAGATGATTAAATTAAAAGATAGCGGAAAACGCAGCCATGGATCCTCGGAGCCAAAGCTAATTGAAATCAAGAAATCAGCGACCGTTTGACCGACGGAGAAGCCATATCTTCGTCGCTTCTTCTCTCCAGCGCTTTGGTTTCTTCTCCGTTCGTCTCTCCTATTCATTTGTCCATACACAAGAGCACTTTTGCTCTCAGACTGTTAGATGGGTAAACAGAGAGAATTGAGCAACAAAAATCAACCAAATCTCATGTGCAAGAAAAAGAAAGGTGAAGATTAATATAAATCAATGGCAAACCTGCTTCTCGCCTAGCTTGAGATTGTTTGAGAGATCTGCGGGTCGATCTTCGTCCCAATGATTCCTTCCCTCGTGGTCGTGGTGGACCAAGCAAAAATACTTGGTGAATTTGGTGAAGTTGTAACATGTCTTCTTCTCCCTCTAAGAATCCCGGACTAAAAAGAATTTGTATCCAAAGCAATAAAATTGTTTATGTTTTGCTTGTGTGTTTGAACATATTCATTATCTTTAAAAAGAAAGAAACACCTATAAATTGATGGCTAATGATGACTTACGTCGATCAAATATTCCTTTCATCATAAAAGAAAAAAAAAAAAAAATGTTTCAATTGGTTTAACGAAAAAGATGATTTTCCTTTCATTAAGGATAATAATCAATGATGTTGAGTCGAAGTTCGTATCAAAAGTAAAAAAGACAATGTTAATTCGAAGTTGTATTTCGGCCCAAATATTTCGGCCCAATATGTAATCATCTTACCCACTTTACAAGCCCATATGGACTTAGGGTTTCCTACAATCTTTTCTGGTCAAGCAGTTCTATAAAACCCTAACGTCTCATGTTCTGGGAACAATCGTCATAAACCCTACTTTGTTGCCGCCACTCATCTGCCCTTTTTTACTTAAGCTAGCTAAAAACATGGGAAGCGATACCGAAGCAGAGAAGTCGATTCAAAAGGAAAAGAAGAAGGTTATATCTCTTGCGCCTATCGCTAAACCTCTTGCCGGAAAAAAGCTACAGAAGAGGACGTTCAAACTCATTCAAAAAGGTACGAACCTGATCTTACTGATACATGTTTGCTCGTACCACTGTATTCTATTCGAGACTTGCGAGCTCGCTTGATGGATTTGATTTATTTTATCGATAAATCAGGAGTTTATCTTTGTTTAATAGTCTTCTTGTTAGTTGTTGAGATTCTTGAACAAAATTTTCTCTCTGATAGTGTATTGGTCTGTAATTTTTGTCAGCTGCTGGTCAGAAATGCTTGAAGAGAGGCGTAAAGGAAGTGGTTAAGAGTATCAGACGTGGCCAAAAAGGGTTAGTTTTTCGTTTCGATTTCATGTAATATTTGCGTCTTAAATTTGGCATTTGATTTTTGTTTTTGTGAAGTCCGTGTACAATTAAGCCGATGCTCTGGATTAAACATAATGAATGTAGCATGGTACTGTGCACGAAAACTTACCTATGGATCGACATGTCTGCCATCTCTGAGTTCATTTGATGATGTGACGGCCTGGTTTAGATCCACATTCTATATCTTTGTATTGCTTATTCGTTGATCATCTTTAGTATGCATACTGGTTAGCTTAATCCACTTTCTTCTGTCTGAAAATACATTGTAACTACATTTTTTATGATGTCAAATCCGTGTACAATTAAGCCGATGCTCTGGATTAACCATAATGAAGGTAGCATGGTACTGTGCACGAAAACTGAGCTAAAGCGGATTGACATGTCTGCTCTCTTTGAGTTTCTTTGATTAGAGGGCCTGGTTGAGATCCACATTATATGTGTTTTGCATTGTGATTATGTTTGACAATGGTCATTGTTATGCTAGCAAATTTAGTCGATGTGAAATCCGTGTACAAATAAGCCGATGCTCTGGATTAAACAGAATGAATGTAGCATGGTACTGTCCACGGAAACTGAATCATGGGTTTGAAATGTCTGTGCCCTCATTGAGCGCCTAATTGGTGCTTTGATTTGCGGGCCTGGTTTAAACCCACATTCTCTTGTCTTATTTTGCGATTACTTGTTACTCTGATTCAACTATTTATTCCTCGAGTTTGTGTTCTAAACTATTGTTCTTGTGCAGATTATGTGTTATAGCTGGAAACATATCTCCTATTGATGTGATAACCCATCTTCCAATCTTGTGCGAGGAATCCGGTATTCCTTACGTATACGTTCCATCCAAAGAAGTAAGCCCCAATGTTCTTCCTCAATTCTAGTCTCTCTTCTTATGGATTGGTCTTGGGTCTAAGACAGTCAGTTATTGTATCAGGATCTTGCGCAAGCTGGGGCTACAAAACGACCAACTTGTTGTGTCTTGGTCATGCTTAAACCGGCAAAAGGAGAGCTAAGTGCAGAAGATCTTCAAAAGTTAAAGACAGACTACGAGCAAGTCGCTGACGATGTCAAAGAGCTTTCATCTTCTGTAATCTGATTAGAAACTAGAATGAAGAACAAAAAACACACTTAACATGTGTTTGTGTTGTGGCTTAAGGGTTGGTTAATGAATATGATGAGATTTTGAGGCCTGGAAGTTGCTTTGCACATTTATTCAATTTTGTAGACGGTTTATAGTTTTAGATTTGTAGCGATAGTAGTTTAGAATCATAAATCTTATGTTTTTGAGTAATGGGCAATTTTTAATGGCGTTTATGTGAACACTGTACGGAAACGTGAAATATTCTAAATTTTATGTGTTAAAATTTAAATACATAGATATTTGTTCAGTAGGAGTTTTGTGAAACAAAATTTAGAGTTAGATGCACAGGTTTGCTAGTTGGGTGTGGGCAATCGAAACCATGACAAGCTTAGGTGTGTACAAGGTTATTTTTGAAGTCAAAAACACTTGTTGGTGCAGTGAATAGACCGCATGCATCGCCGGCGTTTAAGTTCGGGTCTCAAAAATTACTTCATTTTTTTGGCACAGCTACAAGACTGGAAAGTAGAAAAGTTGACTAATAAAGGGGCATTACATATTGCTTGAAAGTTGTACAGGTAGAACAGATGACTAATAGAGGGTAGAGCTGGGATTATTGACCCGAACCTGTGGGCCCCACGGGTTTTTACCCGTTGCGGGGTGGGTTCGGGTATGCATATAGAAGACCACTTATTTGCGGGTCTAGCGGGGCGGGGCAATAATTTTCGCGGGTTACACGGGCGAGCCCTGCGGGTTAGCGGATACCCACAATAATTCGATGTGTTCATTGAAACCCTAATTTCGCTCTCAGCCTCTCTCTCAGACTCTCAGTTATCTCTCTCGTTCTCTCTCAAATCCGAAAAATTTTTCTTCCATTTCTAGCGAAATCTCTTCGATTTCTGCTTCCAAACGACGAATCACGAAGGCAGGAGAAGCTTCCTCGTCGGCTACTCAAGGTTTGTATGTTGTTTTGATTCTGAGTGGTTTGAGAACGAATGATGTCGCATATGGCGTCAATAGAGGTTGAATCCGACAGAGGAAAGGAGCCAGATGCAAATAAATCCAGCGATCAGAATCCTCCTACCCAAGGGTCCACCTTACCACCGGATTATGAAGGTGATAGTCTAGACATAGATGGTAAGAGAAAAAGGCAAAAAAGAAAGACTTCAGTGGTATGGAAAAACTTCACAGTCATCACAAAGGTTAGTAATGGAAAGCATGAACTTAGAGCTCAATGTATTCATTGTAAGAAAGATTATGCATATGATTCACATAAGCAAGGAACCACTAGTTATGGTCGCCACTCACTGGTTTGTCTTAGAAAACCTAGGAATGGGGATCAGAGCCGGGCCTGAGAAATTTGTGGTCCCATTCAAAATAAAAATTCGGGGCCTTACATAAGAAAAAAATCCAAGCCTTACATAAGAAACAAATCCAAGTTTGCATAAAAGAAAATTACAATGCCTGAAATCTAACAAAAGTTTATAAATTTCGGTCCATGAAAATAAATCTTCTTGCATTTTTCTCTGCAAAATCATCCATCAAACTTTCGTAGTCAAGGTGTTTAACCATGTCTTTTTCAATCGATATCATGGCTAAACTGTTCAACCTTCCCTGTGACATATTTGACCGTAAGTAAGACTTGATCAACTTCAATTTTGAGAAGCTCCTTTCGGCTGAGGCAACTGAAACAGGGATTGTGAGCATTATGACATAGGCAATCCATGTATTTGGATAACAGTTCTGGTACCTCTTCAAAAAGTTTAGCACCTCAACATTCTTCTTGATATTTTCTGGAAGAATTTCTCGAAGAATTCTAATCTCAGAAAATAGATCATTTCCATCGACATCCGAGTGTTCTCCATGCCTCAGAGAAACTTCAAGGTTGGTACATGATGCCTTCAAGCTACCCTCGCTTGCTGAATTGAGCTTTTTCAGATCAAACAAAAACCCAAACGTTTTCTCATACTCTTCAAATTGTTCTAACCTTGCTTGAAGAGAAACTAGAGCTTGATCAATGATTTTGATGAAATAGTCAATTCTGAAACTCTCTTCCTCGCTCAGGTGGAGATTCTCACTAACAACTTCTCTTGGCTCCTCATCAAAATGTGTTCTCCTTCTAATAATACGCTTTCTTTTCACATTAAAAACAGGTTCGATCTCCATAGCAACTGCAATTTTTTTTGCTTCAGCTTTTGCTGCTTCAAAACCTGTCTCTCTGTATTTCTGGAAAAATGAGACTAACCCTTTTAGTTGAGTAATAGCATCATCGATATCAATATCTTCAGCCTGCAAAGTCTTGCTTACAATATTAATGGCAGCCAAAATCTCATACCATATAACCATACCAAACAAAAACTCAAATCCCCCGATTCCGTGTGTTTCACTTACGGCAAGACATTCAGCATTACTCCGGGTTTGAGGATCTTCACTAGTTTCAGCCAAGTATAGAAGAGCATCTCGGATTTCTGGAGCTTGAAATCGTATTGCTCTAACACTTTCAATGTGACTTTCCCAACGAGTATCTGATAAAGGTTTAAGTGTGGGACCTCCTACCATTTTCTTGTATATATCCCACCTAGTCGTAGAAGGCGAGAATAAACAATATAAACGCTGAATGATCCCAAAGAACTCAATTGCTTTTGAAGATGACTTAGCCATATCACAAAGCGCCAAATTCAGATTATGACAACCACATGGCGTATAAAAGGCTCTTGGATTGATATCAAGCAATCTTCTTTGCACTCCTTTGTTTTTCCCCTTCATATTTGAGCCATTGTCATAGCCTTGTCCTCTCACATCATCAATGTCCAAAGTAAGATCAGCCAATGTATCACAAAGTAGATCAAACAATCCTTTCCCTGATTTATCATCAACTTCCAAAAAGTGAATAAAAAATTCTTCAACCTGAGCTGATTCTGTTGAGCTGATTCTGTGTGGATGATCCACACAACGAATAATAAGAGACATCTGCTCCTTATGACTGATATCAGGAGTACAATCGAGAATAACAAAGAAATACTTGGCACTTTTAACCTTCTTAATGATCATTACCTTCATCTCAGATCCCAACATTGCTATTATCTCATTCTGGATTTTGTAGCTGAGATAGTGATACTGAATCTCTTTATCTTTGATTCGCCTGATGTGCTCTCGGATTACTGCATCAAAGTCTCCAAACATTTCAATAAAGCTAAGAAAATTTCCATTGTTATCCTGATCAATCCTGTCGTTACTTCCACGAAATGCTATATTGCATTTAGCCATAGTCTTCACCAATGCAAATAATCTCAGTAAAATTTCTCTCCAATGATTTTTCTCTTTCTTGATCTCTTCCTGGACATGCTTATCAATTGTGAGATTTTTCTGCAATCTGAACTCCAATTCCATCCAACTGTTCATGCTCATAATGTGACAACGACTACTTTCATGCTCCCTAAGCCTTGTTAGAACATTGTTCCAATCCTTGAAACCTGTGCTAGCCAACTGACTGAAATCCCCTCCGAACAACTTACAGCAAAAACAATAAATACTCTCTGATTTTTTCGAAAAGACAAGCCATTGTCTATCTTGTATATTCCCGTTCTTCATACGCCTTTTGTAGTGCTTATGAGAAAAGTGTTTACCATTACTGTTTTTGGGAAAACTATAATCATGAGATGGCCGTGCTAGAGGACCTTTGTCAACCAAAAAGTCCCTCAACCTTTGATCAATGTTTTCCCAATTTGCAGGATCCAAGATATCAACAAAAGGATTATGTTCTTTGAAATACATACCCTCTGCATTTTGATTGATATCCTCACCATCTTTCTCAGCCCTATTATCATTCGCTTCTTGCTCTTGACTAGCAGCTTCCATTCTAATTTCATCTTCTTCTCCTTTCTTAGAAGTCTCAAAATGTCCATTATCAATCCCACCAGCCTTGACTGTTTCGCTATCTTGATCAGTTCTAGGAGATTTTGCTTTTCTGACAAACTTGAGCATAGAACCAGATTGAGATTTATCCTCTTCTTCTCGTCTTTTCTTCTTGTTTCGTTTGGAAGCTCCAGACTCATATCTTGACTTCATTATTCTGAAACTGATGAAGACAATAATATTAGTTATATATGCAAGGCTGCGAGCGTAGGCATAGCTTGAATGCTTGATTGAACTGAAGTTTCAAACAAAAATTGAAAAGTATGTTTGTAGCAAAAAATTGAAATTGAAATCTAAAAGTTACATACCAATCAAACGGAAGAAGAAAACCAAACAAGAATCTCTAAGCTTTCCAAAATCCAGTTTCTATTTCTTCTCAATGACTCAATCTCTCGTGACTCAGTTTGCGTTTGGCGACGACGGTTCGTAGTTTCAATTTTTTTTTGTGTTTTTAAGATATAAAATTTAATTATTTTTTAGATACACACAGTTTCTAGATTATTCTGCAAACTAAAAAATATCAGAAACAATATTTATGGGCCCTTGAAAATTTAAGAAAAACTGAGGCCCCATTCCAAAGAATTATTGGAATGGGCTCAGGCCCGGGCCTGATGGGGATGTTGGTGCTATGATAGTTAGTGGTGAGGGGAGACTGCAAACAAAAAAGATAGATCCGAGTGTCTTCCGTGATATGCTATCAAGGTGTATAATTGAGCATGATTTACCATTCTCCTTTGTTAAATACAATAGAATTAGGATGTTGTTGAAGTATTTGAATCCTAATGTGCAACATGTATGTAGAAAAACAGTGGCATCAGATATCTACAAGTTGTATGAGATTGAAAAAGAAAGGTTGAAGGTAGAATTGTCTGAAATTCCCGGTAGGATTTGTTTGACCTCTGATTTATGGACTTCCATAACTGTGGAGGGGTATATGTGCTTGACAGCACATTACATAGGTAGAGATTGGAAGTTAAAGAATAAGATTCTTTCATTTTGTGCTATAACTCCTCCCCATACGGGTATGGATTTAGCTATGAATATGCTTGAGCTGTGGAAAGAATGGGGAATTGAGAAAAAAGTCTTCTCTATTACCCTAGATAATGCTAGCAACAATGATGCAATGGTAAACATCCTAAGGAGGCAGCTGTGTCTAGAAGATGTTTTGCTGTGCAAGGGAGAGTTTTTTCATATAAGATGTGCTGCCCACATCCTAAATCTGATTGTTCAAAAGGGGTTGAAAGTGATTAGGACATCACTACATAAGATCATAGAGAGTATCAAGTATGTTCAAGCTTCAGAAGCGCGTAGGAAGTTGTTTGGTAGTTGTGTCAACTCTGTGGGTCTTAAGATCAAAGTTGGTATGTCATTGGATGTCCCTACAAGATGGAATTCAACTTTCAAAATGCTTGATAGAGCCATCCTCTACCGTGAAGCTTTTGAATTTTTCCAAGGTATGGACCCTAACTACACACTTCTTCCAACAGATGAAGAATGGGATCTAGGGATTGAAATTTTTGAATTGCTCCAACCCTTTGATGAGATAACCAATTTGTTCTCGGGTTCTACATATCATACATCAAACTTATATTTTCTGCAAGTTTATAAGATTAAGAATTGGTTGCAAGTGCATGACAATAGTTCAAACCCTGTCATAGCTGAGACGATAGATGCTATGAAAGTGCAATTTGATAAGTATTGGCATGAATATTCTGATATTCTTGCTATGGCTGCTATTCTTGATTCGAGATTTAAGATGACTCTTTTGGATTATTGTTTCTCCAATTTATCTGAGGCAACATGTGAAGCAAAAAAAGAAATTATGCGGGTTAAAATGAGTCAGCTCTTTTAGGCTTATAAGAGCAGTATAGAGCCATCTAGTGGGAGCAGTTCATCATTTCAAGGAGATCAGAATCAAGAGGATGGGGTTCGTAGACATGGAAAGAATATCATCAACTATGATGTAAGTCACATCTCTCTTGTATTTCATCTCTCTTTGATATGTTTCATTTTATGACTAATGAGAGTTTTAATCATGTAGGACTTCCACAATTTCCGGAAAAAAAATGTGTGTGCTAGTGGAAAATCAGCTTTGGGCATGTACTTGGATGAACCAGCAATAGACATGAAAATGTTTAAAAGCTTAAATGTATTGGACTATTGGAAGGACAATGCACTACGCTTTGGAGAGTTATCACTCATGGCATGTGATCTTTTGAGTATACCTATCACTACGGTAGCTTCTGAGTCTTCATTTAGTATTGGTTCTCGGGTTCTAAGCAAATACATAAATTGTCTGCTTCCAAAAATGTCCAAGCTTTGATTTGTACTCGAAATTGGCTGCGGGGGTTCACATCATATGACAGTGGTAAGTTCTTCATATTTGAATTCTGATTTCTGTTTCTTCATTCATGATTTTTGATTTCTGATGTCTGTTTCAGTTTCTTTATTTCTGGTTTCTAATTTTTTTTTTGATTCTTTTTTAGCTTTAGAGACAGAACTTGAATGATTAAGTCTTGGTGATAGAGCTGATGATTGTGTGATAGATTCCATGGTGGAATCATCAACGTTATAAGTTTTCATTTTTTGATTGTTGGTGAATGGTGATTGATGAATTTGGACTTCCTAGAATATTATGTATTTTTGTAAGATTTGATGGTTTATGTAAGAATTTTATGTATTTGGACTTTGATTGGATGTGTATAATTTTCTGTTGTGTATAGTGTATATGAAATGCAGGTTTTTTTGCGGGTTAGCAGGTTAGCGGGCTGCGGTTTTTTGCAAGCAGCTCACTTTCTGGTATGCGGGTTACCCGTGGGGTCCGCGGGGTTTTGACGGGGCGGTCGCGGGTCTAAAATAAAAGTCCACTTCTTAGGCGGGGCGGGTTCGGATTTTAAAAATTTATGATATACCCGCGGGTTGGCGGGCTATGCGGGGCGGGGCAACCCGCATCCCATTACTAATAGAGGGGCACTACATATTGTTTTAAGTATCACTAAAGATGATCGTAGACAATCATATATGTAGCCGCAGGCTCGCCGGTTTGGTTTAAAGATTTTTTTGATCACGAAAGTAGTCGTGGTAATCGTTCTATCTTATGCTTTCTCCATCTTTGTTGATTGTCTAAGATCTTTTTGTAAGCTCATGAGCCACTGGTTTAAAGTTTAATGGAATTTCTAGATGTTAAAAAAAAATATTTGTTCAGTAAAGTAAAGTGATGAGTAGGTCTTTAAGAGTAAAAAGGAACGAGAGATAAAGAAGAGGAGAGTAAGGCCATTTCCAACAAAGGGATCTACTAGAAGAGTTCTAAAAAAATTATAATGATATATAATTGATAAATATTGGAGAGATTCTAAAAAGAAGAGAGAAGGGTTCTAAAGTTAGAACTTTTAGATATAGATTCTAAAAATTAACACACAAAATGTTGGAATTCTAAGAGGTGAGGTTCTAAAAAATTTAGATACCCATTTTTAGAACCTCACCAATGGAGGTGCTCTAAGATACTTCAACTAAAACATATACCTCTGAAGTGAACTTAAGGTGAAAGTAATTATTATAATAATGTGATGGGGTAATCATCAATTTTTTTTCACCGATGACCTGTTTTATTTCTGTTGGACACAAAAAATATGTATTGCGTATAATATTTTAGGATTGTTTTGTTGGAAGTTTGTTGAGAGCATCTGCAGCGGAGACACGAGTGATGGGTGTCTTCCGCTTTAATTTTTTTTTTTTTTTTATTTATAAACAAATTGATTTTTTATTGTCGCGACGAATCACGTCGCGACACGTCATCACTTTTGGAAAGACACATGGTCTTGCAGAAGACACAATTTTGCTCGGATCTTTACTGTTTTGCTGAGATTTAATATTTTTTAATTTTAAAACACTCAATTATTTGTGCGATGAAAATGTTCTGAGTAGTACTCTTTTTATCCCAATTTTATAAGATTTTATAGCTAAAACCGTGTAGATTATGATTTTTTGTTTTTGTTACAAAAGATTATATAATATTTTAGTTTAAAACAATTCAACTAATCGTAAAAGATTCTGTATAATATAAATGGTTAGACATATTAAATGCATTTAAGTTTTGCATACAAAACAAAAAAAAATTATTAATTTTTTTTTTTATTTATTTCAATGTTTTTATTATCATTAAATTTATACGGTTTGAAGTTGTTAAAGCAGGTAAAGAAAAGGTCTTTAATAAGTTTGGTCCTGACTCCTGATTCGCCACTGGGCTTAAGATTCTGATTCTGATTCCGCTCGCCACTAGAGGTAGGGTCTGGAATTGAGAATGTTACAGTTGTAGGAGTAAAATAATGGGGTCCAACTGTAAGAAAACATAATTATGTAGGTCTCCTGCGAATACCTTGAAAAGTATTAGGAATCAAAATGCTTTATGTCAGTTAAATTATTTGACTTCCTCCACTTCTCACACACAGGTTTTTATTTGAGGATGGAGGAGGCACGAGAATCGCCGGCGGATCACGGCTTTTATATGCCGGCGGAATGGGATCCTCATGCCCAAACTTGGATCGGCTGGCCTGTAACTCTCTCTCTTTCTCTTTTTTCCTTTTATCTATAGAGAAAGTTTGCTCTTTGATTAGAGAAAACGTAATCGACTGAATCTCGCTGCTCAAACTTCTGCACGCAACCTTCTATTTCATTTTTTTTTTTTTTTTTTTTTTTTTCTGAATCATGCTCGTAATTGTTCTATGTTCGATCTGTTGTTTTGCGTTTGTTTGATGATTTCTCTGTTTCTGTTTCTAAAAAACCCTGGGTTGGTTTTGGAGTTTCCGATGACTTTTGTAGGTTTAGCTTCTAAACTCTGTTTTTCCCCCTAAGAATGTTTGTGAAATGTTTCAAATCATGTTAGCACATAGATTTGTTATGAGTTGAGATCTGTAACATTGAAATCTTTGTACAAGCCCTTTGTTACAGATTCTGCAAACAAAGCAGAATTTATAGCATTTTCAGTTTAGGTTTGATCCATGGTGTTTTGCACATTCTATCACTGCAGAAAATATCTGACCAAATGATTATGTTAGATTCGTGTGATCGCTGTTTATATGAATCAAACAGTGTTATTTCTAACCTCAAACATGGACTAACGCAAACCTATTTGTGATTTTGGATCTGGGTTTTATGCTGACATAAATGGCTGCAGGAACGGCAAGATAACTGGCGCCACAACGCTTTACCCGCACAGAGAGTGTTTGCAGATGTTGCAAAGGCGATCTCAAAGTTCGAACCTGTGACAGTTTGTGCAAGCTCGGCTCAGGTTTGTGTAGAATCATACCGGAAATAGAAAAACATCTTCGAGTTTCTATAAAAAAATGTACCAATTAGTCTCGTTCTTTCTTCTTTTTCTTTGCTTCCATGTTTGTCTTTAGTGGGAAAATGCAAGGAAACAGCTTCCACAAGATATAAGAGTTGTTGAGATGAGCATGAATGATTCTTGGTTCCGTGACTCTGGACCAACTGTGAGTTCTTTATCTCTTCCCTTTTTTACAAAACTTTCTAACATCTTTTGTTACCAACCTTTATCTCACTGAACTGTGTTTGTTTCTCGCTCTCTATTTTACAGTTTGTTGTGCGGAAAAGACCTTTAAGACTCAGTTCTCTTAACCGTAACATCGCTGGAATTGACTGGAATTTCAATGCCTGGGGAGGTACGGAAACCTTTTTCCATTCTCTAGCATTTGTAGTAACTGCTTGACACACTTTGGACTTTGGCAGGAGCTGATGATGGTTGTTACAATGATTGGAGTCATGACCTTCTAGTTTCAAAAAAGGTTATTTTCCGGGAAACAAACCATCTCATAATAGGTATGCATATTACTCTGAGTGGCTTGTTTCAAATATTGATTTGCTCTTTTCTTCACCAATCCACCAGATTCTCGCTGTTGAGCGAATTCCAAGATTTCAACATTCGATGATTCTTGAAGGAGGCAGCATCCATGTCGATGGGGAAGGTTTGCAAATACATTTCATAGCAACTTCAAAACTGAATAACGAGAAAATCAGACTATTTGAGTTTATTATTATTGTTCACAATTCCTTTGTTGCTTTGCTTAATGCTTATTCCGCCTCCTGTTTCTACATTCTTTCAGGAACCTGCCTTGTCACAGAAGAGTGTCTCTTGAACAAAAACCGGAACCCTCATATGAGTAAAGAGCAAATAGAGGAAGAACTCAAAAAGTATCTCGGAGTAAAAACATGTATCTGGCTTCCTCGTGGTCTCTATGGTAACTCCACTTCGCTCTATCTACCATAATCGACATGGCTCCATACAAATTCGATAGAACTTATACAAATGTGCGTTGGTGTATCGATTTTCAGGTGATGATGACACAAACGGCCACATTGATAACATGTGCTGCTTTGCTAAACCGGGAGTTGTGCTATTGTCTTGGACAGACGATGAAACCGATCCTCAATACGAAAGATCCTTAGAAGCTCTCTCGGTTTTCTCAAACACCATTGATGCTCGTGGCAGGAAGATTCAAGTCATCAAACTTCACGTCCCTGGACCGCTTTATATGACCGAAGAAGAAGCTTCTGGAATCATTCAGGCAAGGAATTCTAACTGGAAAAACAAAAAAAACTTGAAGCTGTTTTTTTTTTGAAAATGTGGATCACAATGTTGCAGGAAGGTGAAGCTAAACCAAGGCTTGCAGGGACAAGACTCGCAGCATCGTATGTGAATTTCTATATAGCTAATGGAGGAATAATCGCGCCGCAATTCGGTGACGCAGAACGCGATAAAGAAGCGATTCGTGTCCTCTCAGAGACATATCCTCACCACTCGGTATTTATTTAACTATCTCTGATTTATAAACCAAATAAAGAAAGACCGCTTTGATTTTTCTTCTTCTTCTTCTTCCTATGGTTATTTTTGGAAGGTTGTGGGAATCGAGAATGCAAGAGAGATCGTTCTAGCTGGAGGAAACATACATTGCATTACGCAGCAGCAGCCGGCGGAGCCTAATTCCGTAACCGACAACGGCCACTGACGGTGTTCTCCACGCGCCGCCGTGGGATTGAAGATCCTGCCGTTAATTTGGTTTTAATATTGATTTGATTCATGAGAGCGAACGAGAACCGTACGATCGTTCCAGACGTTAATTGGATCCTGTATGTATTTATAGTTCGTTGACTAAGAAATTCTTATGTATTGGTTCAAGTTCTGATCGGTTTAACCTAGTAATATTATTAAACCATTTCTGTCGGTTTTACTGATCAAATAATTCTTGCAAAATGGGCAAAACAAGAAAACTTGTTTGTCCAAAAAAATAATTAGAACTTTGTTTTGTTAATTATGCAAGGCCGATGATAAAAAAAGTAAATTAGATTTTTCTTTTTTCAGTTTAATTAAATTAGACAAAATCTTATTCAAATGTTTCATTTTTTGTGTAATTGAAAAAAAACGAGAGCTGATTTGTCTTTTGGTACGACTTTAAGCGTAATGGCCAAACCAATTGTAGCTAAACGCAAATTGATTATTTAATTAACAAATTAGTGAAAACACGGAATGTTGTGCCCGTCTCGTATAGCTGACCTGACATGAATGCTTCAAACTCCAAATCTCTTCACTTCCATATAATTAATTAAACACACAGAATAAGAAAGCGAGACGAGGACAATTTCGGGATCTGGAAAATGCGAATCTGAAGGATCTTCGAATTGTGTAATCTTCAGATCGAAAGGTCAAGAGAGAGAGACTGAGGAAGGAGGTGCGTTGTGATTCGTGAGCATGGGCTGTTCGTTTTCGGGATTGAACGCGCTATACGACGCCGTCAACGGCGGAGGCGACGTGTGGATCAATGAAAATCGGTTCAGGATCGTGAGGCAGCTCGGCGAAGGCGGTTTCGCATTCGTCTTTTTGGTGAAGGAGATTGTCGCCGACGCTTCCTCCGCCGCATCCGGTGGCGCTCTGGCCAAGAAAGTCAAGGATCCAGCTCATCTCTCCGGTTAGTTTGATCTTTTCTCTGGGTGTTTCTCGGTCGTGATTGCTGATCTGGTAGTCCTTGATCTGCGATATCTCGATTGAATCTGATCTGCTGTTTCTGATTAGATTTGTTTTCCTTTTCGTTTGCCCATCCGCTTGTGATATTGAGATCAGGCAGTGGGGTTTGAAGATTGAGAGTTTGTATCAGCACGGACTATGAGAAATTGTTTCAGGAATCAACCTTTATCAATGTAGGAATCGTATGTTTGTTTTTAGCTCGAAATCTGCTAATCTTGTTCCACAGTTTGACTGTAGACCAAACCATTCATCGTTGTTTGATCCGCCGTGCATCTGAAATTTTGGTTTTCTTGATCTTCGTTTGTAAGTTCTTGCCGAAGAATTAATCGAGCTAGCATCTAGTTGAATTAGGACGATAGACAAAACATAGTGATCACAGTGAATCCACTTCCATATAGTTTTGACTTTCAATCGACCAGTTTTAATCTTTTATAGCTATTTGATCCACTATGCATCTGAAATTATGGTATTCTTGAGCTTGGTTTGTCATTTGTTCATTGGCACTAGAACTTGACTGGTTGAGCTGCCTTGGTTCTTTACTTCTTTTATATTTGTCCCATGACTAAGCTCGATTTATCCATGATTTCCTTGTAGCTGATGGAACTTATGCTATGAAGAAAGTTCTGATTCAGAACAAGGAGCAACTAGAATTGGTGCGGGAGGAGATCCGTGTTTCGTCATTGTTCAACCACCCTAATTTGCTTCCTCTCCTTGATCATGCCATTATTTCTGTTAAGGTAGATAAGCACTGGGTCTGGAACTTTCATGGTTGATGCCTTTTATGTACTTTTGCTATTTGTTTCTGTAATTTTCTCATGTAAAGTCTGGTTTAGAAAGTGTGGTGCTTTTGATTTGGTTATAGGACGGCCAAGAGGGAGCTTGGAAACACGAGGCATTCTTGCTATTTCCTGTTCACTTGGATGGTACCTTGCTGGATAATTCCACATCGATGAAGGCTAAAAAGGAAACATTCTCAACAACTGATGTTTTGCATATATTCCGTCAGGTAATAATCTCTCTTTTTATAAATCCATCATGATTCCTATCACCTAGCTTGTTAGTTTTTAACTTTGGTTTTCTGCAATTCTCTTCTTCGTTTGCAACTAACGATTATGTTATAAATATGCCTGTTTAGTTTAGTCACTGTATGATTAGTCATAAATTGCAAGTCTTTTGATTGCCAAGAGAGTTTCTTCTTCCAATGCAGCTTTGTGATGGACTCAAACACATGCACTCTCTGGAGCCACCATATGCTCACAACGATGTCAAACCTGGAAACGTGCTTTTAACACGTAGAAAAGTACAGCCTCCTCTTGCGATATTGATGGACTTTGGGAGTGCTCGTCCATCACGGAAGCAAATCCGCTCCCGTCAAGAGGCCTTACAGTTACAGGTTCTTTATCCATCCCTTATTCATACCCATCACAAGCCTCTCAGTTCTCACTACTACACATTGTTTATCTATATTCCATTTCTGATATTTATCATGAACTTGTTATGTTCGTATATATTTCTTAAAGTTTTTGTCTTGCAAACTTCTCAAGTTTCTCTTGACTTTTGTAGGAATGGACATCTGAACATTGTTCAGCACCCTTTCGAGCTCCCGAGCTCTGGGATTGCCCAAGCCATGCAGATATCGATGAGAGAACAGATATTTGGTCACTAGGTTGCACATTATACGCAATAATGTAATACAATTATCCTTCTAAGATTAAACAAGTCGTGTATTTAGTTAATTGAAGATAGACTTTTGTGGATGTTCATTTTGTGTGTGTGTGTGTGTGTGTGTTTTTTGTTGCAGGTATGGTGTGTCTCCATTCGAATATGCACTTGGAGAATCTGGGGGAAGTCTTCAGCTTGCAATCGTGAACGCTCAGATAAAATGGCCAAACGCTGGCCCAAAGTCTTCTTATCCTGAAGCTCTTCACCAGTTCGTGACTTGGATGCTGCAACCGCAGGCTGCGGTCCGACCGCGCATTGACGATATCATCATCCACGTCGACAAATTGATCGCAAAATTCACCAAATGATTCCTAATTCTGGTGCTTTTCTGAAAAGGTAAAAGAAAAGAAAAGGATTTCTATACATTGCTTTGTCTCTTTTTTATATGTTTAGCTATTTTAAAAAATCCCATTTTATATACATATTTAACAGTCTTCATTACGTCGCTCCCTTCGACGTCCTCGTAATGTATTTTGAACTATTAGGATTCGTGGGGGTTTTCTTTTTGTTTGTTTTTTTTTTACCTTTGGGAACCAATAAAATTTTCTTTTACGGACAATATATCTCTCTCTCTCTCTCTCTCTATATATATATATATATATATATCTATTTTAAACTAGTACTTGTCTTAATACTGTTACAATGATTTCTTTTTGTCTCGTTACGAAGCATATTATTTACTTCTGTTTGATTTTTCCTATGTCCGGATGGTGCAGTAAATATTGGTTATAAATGTGTACCGAAAATTTTGAATTAAATTCTTTTTAGCTGTAACGAAAAATTCTGAAGATTTTATCTAGGTTTAATATATCTTCTTAAAATATATTTTGAAATTTTATTTTATTGTAAAATATAATTTGATCACAGTTTTCTATCATGATGTGTTTAATTAGCATTTAAGACATGACTTACTCCTTCTGACTTGAACTCAATATCAATGTCACATTATATTCTTGTTGTGCTCTAATCCCAACTAAACTAATACTGTATGATAGAAACCAGAAATTTGAAAATGACACATATTATATCTTTTTTTTTTTTTTGGATTTATAGCTATACAAACTAATATAGTCGTTTGAAACTGTGTGAATTTATGCGATTATTTTAAAAATGAATGAATTTACTGATATGATATTTTAAAATTATACGAATTTGTAGATTATTAACCGGTTGTAATTGATTTTGATGTTTTTTGGCCAAAATGTTAATCGATTAGAGGATCTTGAATTTGATGTTACAATTCTAAAATCAATCTCATTTTAAAATTTGATCTTAACAACTGTAATCTCTAAAGAAAATTAAACCGATTGTCCAAATTCATAAAATTTTGGTATAAATTATTTTCCCTATATTTTTTTATTCACCAGTCTCAAAACTCTCAACCAATGTAGGAGAATCACAATTACAACTTGATAGAAAATATATATTATATTAAACTTGTATAAGCTATATAGTACATTTTAAGAAATGTGAAAAGGATTGTTCACTAGGTACAGACTGCAGTGGTACACATAAATACATAGCCGTAGTCCGTAGATACCCATAACATCTTGTTGAAGGAGTTATTTTATTTTATTTTTTCTTATCATATATATATAGATAAAAATAAAATTCCACATATATATATATGTGTGTACGACCTTTTACTTTTACGGATTTGAGTCACTTCAAAGAAACAAAATAAATAAATTACGTAAGTCAATTTCTGGAAGATAAATGTCTGATCACTATTCATTTCACTCTCAGTAAAATTATTATTTTAAGTGTAACTTCTGTCTTCTGTAACTCTAAAGTGAAAATATCTACAGTTCCCCACTTCCCCCACCACGAAAATTATGATCATGCCTTATACAGTTATACCTATACCTCTATATTTCCATTTTCAGAAACTTTTAATTTTTCAACCAATAAAACCAATTTTATCTAGTAAAAATGACAAAAATAATAAGGAATTTCAAACATTTGGATATAACATGCCTTATTCAAAATTTACCAAACGTTCATCATTTTTAATGTAATAACATTTCTTGTTTTATAATTTAAAATAATAAATTTATGCGATATATATATATATTGAACCTTCGATATATATATATATTCATACAGTAATTACACATAAATAATAAATTTCTTACGACTACAATAACTAATGGTAACCTTTTTTTTAATAATAATAATGACTAGTTACGTTATAAAGCAGTTTTAACAATCCACAAATATTGTTGCAAGAGCAACTCCAACGCTAACACCAAATTTGGTGTTGAAATAACGTCAAATTTGGTGTTTTGGTGTTCCACATCTTCAACCACAACATCAAATCTCACGCTAAAAAAAAATTTATTATTATTATATTATTAAATTAAGATTCTTTTTATTTTTTAATAGTTTTGATAAATACTAATCATTCTTATAACTGATTAATTATAAGTTAAATATACGATTACAATCGATAAAACTAAAAATAGTGAAAAATAAATTACATCGTACTAATTCTCATAATTAGTATATTCTGACCATAAGTGTTCAATTAATGCATTTCGAAGTTCAATATGAGTTTCCCGGTCCTTGATTTGCCTGTGTCGAACAAAGAATTCTTGAAATCGAACATCATCGTTACCCGCCAACTCAACTTCTGCGACTGGGACTTCGGTTCTTTCTTCAATTGTTGCATCAATATCACGTTCATCCTCTATGATCATATTATGCATTATGATACAAATTGTCATTATATCATGTAATACTTTCTTACTTCAAAAGCGTGTTGGTCCAGCCACAATTGCAAATTTTGACTGCAATACTCCAAATGCACGTTTCACGTCTTTTCTACATGCTTCTTGCTTCTTTGCAAATAATTTATTTTTGGGACCACGTGGATCGTGAATTGTAATCGTTGACCATTTTGGATATATACCATCAGCTAGATAATAACTCATATTATAATTTTTCCCATTAATAACATAATTAGCGGGTGGAGTTCCTTTAGCTAGATTAGCAAAAAGATGAGACGCCTCTAGCTGAGGGGATGTGTTAACCAGATTGAAAATAAGAATCCTAGCGGTTCTTCGGAGCAAGACATTGTAAGTCTATATATATGTATACTTCGATTATTTATACTTGCTCTATCTTTATTATTTTTTTGTTCTAGCTAACTTATTTACATTTTTACTTCTATTCGTTAAACCATGCGAAGATGTTATTAACACAAGATGTCAAATACAAGAAATGATTCAAATTCGATCATGTATGGCCTATCTTTAAAGGTATTGAGAAATTTTCAAATACCCACGCTCATAGAGCCGCTGCATTTCAAGAAGAAGGTCGTAATGTTATGTCATCTCCATCATTCCAAGAGGAGTCATCGCCATCCCCTGGTATGAATTCATTCGATCTAAATACAAGTAGTGAAGAAGCCACTTTTAATTTATTTCAGAGACCTATGGGTATGAAAAAAGCAAAGAGAAAACAACAATCTGAGGAACAATTTAAACAAATGATGGAGCAAAATGATAAGCTTATCAAAGCTATTGGTAAAGGTACTTCCGAAAGAAATGAAATTCAAAGACAGAAGGTTGAAGTACAAAGAATGAAACAAGAGCATAAAATATTATTCGCGGATTTGAGTTCTATAACTGATCCAGCGTGTCGTGCATATATTGAAAATGAAAGAGCGATAATTTTGAGAAGAAGAGCACCAACAAACCAATATGAAGAACACGGAGAAAGTTCGCAAAGCCAATATCATGGATCTCAATATCGAGCATCTCGTTATCAAGGAGATCAAGCTCAAGGAGATCAAGTTCAAGGAGAACATGTTCAAAGAAAACAACCTCAAAGTGAAGATCAAGCTCAAGGAGAACATATTCAATATGTTCAAGGACAACAAGCTCAAGATTTTACTCAGTACTATAACTATCTTAGCGGAAATGATTTTCCCGGATATTAGATTATTGTTTAAATTAATATTATGTCTTTAAAAATTATCTTGTTGCATTTAGTTTTATGTTTTTTTTTGTTTTAATTTTGTAATTTGATGTTTCCAGTGTTTAATTGGACTTTAATATGTATTTTAAATCTTAATCAATTTGCGTATTAATTTAGATATTTCGTGCAAATTAATATTTCATTTGTGTTATAATTAAATTGTATATTATTAAAAGTGAAATAGTATAAAAATATTAATAGTATATTTATTTTTTGGTTACAGATTTAATCAATGAATAAACAACAAACTAATCATAATTATTTAATAAAAAACAAAAACAAAAATATATTTTAATGTTTAGTGTTATGAATAGTGTCACACCAAATACAGATTTTGCCGTCCAAAATACCGTGTCGTTGGAGTTGATCTCACACCAAATATGGTGTTATGCCGTGTCGTTGGAGTTGCCCTAAGAAAACATTCCACAATTATTTAGCAAAATTAGTACCTATTGGAGTATTTGTAAAGCTATAGTCATCTATCTAATTGATCTAGAAAATTATCCTTATATTGCCATGAATTTTTCAACATCCTCGTTTTTTATCAGATCTTATTAAGTCCATAATTATTCTACATCATTGCATGATCCTGAACTGGAATTCAAGTGATAACCTGTAACAAAAAAAAGGGTAACAACATTTAATCCAAAATATACATGTGAAGAAAATGGAATTGTCTGCAGTTTTTTTTTAAAAAGTACATATATATGTAATTTGCTGTTGTGTGACAAAGCAAGCGAGAGATGTTTGAACTTTTTGAGGAAGAGAAATGACTTAACAGCAGTAAATTAAAAGAAGACAGAAGAGCGCAAGTCACAGTGATATAATTATTTTTGGTACTCCTTATTTAATGTTCATTACACATTTTCCAATATTTTCTCACCAGATTAAAAATCATTCTTCCCCAACCATATTGATTCAATTGGAGAGATCAATTCGCAAAAATAGAAACATAGTAATAATAAGGTTGGAAACATTCTTCCCTTGCACTTTCGTTCGTTATAACTTATAAGTGTTGTCCTATATTCTTTCATACTATTAAAATATACGATAACATTGATTAGTATTGGTACATTGTATATGTACATACTATACTCTCGTTTTGAATATAATATCACAAAGCATTAATGTAATTTTGGCACTCCTTATTTACATTACGATTTTTTACACTTTCTTCTCGCAAATTTAGACAATTGTCTCATTAGGCACTCATTGTTACATCTTCTTTCCTATATGTGAAAGGCTAATTTGCAATATATACCAACTCAATGACACCTAAAACTATTTTTTAAAAGTAAATTGTTGTTTTTAAGATATGACGTTTAAAGTTATTGCATTTAAAAGATGCTACCTCTGCGAGTTAAGAGATTTCACTTTCTCTCCTTCACGGCTTCTAGCTGGACTCTTGCTGTTCTCATCAACTTTCTCTCCATTTATGGCTCTCTCTCTCTCTCACTTTGTTTTCTTAATTCAATTTTTGCTGAGATTTTCTTATCGAAGTGTTTTTTTTGGTTAAAATTCTTATTAAAGCTTAAACTACCAAAGTACACATGAATGTAAGAACCTTAAGATTATGCAAATGTGAAGTTGATTAGTTTAAGTAAAATGGTTTTCAAATATCCGAACACAGCACTTTTTAGTTTGTAGTGAATATTGCTCTATGTTTTCTATCTAAACTAACCCATGTGTTTTCGCAATACTTAGGAACTTTTTTGCTAGTCGTCTATTTATAAATTATATATGGATTGACCTTTTTAAGTTTATTTTAATCTTTAATTAAGAACATGATAAAATAGAAATATTTCAATTACAATTAATATTTGAATTCAAGCTCTAGTTTGATTGTTTTTTTAGGTGTCAAACAAAAAAGTTTGATTGTTTTTTTTGCTAAAATGGATTACTATTGGATGGGTATGTTTGTCACTTGTCTTGTATTATTTAATTTCTATATATAAATTTTGGGTCGTGAGCTGTTATTTGGTCAGAAAGAGGATGAGAGATAAATAGTAATTCTCAGGTGTTTTAAATACAACCTCTTCTCCATCTCTATCTCTTCCACCCAACTCCTCCCCTTATCTTTTTAAAAGTCAGCCTCTAATTATCGTTTAATTTCCCCCAAAAAAATCAAGTAATTTCCATTTTTTCTCTCTTTTTCTTGACAGAATATTCCTTTTTTTCTCATTCAAAAAATATCAATTTGGAAAAAACCATCTTATCTTGTCTTTTATAATCAAATGCCTATACATACATACACACACACGCTTACATGCTGTATATACGCGCTTACATATATGTATATATATACATACATGCTTGTAGGATTGTTTACTTAATATCTCAACTTCTTGTTGTTACTGCCTCACTTTAGGGTTTTTTTTTGTCGGTCTCTTTTGTTGGGTCTCTTTGTTACTTCTTCTGTTTATTTACTATATATAAACAGAGAGACACTAAAAAGAATTGTAATAATATAAAAATGGAGTCTGGAAAGATCTTTGGATCCGATGAGGATTCTCGCAGCTGTGAATCTGGATGGACAATGTATCTAGCCTCACCCTCTCACGATCATGACGACGACTGTTACTATGATGATGATGATGACGATGAAGATAACGATGGTGGTGATTCAATGGATTCTGATGCATCTTCTGGTCCAATGGAATGTCTCAAGCTCCCTCAAGAGATTGAGGAGCACAATTCTTTAAAGAAGAAGAAGAAGAAGACTAATGAAGAGATGGTTTTGGTGGAGAGTACTAGGGTTCACAACAACAACAATGATGATGATGATGATGGTGATAATCATGATCATGATGATGGTAATGACAGCTACAGTGCAGTTCATAGTTACGTTGGTTCGGTTAGACAAGAAGGGTTAGTTTGATTTTATTGACTTTATGTTTGTGTTTATTAAATATATGTTCCAATGTTTTCGTTTTACATGATCGAATGTTATTTCCTTGTGTCGTTACGTTTTGTTGTTTTAATGATGGAACAGTGTTTGTCTGCCTGATGAGTTGCTAATTATTTCTATATATACATGTAAGCCTATTTAATTATTATTCACTATGTTATTTGATCTGAAGAGAAGTGTTACAAAATTTACAACGAGATCATAGTACGTACTGATACAGTGGTGAAGGTGATGATGATAGTGACTATGGTGATGATGTTGATGAATTGATGATGATAGCTTGGGCCATTATGGGTTTCTTTATGGTCACCACCATAGTACTCCATAATGGAAACACATATATGACATCTTCCTACTTATTTCTATACTCTGTTTATATTCATTTTTCCATACTACTACTAATTAAAAATAAATATACATTACATATTATGACATAACAAGATCTTCCCACTTTGTTTTTTTTGTGTGCAACATCATACTTATATTAATTCTAGCGAACGATTACAACACGAGGAATTTCGGAACTATTTTAGCATGTGTATTAACAATTCAGAAAGAGTATTTACACTCATAATCGCAATTTTAGGATATATTGCTTACTACGTATCGTCGCATTCATGAGGAAATTTTAACATCTTAGAAACAAAAAAAATTATGACCTTTAACAAATAATTGATCAATTTTTTATCTATTTTATAATGAACAATTCGATATGCATTAATATACACCGAACCAGAACCGACGAGTTAGTCTGCAACATGTTGAAGCCTCTGTAAATGTTGCACTAACAACTTGCCAAAAAAAATGGCATATTTTAGGAGTTTGAATTCCACTCCTTATGTATATAGATCACTTGTCTTGCAACCCAAATTTTATCATCTTCTGTTTTGTTAAATCTACTATATATCTTCTGTATGATGTGGTAAAGTCGTAACCACACTTCCATATTGATCAATTTCCGTAAATTCGTAGATCTACGAATATCGAAAGATTAAAACATTTGTCATCGCTGTAAAGTTAAATAAAATTTTGAAAAAGTATATTGAACTAAAAAATACCTAAACAATAAAACATAATAACTTTTTTAAGATTAATGAAAGTTACTAATAATTTGTGTTTATAAAACAAAAGTACAAAACTATATGTATATCTTTATTTAAATTTAAAACTAGATTATTTTAAAGTAATAGAAGCTAAGAATATATTTTTATATAAAGATTGTATATATTAAACCAATATATTTGTATTTTATCAAAATTTTAAAACTAATTTGTCTTAAGAGTATTTTTGAGAAACGTATTTTATAAACATGTTTGGTGATAGTTGGTTACACTGCTTAGTGAAATTTAAAATCCTTTTAAGAAATTATCCATATAAATGTTTATAAAACATGTTACACATTTATATATGTGTAGATATAAATTTATATATGAGTAATTATATCAATAATATATTCTGCTAAAGAAAAACTAGCATGATACAACTTGAATCACTACCTAACAACTTAAAAAAATTCAAATTCTTATAACAATCTCTAATACATAGTTTCATAATCATATATATATATATATATATATATAAAAAGGATGAATGATAATTCTTGTTGAATGACACAGAAGCAACTCTTAGCTAACACATCAATCAATTCAACAAAAAGAAAGAAAAAAAACTAACACATCAATCATTTTTAATAATAATCTTTCTTCATAAATTACAAGTCCGACGTCATTTCTCTTCAAATTCTATAATTTGTTTTCACCAATCTTGCAATTTATATTTTAGTTTGCTTAGGGCTTCGAGGTGACAACAGTTTGAGTGGTGCGGAACAAGCGGTTTAGAAGGTGCGGTGCGGTTTTAGTGCGGTGCGGTTTTAGTGCGGTGCGGTTGGAAGAAACGCATCATGTGGAACAAGTGCGTTTACTGCGGAACAAGCGGTGCGGAACAATATATGAATGGTGAAAAAAACAACATGCGGTGCGGTTTAAATGTGTGAATGGTGAAAATGTAAAAAGCGGTTGAAATATATTTTAGACAAATATTTTATAAAAATGGATTAATGATATTTATATGATCATCAATTATAATTATTAATTTTTTAATGATCAAATCTTTTTCATAAATTAATTAAGAAGCATGACTAAATAATTATTAAAATTTAAATTTTAATTTGTTTGATATTTATAATAATATATTTATTGCTAAAATCAAATTAAAAAATACTTTAAAAAACCTAGTAAAATAATATAATACAATATAACCATAATCAAATTATTTTTAAAGTTAAAGTTTTAATTTTTATATATAACAATTAAGAAATACATTAAATTCAAAATATTAAGTATAATACAATACATAAAACAATTTATCGACTATTTTGATTTGCCCATAACATATTTGCAATATTGTCCCTTAGTCGTGTCATATATCCTCCATCTTCAACATCATCTACTCCCATGTCATCTGAATCAGGCTCTCGATCTGTGTTGTTTATTCTCGTCTCGGTCATTACTTCTGCAAAGTCTGCATCTGCGAAGTTTGAAATTTTAATAAAATTATGTAATCCCATAGTAGCCATTACCACTCTCTTTTGTACGTGAATGTTGTATCTTGGAAAATCAGAAAGAATCCTCCATTTCTTCTTCCAGACTCCAAAAGTCCTCTCAATAATAGAACGTAAAGAAGCATGACGTCGATTGAAAAATTCTTCTTTATTCCTCGGAGGAGGACCAGAGTTGAACTGTGACATATGATACCTCACAACTCTATTACGTGTTGACTTATA
>PKMM01036815.1:1093310-1135580 GCA_002933915.1 Eutrema heterophyllum
TATTTATTATCTAACATATTATGTTTACAAAAAATATTGCATAATGTTGAAATTTTTTTTGCTTACTTGATATAAACGAATTGGAGATTTTTTGGAGAGTGTTAGATTTGGAAAGAATTTTTAGAGAATATTTAATTTTAGAGAGAATTTTTGGGGGTTTATAGAGTTTTTATTGAGAGTGAGATTGATATATGGAGGAAGAAATAAACGAAAGTGAGTTTTATAGAGGTTTTGTTTGGATTTAAAAAAAAAAAAAAAAAAAATGAATGAACCGCAGCTAAACCGATTTCAAACACATCCCCTCCTCTTCTTTTCTCCTTTTTGTGCGGAACGTGTCTTCTTTCCACTTTCTATTCTTTTTTTTTTTTTTTTTTTTTTAAATTAAAATATCAACTTTGTGTTGGAACACCACGTGAATGGTAAAAATATTTCTCAACCACTGTGTGTTTTAACTAAACACACTAAACATTCATAGCCTAGATCATAATCGGTGTTTATTAGATAATTTTTCAAATTTACAACGCCTCGGTGTTGACATTGTTATGATTAGCCCTATTATATCATTCAAAATTAGCAAAAAAAAAACTAGCACGAAAAATCATCTAGCTGAAATTAATTTTTAAAACACAAAACAAGATTCAAGCTTACAAAATAAAATCTACCAGAAGCGATAAATGTGTATGCAAGAATGAACTTTTACAAAAAAATACAAAAAAAATAAAATTGAAGTAGTCTTGATGACATCTTTTAGTAAAAAACCACTACACTAATTGGTTGAACAAATGTTAGAATCTCTACAGGTACAAGAAACATGAACAAAATAAAATAAATTGAAAAATAATGTTGCATAGATTTGGTTCGTAACTATAGACACACACACACGTGCACACAGTGTGAGTTGTATATAATTGAGAAATCGAGACATAAAATAAGAACCCATCATCTTTGGTTGTATCTTTAGTACAGACAGGGAAACATGTTTTGTGACCATAGGGGGACATATCTCTTCTGCACGTGTATGTCTCTGCAATTCTTTTTATTTATTTGTCCTTTTACCCTAAAATTTTGACATTTGTTCACATGCACCCTCCTGCAGTAATTAACTACACGACTACAAATTGATAGTTTGGTACTAACGTCGAATCAATTATATATGAAACTTTCAAGATTTGTTTCCCAACTTGTATTCGATTTATTTAAGATTTGATCCGAGAGATTGATTGTTTAGGAAAAAAGGTCTATGGGTTCCATATGGTTTCTAGTTCAATTAAATAAACTTGAAATTAAAGTGAAACTTTCATTGACTCAATTTACGTATTAAAAACACTTATTAACATATAGATAGGGTTTGAAACAAACAATTATAGGTTATTGACTTGATATTTTAGAAGTTTGAGTGTAGCGTTATCTATTCTTAGGTAACAAGACGTATTTTTATCAATTTGTAGATAGTTTGTATTTTCTTCAGCTCAAGTTTTCTAGTCATCAGATCATCTCAGCTTTAACATCGATCTAGCTAGTTACTGGAATATTGTTTTACTCGAAACTTATTATAAATTATAAGACAAGATATTATTAAATTGATCAATGCAATACCAAGTTAAAAAAATTCAAAAGTTTTTGAGATAATATCTTATTGATTTAACATTGTTACCTAGATAAGTCTACTTATCTCGTCAGTGTTGTTAAAAGATTACAAAAAAAGAAGTAAAAACACATGAGATATCTTTATATTCCTGCATTTCTTTTCTCACGCGGATGTTTTTGTTTTTTTTCTTTTCAAACTACTCACGTTTTTTTTTTTTTTTTTGATATGATACTTCACTTTATTTTTCACGCGGAAGCTTTTGGAACCCAGGGGAAATTTGAAATCTGAGGCTACAAGAAACGTAGCAAATTACTCGGACAAATACATAAAGAAATGAGAGAGATTTTGATAGTTTCTGTTCTGCACGTTTATCATCTGCGCTCGTCCACTTCTTTTATGCTCATTTTGCCACGGAACATGGCCAAGGCAGTAGGTCCGTCGCGCACATCGTGTTCTTTGAATCCCACATCTGTTGGGTCAGCTCAGGGACGGTGAGTTCGCGGTAAAGAGCTTCTATTTACCCACGGCCACGGGAGGTGAGAGGAGCAATACCTGTATCTTTGTATTTTAACAAGAAACATTACTCTAAAATACCCTGAAATAGTTTTCAAACAAAAGTCTATATTCCGTATATTTTAAAGTAGGCATACCAGTTTAATATTTTTAGAGATTTACAAAATTTATAACTATTAGTTTCATGATTGAATGATATGAAATTTGTCTTTTAAACAAACACAAACCAACTGTATATACATAGATATGTTCCTCTATGTGAAGCTAGCCTTCTAAAGCCTAGACCATCATCACATGGCTCACACAGTGAGGCGAAATACAAAGATAAAAATAAACAACTAAGAAAAAGCTTGACTCAATCCAAACATAGAATATAATACACATTCTTCAATATTCAAAAGACAAAATCATTTATATATATAGAGAGAGAGGATGTTTTACCATATATCATGACTACTTGTTGTTCTCTGGCTCTTCCTTTGCTCATACTCTGCATCATCGGTAGGCAATTCATAACGACAAACAGGACATGTGTTCCTTGTTCTCAGCCACGGTACAATGCATTCGCTATGGTATTTATGATTACAAGGCAATCGAACCGCTTTGCTTCCAATGTTCATCTCATCTTTGCAAACGGCACAAACTGCACCTTCATCGTTCTCAACATCCAACTGAACAATTGGGAGATCCTTGATGAAATACTTGGAAGTTGGAGGTAAACAAAGATTGGTAATCCCAGCTTCAGCAAACTGTTCAAACAACATTTCATACTCGGTGGTTGTATGAATATAATCGTCATGATCCCCAACGATATACAGCTCTCTGTTTTCTACAACAAAGTTGACCTCTAGAGTATGAGAATTCAGCAAAACTTCCCACCCGAGATTTCCCGAGCCCTCTGTTCTTTCGCCTGTCGCTAAGTCCTCTAGAGAAATCATCGGTGAGATGGAAATAGAAACCGAATTAGCATCATCTATATCAGCTTCTGCAAAACCGCTTAGTATCTCCCTTTCATCCGCACCATCAACTTGTTCCCAATCAAATTCCTCAGCAGTAACTCCACGATCTTCTAATTGGAGTGAATCCCAACAAAGAGGGATAGTCACACTAACATCATCATCATCTTCATCTTCATCATCATCATCATCATCATCATCGTTCACATATACATCTTCTTCATTCAAATCGATCCCCCATATCTCATTCTCAATCTCTGGACCATAATCATGATCATCATCAGAACCCGATTCGACTGTAATTAACCGGATATCACTCCCCGCCGATGTGATATCGCGAAGCTCAAGCCTAGAATGCCTCCTCTCCACAAAGAAAGCGTCGTCATCAGGTTCATCAAAATCATCAAGGTTGTTTACATCAATATCACTATCACTATCATGACCTATATTCTCAGTAAAACCGCTTCCGGATTCCAACCCTAATTCCATAACCATGTCGCAATTTCCCTCTACCACACCCCGCGATTCCGTACCTTCGTTATTATCATCATCGATATCGTCATGAGACAGAGTTACCTGAGACTGCTCAACACGCTGGTGTGACAGATCCATGACAAAGCTTACGCCTGTAGAGAAGAAGATCAACAGACACTACGACTGAATCGGAGACCAAATTCGTCGCCTGAAACAACGGCGGAGGAAGAGTGATCGGTATCGGAGAAGTTGCGAGAAATCGAATCGAGGATCTGAGATATCATATGTCTCATGCGTTGGTGTGAAAACATAAAATTCTCCGCCATCATTTTTTGATATCTTTTACTTCTTCAGTGAATTAAATTTAAATTTACAAGAATGCCACTCATATCTCGCTCATAATACACCGAGATGGGCCGGCTAAAATGGGCCGAGTCGAAATATTTACCCGTCACAACGACTTTGGAAGAATATATACGAAACGATAACCTAGCAGCACTTGGTTTAGAATAGAGCACCCAAACCAAATTAAACCGTGGCTGAAAAAAACAGAAAACTGAATTTTGTACTCTCTGTACGGTCGGGGAGGATGGCAGCACCATCTTGGCCCAATGGACGGCCCATAATATATCATGCGTAATTTATTTTAATTCTTCCTGTCAACATGTATCATGCTTTTATTATTTGACTAGAAAAAGGAATTTATTTTGTAGCGAGATACTTTTGGACCAACCAAAAAGGAAAAAAAGAGAGAGTATATTAACATATATTATATGACACTTGTCGAGCACGGAATGGGCCGCGTCTTAATCGAGATCGCCATCAAATATAAGAATAATAATATTTTTTAGAAAAAAAAAGAGAGAGAGAGGCCTAAGTCCAGGCACGTGAGAGAGCCACGTCAGCGAAAACAGAGTGGGAACAGAACAAAAGAAAACACATCTTCTCTTTTTTTAGTCTCTCTCTCATGGCAATGGCATATATAGTATTAATAGCTCCACAGCTTTCGCATTCACGTATTATCAATGACCCATAAGCCGACAGGTCACTCGACAAAGGACACCACATGCCCTCTCCTTCTATTCCCAACATAATTTATCTTATCTTTCATTTTCTTATTGACTATTAAATTAAAAGTAATTTCATTAGACACTTTCCATTTTCAAGTTTTAACTTCTCCACCAACTTTTTTTTTTTATCATCGTCAACATTGATTATAAGACAAGACTTTATTTTTATTACTTCATAAAAGGATTCTATTGTGAAAATCTTAGTGAAGAGAGAGAGCAGCACATATTCGCAAGTGTGTGCTAATTTAGTCACCAAGGGACTAATAAGAAAATAATATTCACCAAGGGAGTAGGGCCTACAAGTTTTACTTTACCTCGAAATTCTAACCCCTGATATTGTTTGTCAGTGAAAAAGTGGGACCCAAGATGAGTAAATTTCCCTCACGTGATACCATCACGAGAAAGCGACCGGTCGCCACCGCTTCTCTCTCTTACAGGCACGTGCTCTCACGTCTCTCCTCTCCTCTCATTTGCCCGTACAATATATCTCACTACCTTTTGCTAGTCCCATTCCCGCACCTTCATTCAAAACGATTATTATATAAAAAAACAAATTTATGTGGATCAGATTTCATGATTTTGTCTTAATTGTTTTTACTATGATACTGAATTTATTATTTTCAAGTTTACTCCGTTTTATATCTATATATTGATTATTTTCAATGAACATTACGGATTTTTTTATACAAGTATATGAAGACAAAAACAAAATCTTAGAAGTTAACGGCATCGTTTGGAATTAAACGGCGTCACGAGTTTCAACAGTGCGGCGAATATATGGAGAGGTAGAAAGAGCGAAGGAGATGATGGGACCCACCGCACGCGAGACGGAAGGCAGTGTGGCTGATTAACGGCAGGGAATGGGCACACGTGACCATGCTGCTCCTCTCATCTCACTTTCACCTCCTTTTGTTTCCTTTTTTTACGGCCCTAAAACTAGTTTTATGAAGTATTTGTTTAAACCTTATTTCGTAATTATACAACTCAACATTAAAACCTTATTTCGTAATTAAACCATTCAACATTTCTATAATATTATTTAAGAATATATTTTTGAAAATGAATTTTATTTTGTAAGTTATTACATATTATGTTATTATAAATAAAAAAAATATAATTAAAATAAGAAATAATATCTTTTAAAAATATTGATGAGAATACGAAAAATATTTATTTATCATTAATAAAGTTATTTACTATTTAGTTTTTTAAATATTTTTAATATTATATATTTTAAATAATAATCAATTCATATATATTCAAAACAAAAAAAATTCAAAATCTTATTAAATTTTTCACTATAATTTATTATATTTTAGTTGAATATATGTTGAACAATATTTTATTAATTTTATAAAAAGTTAGACACAAAAAATTGATTTTTGTAAGAGTTCGTGAACTAACCACAAAACTAAAGTCATTAAACGGTGTATATTAGAGTTATGTTTTCAATATTATAGTTTTTGCATGTTAACCCTAATAATATGTTAATCCACTGCAAAACGGATTAAATAAATAAATTATTCTGTTTGACATTTCTATCTATAATCATGAATTAGACATATTATAAAATTCAACTAAAATCAATTTTTTATAAATTTCAAAATAATTTATTTTAAAAAAATTATTACACGCTATAATTAGCGCGGATTAAATCTAGTTAAAAACTTATTTGGACGACAGCACCATATTTTACAATTGTGATATACTTTTGTATAAATATAATAACGTGGTGAACGTCCGGAAATGATCCCCTCATACCAAAGTAAAGTAATCTTTCTTTTTTGGACATATAAAGGAATCTTTCTTACAAAAGGGATAATCTTTCTAATTAAATATGTGATATGCTGGAAAAAAAAAAAAACAGGTATGTGTTTAACGGAATTATGTAAACGTCAAGTGATCTAAAAAAAAAAGATTTTATTGGTTAAAGTTTCTCTTTTGAATATCAAAATTTAACGGTACGTAATTTTCAGAGTACATTCTTTTTGTTTCATTTTACCCTTGATAATGATAATACAAAGTTTTTTAACAGGTTTGTTTCGAGAGACCTTTTAAATCTATAATTGGAAAATTAATTCTAAGGATATATATTAAAAACAAAAATAAAAAGAGTGAAACGGGATAGCGTAAAAAATAAATGTGGGACCTGCAATAATCGAGAGGTGTGAGTTGGCCACGTGATGGATGGGAGGCTGAGATAGGCAGCCAAAAGGTTTCTTATCACGTGATACGGCGCGATTTACGCGGCGCAACTGCCACGTGTCCTTCTCTGTCCACCCATTAGATCCAAGCTCGTAGGTTAACTTAGTTTTTTTTTAACTAGTTAAAGTGTATGTCAAACAAAAAAAAAAACTAATTTAATTTAATGCATCATTAGTTATTTAATCTCGTGTTTTACCATGGTACACTACACATGACACATAAACTATTTGTTAACTGATCCCTAAGAGGATTCCTGTGCAATGTACAGAGGAATGTCCGTAATGCAAATACATTTGTTTTCTTGATATCCAGCGCTTCTTTATTCTTCTATTTTTTATTCACTTTATGATTATTAATTTGATATATTATTAAGAAAATAACAATGATTAGAGACAACTAATAGTCCTCTTTAGAAGGAAACAAAGAAGAAAAGAAGCCAGCTAATTCGGATGAGATGCTCTCCCATACATTCTTTTGTGTATGTAAGTTTTAGAAATTGATATTTTAAATTTTAATTAGATTTATGAAAAAGTAATGCTTTGATAAATGGAAGAGCTGTAGGTAAGAGCATTGATAATATATTAATAGCTAATATGTAAAGAAATGTTTGAGATTGTTTACTATTGAAATACTCATATATTAATTAATTAAAAACAATTGTTAGCGTGTGCATGAACCTGGTGAGTTGTGATATGAGATTTCACTGATTTTATTTCGATTTGGATCAGTCATGGAATTAATGATATAACAATTTAGTAAAGAATATGTATTTATGTCGATTTTATAAATCTTAAGATTCTATGAATGATTTTCTCCTGTATATGGTTTTTTCTTTCATGGATATATTTATATATGTAAGGAAATAAAATGATGTTTTTTTTTATACCGATAAATCTTGGGTGCAAATGATTGTTATTAGAAGAATTAGTATAAATATTTTCTATTATCTTTTACTTCAAGAAATATTTTTCTTAGCGAAATATCAAATTTCATCATTTTTATTTTTGTAGTTGTAATATCAAAATGATATGCACCTTTTATCTCTAAAGTCTAACCTACCATTTATTATACTCTACAATGATTATACAAGTAGGCTAAACAATACATATAAGGCTAAAATTTTGAACTTATAATTGTTGTATAGATCTCACTTAAAGTTTCGAATAGTGAGTGTCTTTGCCGTAGTTTTTATGTGCAAAACTGCAGTAACACACATTTGATCATCATATATATATTTGTGTTGTTTGTGACACAAGTTACGGATAAAATGCTAAATAGTGATTATTTAATTAAAGTTATGTTATATAACTAAATAAGTGAAAGAAGAACAAAGAACCAACCAACCGAACCACGAATGGTTAAGGTGACATGGTTAGGTCGGTTTGTGGCCCATCAGCAAACAGTTCCGAGTAAACAATGAGTTATTACTAAGTTACCCCTGTTACTAATGTTCGAAAATCAATTTATGTCCTGACTCTTGAGGTTCTACAGTATTTTTTCTCACGTGAGTTACAGAGTCAATTCACGTGGCCCCACTAGACCCCGAAAACGACATCACACTAACATCGTCTTCTTCCCGTCTTTCACTTTTGAATTGACCTTTTTTTTTTTTTGTTTACCATTTCCTTGATTCCTTTTTTATATTATACGTGTAAATTTTTTATTAGACCATTCATTTCTTTTAGCCCAATCAACAATTTCTTGTTCTTTAGAGAGAAACCGAATCTCAAATATAATACATTGAAAAATTAATTAAGCTAAAACATTTCGTCAAAGAACCATGAGATTGCGAGTAATATAATAATTCGTGGGTTATATAAGAAAGAAAAAGCGTGTTTAGACACAACCTAACAACTCACGAGCCGAAGTGGAGAGCATGTGGGGATGTGTTATTGTTTTTGCTCTTTCCCTATTTTGTATCATTTTCCTCTTCATGTGATCCAACACTATTTAGCTATAATTCCTCACCTCTTAAATTTATTAGTTTCCAATTAAACCAAAAAAAAGTGATGGGCATAAATTCATTTCTAGCTCGCACGCAATTATCCTCTGCTCTTGTATATTCCGATCCATCATGATTTTTTGATGTTTCAGGTTGTAATAAGTCAAAACTTAATCAAGTGGTGGTTTCCGTTAACAGAAGTGTCGGCTCTGCTAGTCCAGACCAGACCAGGAATATGTGAATTCAAATCCGCCCATATTAGACATTGTTAGTTTGGTAAATGCTAGCTAAACTTCTTTTATATATGTAATGTACGTAGGACTGGAATTATTATCCGGTATCCGATATCCGATCTGAATATCCAAAAATCCGGATATCGGAAGGGTCGGATAAGGATCCGGATAGTTGAATTATGAGGCCCCGATATTTGGATCCGTATCCGAATCCGTTAAATATATCAAAAAATTATTTTTTAAAATATAATGATATTTATATATATAAAATATATATTTTTAATTTATAATAACAGATTTTAACTTTTAAAAAAAAATATTATATAAATTGTTTTTTTTTAAAATATTTTTTATAGTTTTTATTATATTTTTATCATTATTTTTTTTAATTGATCCGGATATCTGCGAATATCCGAAAATCTAGGCGGACATCCGAGAGCCCCGGATAAGGATAAAGATATCCAAAAAACTCCGGATATCCGGTCCCCGAATATCCGTTCTCAGCCCTAAGTGTAAGTCGTCTATTTGGTTTTACTTATATATACAATTTTCGAATAAAAATAAGCTGTTGTCTTAACCAGTGGCATTCAACTAAATTTTAAATGGCTTTAGCTCACATGATTAAGGTCTTGATAATGGATTTTAGACAATTGGTAATTCTTGATCCCGGAGATCACACAAGGGGTTAAACAGTAAACTCAATGAATCGAATCTCGTTTTATTAGATCAAACTCGGCAAAGTACAAAATGGATTAAGTCGAGAGACTTTAATCGGAAAAAGAGAACTAGAAGAATAAAAACTATGAAATTTAAGCTCTTAGTCTCTTAGGTCTCGTGAATGAGTTATGAGATCAATATTATGAATGAAGAACTCTCCTATTTATAAGGTTCTAAGCTAGCTAAAAACATGATGATTTCATTTTCCTATTCCATCAGGAAAAAGATAACATCATTTGTTATTCTTTTCCTAGTTCCATTGGAAAAAGGAAGATTTCTTAAAATATTCCGCAAATCTCGGAGGTCGGCGAAGCTTGTGACAAGTTCGGGCCTTGATGGGCTTGAGAAGTCGGTAATTGGCCTAATCTTAATTCAAACCTGGTTAAACCGGAGAGTGCTAAACTCACCACCAACAATAAGTCCCCCTAGTTCGGCGAAGTTCATGGAGAATTCTTTAGCTCGGTTGGAATAAAGATCGGCATCTTGTCTTAAGGTCTTGAAGATCTTGTCCTTGGCGGAGCAGCTTCTGTGAGATTATCAGCTCGGCTTAATCCATTTGCGAACGATGAAACCTCAGCTTTTTTTTTTGTACTTTGTCGAGTTCGATCGTAGTGCGAACTGAAAAGTTCGACTTATATTACTTAGTCGATTTCGACTGTAGTGCGAACTGAAAAGTTCGACTTAGGAATTTTTGGATGCGAGATTGCTTATTAATCGGCGTAAGGTCGTAAAATGATACGATCCTCTCGAGTCCTCTACGTACCAAATTGGTGCTGTACATAATACGCTCTTAGCCGGGGTACGTTAGGTGAACTCGGTTTTCGATCAATTCGAGATCGGCGTTCGCTGAGGATCGGCTTAAAGATTTGCGATTGTTGAGAAATCGGCTTAATTTGCGAGAATGTGTCGTTCGGCTTCACCCCGAGAGCTTAGCATGAGATTACGAAGGTGTGCTCATCTCAAGATACTCCGGGTCCTCAGATCGAATCGGAGTGTGCGAGGTCGGTTCGGCTTATTTAGCTCGAATGATCTGAGGACGAATTTCAGTGCGGGTCTTATTCCCGGCTTATGCGAGACGGATCTCGACTTTTTAACGTTTGCATCCATGATGAGTGCTATCGATCGCCTGGCCAGAACATTGATGTGTGAAACTGCGATGGTTTTAAGTGCGAACTAAAGAGTTCGGCTTAAGAAGATACGAACTGTTTTGAGTTCGGCGAACTGTGATAGCTCGGCTTTTGCTTAGTCAATTCAGACTGTCATGCGAACTGAAGAGTTCGGCGAACTGCGATAGTTCGGCTTATAGGAGTTGAGAATTTTTTTTTTTTTTTTTAGAATCATAGCTGGACCCGAGGTAGGTTGTCTACATACCCCCGAAATGGATCAAGCCATTCGTAGTTCATATCGATGATGAAAACGAGCTCGGTGAGCGTTTTTTTTTTCTTTGATCTGATGGCGAACTAGTAATAGTGCTTGAGGGCATATTGTTCATCTTTGGCAGCCTCTTCCTCCTCCTCGTGGATGTACATGTGTGACTTGTTCAATGTGTCTTCCAAGGTAAGTCGGTTACGCTGGATCTCCTTGTGAAAGTCTGATTTGTACCAGGTCGCTTTGTAAAGAGTTTTGATTGCGGCATCGTCATCAATTGTACAGTGGGTCACCACCGACTTAAATCGGTCCATGAAGTCTCTCAAAGGTTCGGTCTGTTCTTGTTCGAGGGCCCAGAGTTTGGCGTTTTTATCTTCTTCTTGATGAACAATGTGAAGCGTTTGCGGAATTTTGTCGTGAGTTTGGTGTAATTGTCAACCGAGTTTGTTTTGAGTTGTGAGAACCAATCAAGTGCGGTTCCACCGAGAGTCTCTACGAAGAGTTGGCACTTTGTAGCATCTTTTCCTACTCGGATTGGAATTGGGAGCGGTTCATCATAATTCCGAACGAGGTCATGAAGGGGCAAGGGTCGGAGCTGCCTTCGTATGGTGTGATCTTGATCTTCTCCAGATGTCGGACTGGTGTGTTGAGGACTCGTGGCGTGAATGGAGTTTTCTGAGTCTCTTGAATCACGCGGTCGATCTCGGGTGCCGAGCTAGTGGCCTGGTGGAACTTGGAGTTCATATCCCGGAGTTGAGCTTTGAAGCTTTTGATCTCTTTATCCAGAGACGCATAATCGGGTGTGTCATGTGTTTGCCGATAGATCCTAAGGTCAGAGGTTGGGGAATTGTTTGGCTTTGTCTGAATTCGCTGAGATAATCTCGGAGCTCGGTTTGGGTTGCGACCAGTGCGATGAATCGTTTGTTGTTTCTTTTGGTCAGTTCCCCGAGTTGCGTAGCCATAGTCTGCAGAGAGCGAGTTGGTCGAGTTGAGCCGTTGTGGCATCAGCAATATTGTTGTTATTATCACCGTGCACCGAGCTGGTTGGTGATCCGGCCATTGCCGAGTTTTTCCTACGAGATCCAAAAGTTTTATCAAGACGGAGGTTCGGCCCCTCCTTCTAGCGCCAATTGTTGATCTCGGAGATCACAGAAGGGGTTAAACAGTAAACTCAATTGATCGAATCTCGTTTTATTAGATCAAACTCGGCAAAGTACAAAACAGATTAAGTCGAGAGACTTTAATCGGTAAAAGAGAACTAGAAGAATAAAAGCTATGAAGTTTGAGCTCTTAGTCTCTTAGGTCTCGTGAATGAGTTATGAGATCAATATTATGAATGAGGAGCTCTCCTATTTATAAAGTTTTAAACTAGCTAAAAATATCTATTTTCCTAGTTCCGTCAGGAAAATGATAACTTTATTTTCCTAATTCCATTTGGAAAAGGAAAATTTCATAAAATCCCTCTGAGATCGAGAAATATTCCGCAAATCTCGGAAGTCGGCGATGCTGGTGACAAGTTCGGGCCTTGATGGGCTTGAGAAGTCGGTAATTAGGCTGATCTTAATTCAAACCGGGAAGTGCTAAACTCACTACCAGCAGTAATGGCATTGCACAAAGGAAGAGCTGTCTTTGTTCCACTTAATGTCACACAAACACATAGACGCATACACGTACATAATTATTCTTGTCCCCCCTGGCATACCATCATATATTACACCGTTTACTAACGAACACTTAATTCATAACCATTTTCAGCTAACCTAGCTAGCATTCTAACTGTTCCAGAGTTTTAAATCAAACTTCTATAAAACGAGGATATATAGAAGAAGAAGCAAATGCATAATCATTTGCAGTGCATGTGTATGAAATCGATACATGCATATATGTGTCTGTGCAGTTCAACTGTCATACGAATCATGATGAATCATTTAACACCATGTATAAGTTAGACTAAGCGAATCACTTACAGCTAAGTCTATGCAAATCGTGTATCACGAAAACACTCGTTAATTTTGTAATCCCGGATCGGTCCTAAATTTTTTTTAAACTATAACCCAACAAAAGTGTAAATGACTTGATAGATAAAGTCACCTCCAATTCTATTTCTCAAACTCCTAGTTCCATAGCCACGTTGTCAGAAGAGAAGAACACTCGTCGATGATGGATCAAATCATGACCTCAAAAAGTCAAGCTCACTCAACCAACAATCATTCAGTGATCCAACTAATTATATGTTTTCGAAAAAAATAATACACAGAAGCAAATCAGCATAACAATTTTTACACAAACATCACATTAGTCTCTCTTATGATTCTTATGAGCTTTAATCACGCACAATAGCCTGGTTATATAAAGATTTGATACAGATATTTTTTATTTAAACGGAGACACAAAATTTTCCTTGGTTATGTGATTTTATTGTAAGATAGTAAATTTAGCTTCTTCCATTTATTAAGTTATTATTTTTGTTGTTAATTACAAATAAATAACTAGAAAAATAACGAAGAGACGCGGGATTAATTGGATTAAATTTCATAATATATATTCTTTTACTTCATATAAGTTTTGGTAATATTAAATTGAATACGAGAATATACGAAGACTTGAATATCAAATACATTGACTTCGTAGTTTGCTGATTTTCATTTGGTTGCATTTTGCTTCCACGAATAATAGTCGGGGTACGTACTTTCTATAATCTATAGTAAAATAAATAGAGTGCATTGACACGCCAAAAGCATATAGTATTCAATTGAAATTGTTAAGAAACTGTCACCAGCAACTACAAGCTGTTTGATTGGAATATTAAACTATATGAATCCGTGAAGATTTAATGTTCGCCATCGCCATGATTGTAGCATATTATGTACATATGTTTGCGTATGCATGCCTATAAAAAGTTAAATTAATAGATGCATCATGCATGTGAGTTTCATTTGCCGACAACGAATATTGAAAAACGACTATTGGTAGTGGATGGAAATAAATGCTATATAATTATATAAGTAGAAATTTTATTGGCAATTAAACTTTACATTTTTAACTTATTCTGCAAAATTTACAGCTTTGATGATTATAAAGAGTTGTTAATTCAGGAAGATATGTGATATATTCAGCAATTCGTCATACTTTAATTAGAGTGGCCGGTGTATTTGTGTAAATATGATATACACAGACATATTTTAAGGACAAATATTAAAATTAGAAATAAATAAAATATACTCCTTTTATTTCATAATACATGTCGTTTTGATATTTTGCACACAAATTAATAAAATATATTAAAATTTTAATTATATCTTTAAAATATATAATAATTATTGGAATTAAGTATTTTGTGTCAAAATTTGTATTAAAAATCTAAAGCGACGTTTATTATGAAACATGAAAAAAATATTTAAACGATAGTAAAACAGAGGGAGTATTATTTTGAAAGAAAAATACCTTAAAAGTCATAACAAATAATTAAACCTAGTAAACTTACAGCAAAAGTTATTTCTTTATACTAGTAATATAGTGTATAGGGAGTATGTATTTAATCGATTACGCAGTGAGTTATAAATAGGGAGTAAGTATAAAACAGTAAACAATTTAATGGGGATCCTGGAACACGATAAAAACAAAAGCGTACATCGATTAAACCAAAACAAAACAATAAATAATAATTTATGTGCGTGTGTGTATTATTTTGTTACTTTTTATTTTTAGCGCCGCTAAACGGATAAACCTCTCTGTTACCTTTAGACTACATCCACCACGTGACTCCGTTAGAATTAACGTCGTTTAAACGGAGTGTATCGCGGTTAAACGGGGAGCGTTATAATGACTGTATAAAAGATTTCCGCCTTCTCATTTCCTCTCAAAACAGAGAGAGAAAGAGAGAGAGAGAGAGAGGGAGTGAGAGAGCTCTCTGGCTGATCTTTTTTGTCCGATCAGATCGAAGAGTTTTATCTCGGAATTCGAACTTTTTGTTTGGTTGCTCCGGCTAAGGGATCCAAGCTTCACACAATTGTCGTTGATTCCATTTTCGAAAAGGTACGCTTCTTATCTTTAGCCCAAATCTAATCTGTCGTTAATTTAGATTGAACTTGGACTCCAGTTTTTTGATCTCCATGCTCACGGGTTGACTTGAATTACGCGAAATTCGGTTGGTTTTGAGCTAGAATTCTGCTGAATTATGGTTAAACTTTTGCAATTTTGATGACAGATCTATCGAATCCAAGAATTTGCTGATTACTGGAGTTTCTCGTCGAATTCTCCCGTTATCCCCTGGAGAATTGGCGAGGAAAAATTGCAGCGGGAGGCTGGTTTTGGCTAAATCGAGCAGGATTTTATCGAAATTCAAGGAGTTTTCTCGGGAAAAAGCGACCGAGAAAGCATAATTCAGCGACGTTCGAGCTCAATTCCTCTTCTACAAGCATCGGAGAATACAAATCTCTTGAATTAGCAAGTGAAAATCGCAGATCTGAGTTGGTATCTACAGAATCCCGTCGAATTCCAGGGGAATCACGCCAATTTTGCGAAGAAGTATCCGAGACAATCGTGATAATTCCCGCGCGCAGATTGACTAGTATAATTCAAAAGAAAAAAGAAAAAAAAATCAAGAACCGCCGAAGCTGCTGCTGTTGATGGAGCTTCCTCAACCTCGTCCCTTCAAAACCGAAGGTAACACTATTATCAGATATTACCAATTTTCCTATTTTCTTAAATTAATAACAAAAGATAGTTAATTTTCTTCAAGACTTGAATTAAAAAGGATGATTTGTTTTTTTTTTGTGGTATTTTTTCGTTTTTAATTTTGATTTTTAGAAGAATTTCCACAGGGAGAAAACCAACACATGATTTTTTATCGCTCTGCAGTCATTCAACCGTCCAGCCAGATCCAAAACCAACACCTTCTTCTCAAGGTATTTACCCTTCTACCCCTTTTTCGGATTATTATTTGTTTTTTTCCATTAAAAGATTCTCTTAAAGGCGTCACGTTTTTTCCGCGCGTGCATCTGATCTGACCTTTAAGACGAATCCTGGATCAAAATGTTGCTATTTGATTGGGCCCTAATGGTCCCAACTCTGTTTAAAGCCCAGGGAAATAAGGGACCGTTAATCGGGATACACATGTCCATAAGCTTGCTGCATTGAATAATCCTATAAATACGCTCATGATGACGATTCATATATAAGAAGATGGGATTTTAATAGAGTTTATATAATAACTTATTGACTCAAGGGGTCACATCTGCTCCTCTTAGTTTGTTCGTTGTTTGCTTTAGAACCTGATAAGATACGAAAATTTTATCAAAATGTTTGTTAATTACTAAACTCGTACAATTTTATATAATAAGAGTGTGTGTGTGTACGTACAGTAAACGAGATTAATGTGTATGATATATACTTATGGTTTACAGAAATTTTGATGAAATGTGGAGCAGGTAGCTACTTGAAAACCCATGATTTTCTTCAACCGTTAGAATGTGTTGGTGCTAAAGAAGAGACAAGTAGGATTAACACTACAACTGCAGCGTCCGAGAAGCCGCCGCCGCCTGGGCCACTGCAGCATGTGCTTCCCGGTGGTATAGGGACTTACACAATCAGCCCCATTCCTTACTTCCATCATCATCATCAGAGAATTCCTAAGCCGGAGTTGTCACCACTGATGATGTTCACTGCTGCTGCGCAAGCGAGTGGTGGTAATGATAGAAACGTTGTGGACGAGAATTCAAACTCTAATTGCAGCTCGTACGCTGCTGCTGCAAGCGGGTTTACTCTGTGGGACGAATCTCGTTCTGGGAAGAAGGGACAGACAAGGAAGGAGAATAATGTTGGGGAGAGAGCAACCATCAGAGGTAACAGAAAAGTTGAATCTTGATCTTAATTAGACTAGTTTACAAGTCTGTAGAAACCGCATGAAATGATGAAATACGTTTTTTTGGAATGTATAGCTGATGTCGCAGCAACTATGGGACAATGGCCAGTGGTGGAACCACAGTCCCAATCTTTGACAAATAACCATTTGAGCGGTTTCAGTTCTCGCTCTTCCTCTCAGTCAGTCTCATCTCTTTTCTTTTCCCTATTACTCGGGTTTTGGACTTAAAAAGGCTGATATAAGGTTTTTCTTTGGTTGCAGAGGGTCTGGACTCAAGAGCCAGAGCTTCATGGACATGATAAGATCAGCGAAGGGAAGTTCACAGGACGATGATTTAGATGATGAAGAAGATTTCATCATGAAGAAAGAAAGCTCCTCCACTAGCCAGAGCCATAGAGGTTTGTATTTTCGGAGATGTCAGCTTTGCGTTTTCTAAACTATTAACAGCTTAAGATCTGATTAATTGGTTCCGTACAGTGGATTTGAGGGTAAAAGCAGACGTGAGGGGCTCTGGTAACGATCAAAAGCTGAACACGCCTAGGTCTAAACATTCTGCTACAGAACAACGGAGGAGGAGCAAGATCAATGATAGGTAACTTGAATATGTATTCATAGATATGAAATGTAGCAAAAGCCACAATTGGTTATAGAGTATATCGGGGAGGAGAGACTAATTAAACAGTGTTAATGGATCTCTCTGCAGATTTCAAATGTTGAGACAACTAATACCTAATAGCGACCAAAAGCGGGACAAGGCCTCCTTCTTACTAGAGGTATTACTATCATTTTTTTCGCCAAATATTCTGTAACAGTAATTTCAATCTCATCTTTTCCTAATCTCTAATATATTCTTCTTGAAACCACATATCAGGTTATCGAGTATATTCAATTCTTACAGGAGAAAGCAAATAAGTATGAGACCCCTTACCAAGGATGGAATCACGAACCTGCGAAGCTATTGAATTGGGTAAATATAATATCACATTTTCCAACCATACTTGGTTCTTTTTCTTCCAGGTTTGAAACTGAAAACAAACAAACCTTGTAATGTTAATCTGTGTGTGATCAAATTACATTACATCAGAGAAACAACCAACAGCTAGTACCTGAAGGAACCGTTGCTTTTACTCCAAAGTTTGAAGAAGAGAAGAACAACATTCCGGTTTCGGTCCTTGCAACAGCACAAGGCGGTGTTATTGATCATCCAGAAACATTGAACCGAGCAATGCCAACGACCGCTCCATTTCCTTTGTCAGTTCAAAGCAACAGTTTATTCTCTCCTGTAATTGCGGGTAACCCCGTAACTCAGTTCCACACAAGAGTGGCATCATCAGAAACCGTAGAGCGAAGCCCGAGTTCTCGGAGTCAGACTCAGGCATTGAAAGAAGAAGAAGAAGAAGACGAAGATGATGAGGAAGTTCATGAGGGGAACATCAGTATATCAAGTGTTTACTCACAAGGGTAAAACTAAATCTCTCCTCTCTTTTGATCTTGTAACAGTGAAAAGTAAAAGAGTGAAAACTTTTTGTTTTCTTTGCGGAGCAGATTAGTGAAAACACTAAGGGAAGCATTGGAGAATTCAGGAGTGGACTTAACGAAAGCAAGCATCTCCGTCGAAATTGAGCTTGCTAAACAATCCTCTTCCTTCAAGGTTTTTTTTCTTTACGATTTGATATAATTTAAAATTTTAAACACATCGAATTATTATTATTATTTATTTTTTTGTGTGTGGTGGATCCTGATAATTTTTAGTTTTGTTTACTACTGATAGGATCATGAAGTTGGTGAACCGATTTCTCGAGCCGGAAACGACGACGTCAAGCAAACTCGGAAACCAAAACGGCTCAAGACGAACAATAGAAGTTGAAAAAAAACCCAGCACACAATCGGGTAAAACACCAAAATTGATTCCTCTGTTTTTTTTTCTTTTCTTTTTTAATTATTATAGTTATACAGATTCAATCTTATTTTTTGTCCTTTGTACATTCGAAAGTATAATCTTTTAATGTTTTATCAAGTGGGTCCATAATATTTTGAGACCTAAGACTAGTGAGACCCGGTTATGCTAACCGCATTTTAGACTGTAATCGCAAATCTTCTTTGGGATTTTCTTTTTGCTTTTGAGGAATATCATTAAGAAAGGCTTTCCATTTTTTCTGGAAGCTTCATGTGTTTAGTGAAGTCACTTTTCACTCTATTATAAATCACCACCATCTCACATTTTTTTAGCATTATTTTATCTTACTTCTTTCTTTTCCAATGTAAAACTTCATTATTTTTTTTGGATTATTGGTTATCGAAAGTGATATTTATGTAGAAGTGTTATCTTTTGTATCTGATTATTGAATGAACGGCTGAGATAACACGTTAATTGAGACGACCGCACTTTGCCAACGACGGAAGAGAATCACGTAAGGATAGGACCTTGTATTATTTAAATTTATAACTATGGTTGCCTATATTTCGTTTTCGATCAGAATTTTACTCAACCGTAATTCCATCATCAGGAAAATCCATTCGACGACTTTTTAATACATCTAATTGATTCTAATGCATCTCATCCTCCAAAGTCCAAAAAACTAAGAAAGAACATTTTGTAAACTTAAGGGAACGTTCGACAAAAAAAAACTTAAAAAGGGAACAAAAAAGAAGGAAATATACTTTTAAAGGAAACAATTCAAAAATCACGGGTAAGTCAAGAGATTAGTGAGAAAATGAGGGTATTTTGGTCATTTTAAGTTGGTAGTTTCAGATGAACGTTGGAGAAAAAATTGAGATCCAAAGCTCGGACTTGAAGAAGAACGATTTTGAAAGAAAAACAAAATTCAAGTCTTCTCTTTCTCTCTCTCTCTGCTCAGACTCTGGTCTAGAAGACTAATAACTGAAGCAGATCTATTCAGAGGAAGGTGAAGATGTATGAGCAGCAGCAGCATTTCGTGGATTTACAAAGCGATTCTGGATTTGGGGATGATAGCTCGTGGCTCGCCGGTGATGACGATCTCCGATTGTCTCCTCACCAATCTGCCGCCGCTACAAACTCCGGCAATGAGAATCTCGATCGGCGTCTTTTAAAAGATCTCGTTGAGATGGTTCCCCTCATCGAGCAATTCATGGTAATTTTCTCTACCTACCTCAACTCTCTCGGCCTTTTCAGAGCGGAATATGTTTGGAGCTCGAGGGGTTTGGAGATGCGGTGATAGATTGGACGGAATGTTGGTGTTTTCGACCGATTGGGTGGAGAAACTTGCAGCAATTTATGAACTTTCGATTGATTCATTTCTCGAACAAATTTGGGAAATTGTAGATATATGTTAATGTGAGACAAAATGATGGTATTTTGGACATAGGGATTTGAAATTTCTGAAAGATGAGATTGTAGGTTTCATAGTTAGGTTGGAATTTAATATGTTTCTTCTCATTGAACGCGATTAGGAACACAAAGAAAGGAGTTCGTTTAAGCGGCGTGGTTCCATGATCTACACTAAGATGCCTTCCCGAGAATCCTTGTCCAGAAGGGTGAGTTGTTTGTTTCGATCTATCATCTCTTTTTTAGTTAGGTTTCAACTTAGAATTTCACTGGTAATTACTTAGATGGAACTAGTTTTTCTTCTCTTTTCCTTTTTGGGTGATATCAGCTTGGCTTAATGGCTTGATAACATTTCGTATATACATAAGGGGTTATAGCTGTCTTTCAATTATTATATGCAGTAAATGTTGTTGTAATAATAGGTTCCTTTTTTTGGAGCACTGGTGTCTTCAGACTTGGTTAAAGAACTTTAATGGGTGGTTTGGGTTCAATTTCCCTCATTTATCAAATGAATCTCAAGGTGATTTGTTTGTTTAAGGCTCTACTGTATCACTTGCTAACATGTATTTGCATGTACCTGGTTTAAAGGGAAGAAATGCTTCTCAAACAGTCACAGGAAGAAAGAAGAGAGATGCAGCGGGAAATAACGATGTTGTGAACGATACTAGGGAAGATGGTGAAAACGCCAAGGCTTTGGCTGGTGCAGAAAAGGAAGAACTAACCAAACTTAGAGAGGAAGTGAATGACTTGCAGACAAAATTATCTGAGAAAGAAGAGGTTTTAAAGTCGATGGAAATATCAAAGAATCAGGTAAACGAGATTCAGGAAAAGCTTGAAGAAACAAAACGCTTGGTTGCTGAAAAGGAGATGTTGATCAAGTCTATGCAGTTACAATTATCAGACACAAAGGTAAACCTTTTCCTCTTATGCGTCTTCAGTTTTTCCCCTCTGTGTTTCACAGACCGATGTTTATTTTGAATATGGTTTTGAAGAAAATAGAGAATACATGTTACTTCTGCGAATAGGTCTGGTTTTAGGAGCTGCTAATGCTTTGACACCATTTTGTGGAGCCAGGCATACATATTTAAAGATTCCCCTTTTTTATTTTACCATCTTCAGATGTTAATAGCTTATTTTCGCTATCTTCACTAGATCAAACTTGCAGACAAGCAAGCCGCTCTTGAGAAGACTCAATGGGAAGCAAAGACAACAGGAACAAGAGCAATCAAGCTTCAAGAACAGCTAGATGCTGTTGAAGGAGAAATCTCTTCATTCACACGGGTATTTGAAACTTTGGCGAAAGCAGAATCCAAGAAACTTGACAGAGATTATGATGCAACCCCATATGAATTTGATCATCTTCCATATCTCGTAAGTCAAGAAACCACGACAATCATCTCTCTTTTTCATATTTTATTTTGGGGGTCATATCTAAAGCTGTTGCAAATACGTTAAAAACAGGACAATGTAGATGAAAGTGAACTGAGGGAACTGGAAGAAGCAAGATTAGCTTATGTTGCAGCTGTGACTACTGCAAAGGAACGAGAAGATGAAGAATCTCTAGCCATGGCTGCTAAAGCTCGAGCCTACTTGCAATCACTAGCCTTTAAATACTAATCATCTTGAGGTACTTTCTTTTAGGAGTTTCTCTCGTTGGTTTTTTTAGGTGTATGTAGATTTGTACCATGAAAAAATTGGAGAAGAAAAGCTTCTGTGAGAAACAGAAAGTTATGGTTTCCCTATATCAATGAATGCATTTCGAGCTTTTGTTTCTCATTTAAGCATGTATAAGGTTTGTTATAATAGTTTGGGTTCTTGCATGTTTAGTCATTTTTTTAGATTTTACTTAGTATTCTAACACTTTTTGAAAAGTTGTGCAAAACTAATATTTTATGTACTGTACATGCGTTGATTTTCTAGTTTTGGCCATATACAGTACTGCGCGCCTCAACGGTGTACAATACACGGATCAATAGGAAACATGGACAAAATTGTCATTTTGCATAGAAACATATATTAAAAAAAAGTGTCAAAATCGTAAGAAAGTTTCAAAAAAGTGACTCTGGGTGCAATTATCTCTAATAGTTTTTACTTGTCTCTGAATATCTCGGGAACGTAGATCAGATTGTATAATGTATTTGTTTTTAAATAGTTTTTACTTAGTCTCTTAACAATAAAATCTAGAAACTTTGGAATCTAATGCAGCGATTTTTGTTTTGATAAAAAATGTGCACACTTGTTTAACTTGAATATTTGGGTTTTATATTGTTTTGTATCCAATGAAAATCTTGGGAAAAAAACATAAAATATTTGATTTTCTTCGTTTGAGATTGTTCAAGAAAATAAATACAAAAAGAATTAACTGAACTTGAATTGTTTTCTATGTCAGTTATCCTGAAAATAAAATTGCTAAATGGGAAAGTGGGTGATGAGATTGGGTCTAACCAGGTAACAAAAATAAAATCGGCTCACATTGGAATTCTTTAAGAATAAGGTCGTTTTAGGATATTATCTCATATCTTAGCTCGCACGTGCCGAATCATTCATCCGTGTCAAATTCCGCGCCATAGCGCACCAGTACGACGTCGTGTCATCTCATAGCGAAGTTTAAAAACTTATAAAACCCTTCTTCTTCGACAAAAAGTAATTTCGACGACAATGACGGACGAGAGTCGCTGCGGCGGAAACACCGTTGCGATCTGCGTCCGTACAATTTCCGGAGAATCGAAGACCGTTCAGGTTTCCTCGGACGAGACGATTCATGAACTCAAGATTGCCCTACAATCCTCTTTCCCTCCCGCTTCTTCCTCTCCCAATTTCCATATGTATTTCAAGGTAATGCTTATGCTCTACGCTCGTTATAATTTTTCTTGTTGGGTTTTTGTATTTCTACATATCTCAGGCCGTGTCTTTGTTTTAGAACGATTCCACGTTTATCTATTTGAAATTTCTTGTTTTTCTTCGTCACCGATTTCAAGTTTCGTTTTTTTAAAATTAGCACGTCACCGGGACGAATTGTTTTTTTTTTTGGTAGGGTACGAAATTGAGTTTGAACAGTAGAGTGGCTACTACTGCCATTAATGGCGGCGATTTCTTGGTTTTGGTTCCTTTTGTTAAGAAGGAACGTCCACAGACCTCAAAACCTGATTTATCAGAGCCTTCCTTGAGTTCAAGCTTCTCAAATTCCGCGTATTCTGCAATGATTCGAGTATCTTCAACCTCTAAAAGAGCTGAGAATCATTCTGTTGGGGTGAAACGGAAACGGGATCAAGAAACGTGTCCAGTTAAATTCTTAAAGGGTGTTTTGGCGTCTGATTGTAGAGATGATTTTAAGGGACAGAACATAGAAAAGCTTGCTGAGGTTTTAAAGTCTAGGAATTGCTTGACATCTCCAGGTTTTGCAAAGTGCTTGATGTCAAGGGAAACTAGTAGCTACTTCTGTTCTTGTCCAGATTGGTTAAAATTGTCAATGGAGACATTCATGTTTTTGAATCTCTTTTCATCTCTTATTGAATCACTTGGAGAAAAATTATACTTTACCCGCTTGGAGGAATCGCTTGCCCGGTTAGCAATGTCTGGAGTTCGGGTTAGTATAGAGGACGTAAAGAATCTTTCAATTATATGCCCCAAGGTGATTTGTCGATATATCTAGAAACTCCTACTTAGTCAGTGATATTTTGTTTTTTTGGTATGTAATGTAACCACAGTGGTTGTTGTAGGTAGTAAAGGTTATCACTGATGACTTTGAGGCTGTGAAGTATGAGAATGCTATAGTTATAGCTGATTTTCTGGAGACAGATGGAGGTGAAAAATATGAAAAACCAGGTACCGTTTCAGATGAATATACTTACTTTCTTTATCCGAGGTATTGTGAGTTATCTCTTAAGACTAAGGACTACTAGCGTTTGTTTCAAATCATGGTTATATAGGTCTGAAAAAAACTCCACTTGCTAAGGTCTTTGGTTCTATGAAAAAGCGGGAGAGTTCTTTTAAAGCTGAATTGTGGGAGTCCATCAAATCGCTACTGGTATGTTTATTACTCCAAACCTATCAAAGTGTCACAGCTTAGGCATCCATGCACTAGCATTATTCCATTACTTCGGCTGTAGTATAAATTTTGGATATTGGATTTCTGAAGTATTTTTTTCTTTTTAGGTGAAAAATAGATGTAAGAGGGGAATCTCTGTTTCCTTGGAGGACATGCTTATATTCGCCAGGGAAGGTAAAGGTGTTGGTGAAAACGAAGCTAGACAGGCTGGAAAAGACAGTTTTCCTCACTCTGGCTCTCACTCATCTCGGACTTCGTGTCATGTAAGAGCCTGCTCCAATATTGACGCTGTAATTGTAATTATTCTGTTTCAATTGAAATAGACTTTTCGATATACACCCGTTCTAGAAATATAGGTCCTGAATAAATACCTTTTTATGTATGATTTTGGTTATGTCCCTTTTGGATATCTTCTTACTGCATCACATGCAACAACATTCAGTGTTTGTAGCATTCACATAGTTTTTAAATATTTTCATTCAATTAACAGGACACAAATTCATTGCTACCAGTGGAGATGGTTGAACATCTCAGGAATGGTTTTGGATCTAAAGGACAGGTAGTTTAGTCTCCCCCTCTCACTCTCTTGCTCTGTTCTCCCTTGAATTCCTAGGTCTGTTTTGTTAGCAAATCTCCATTCGTTAAAGAGCTTTACTTCTTTTTTCTGTTGCAGATAGTTCACGTTGAAGATATCAATGCTAGAAAAGCTGCGTACGTCGAAATACCAGATGAGCTCTCAGAAATCACGAAGTCTGCCTTGAAACGAATTGGAATCAATACATTATACAGCCATCAGGTACCTTATCTTGTAATGTATTTCTGTGTCTATGAATTTACGTTTGTTTTGATACCTTCCCCCCCCCCCCCCCTTTTTTTTTTATCAGGCTGAATCGATTTCAGCAGCCTTGTCTGGGAAGAATGTTGTGGTTGCAACTATGACTTCCAGTGGAAAATCTCTTTGCTATAACGTGCCAGTCTTTGAGGAATTGACCAAAGATACAGATGCTTGTGCCTTGTACTTATTTCCGACCAAGGTTTCTCAGCTCTCTTTTATAAAAGTTTTTCATTTTGGATATTCCTAGAATAGAAAGAGATTTACTTTTTGTTTGTATAGGCCTTAGCGCAGGATCAATTTAGAGCGTTGTCTGACTTAATAAAAGGATATGAAGCTAGCATACATATGGGGGTGTATGATGGTGATACTCCTCATAAGGATAGAACAAGGCTGAGAAATAACGGCAGACTGGTAATTTCGTACTGTCTTTCTTTTTCCAACAGCATAGTGATTCTTTAACTTAGACTCATCTGAATTCCCAAATACATAATTCACTAACTAGAGTTATTGAACGTTATGAATGTAGCTGATCACAAATCCTGATATGTTACATATGTCAATCTTGCCTCCCCATGGACAATTCAGCCGGATTTTATCAAACCTTAGGTAACACATCTTTCTATGAAGGAAATTCAAGTACTTTAAAAATGTCAAAAGAAATAAAATCCTCCTCTTGTTCAAAGTTTGACCAACTTCATTAGAATCTTTGCAAGAAATGGTTGGTTTAGAGAGTAATAAGGCCTGCTTGTAATCCATGACTTAAGTCGAGTCTTCATTGAATATATATTAGGTACATTGTAATCGATGAAGCCCATACTTACAAGGGAGCATTTGGCTGCCACACAGCCCTTATATTGAGAAGACTACGCCGCCTGTGCTCTCACGGTGACAAAACTGATCCATGGTCAAAACAATAGTCTCCAATACCAATTTTGTACATGTAGACTTTTGATTGACCAAGCATATCTTAATTTCCAGTATATGGCGCCAATCCCTCATTCATATTTTGTACTGCAACTTCTGCCAATCCTCGAGAACATTGCATGGTAGGCCTACATTACTGATTATCTGGATATAATATCCGGTTATCAAAATCCGTGCTATGGGATCAAAACATGGCTTGGTGATGGTGCAGGAGCTTGCAAACCTCTCTGAGCTCGAGCTGATAGAAAATGATGGAAGTCCTTCCTCTCAAAAGCTTTTCGTCCTGTGGAATCCCACAATCTTTCCAAGAAGTGTATGGTTCAGTATTCTAGATTTTTCTTAATCAATTCTGAGACTTTATTTACTCCTTGTTTTTTTTTTATCTGTTGTATTACAGAAAGCTGAAGATAGTTCGAAAGTCATGAGTAGTAATGGAGATGCTGCAAAAAAATCATCAAGGTATTTCTAGCCATTTGCTATTTTTACAAGAAATAAAATTTTTATGGTCATCGATCTGTAGCTAACATATGATATTATTTCATTTCTTCTCAGCCCAGTTTCTGAAGTTTCACACCTTTTCGCAGAGATGGTTCAGCATGGCCTACGTTGCATTGCTTTCTGTCGGTCTCGCAAATTTTGCGAACTTGTTCTGTGTTTTACGTACGTCCTCTTGTAACTCGCTGAATAACTTTTCACTCTAGGCTTTGATTCTTTGACTATGAAAATGTTGATGAGATCTGCAAAATATGATGTAGGCGTGAAATTCTTGCTAAGACTGCTCCTCACCTGGTTGAAGCCATATCTTCATATCGTGGAGGTTACATTGCCGAGGTACATCTCCCTCTTTTTTTTTTATGTTTCTGAACTTAAGTGTTGTTGTAGATGGATTGTTTTTACTAGATCAATAAGTTGATATTTTGCAGGATCGGAGGAAAATAGAGGGTGACTTATTCAGTGGAAAGCTTTGTGGTATTGCTGCAACAAACGCACTTGAGTTGGGGATTGACGTCGGTCATATAGACGTAACTTTGCATTTAGGTTTTCCCGGTAGTATTGCCAGGTAAACCAGTCTGCTTGGCTCTTTTCTTTTCCCTTTTAAAACTGAAGATTCTATAAGTTGCAGCTTTCAATGACTGATCTCTTTTGAGTATCAGTCTTTGGCAGCAAGCGGGTCGGTCTGGAAGACGAGAAAGGCCCTCTCTTGCCGTATATGTTGCCTCTGACGGTCCCCTTGACCAATACTTCATGAAATTCCCGAACAAGCTCTTCCGTAGCCCAATTGAGTGTTGCCATACTGATTCTCAAAATCAACAGGTTAATAATCTGTGATCTTAATTCTATTCTGTTTAGATTCTTGTGCGGACTGTCAGTGTCGACGTGCTTTGCTACTTTGCTTCTTGCAGGTCCTTGAGCAGCATTTGGCTTGTGCTGCCCTTGAGCACCCATTGAGTTTGCAGTACGATGGAAAACACTTTGGTTCTGGCCTAAGCAACACTGTTGAATTGCTCAAGAAGAGAGGAGTCTTAACTTTTGATCCGTCCCGTGATTCTTCTGCTAGAATATGGAACTATATTGGTCGAGAGGTATATCCGGCACTAGATTGAAATTTACAACCCGAAACCGAGTTTTCCTTGCTCTAAAAACCTTTTGCTGGACAACTTTTTCTCAGAAAAAGCCTACGCAGAGAGTCTCTATCCGGGCCATAGAGACAGAAAGATACAGAGTCATGGAAGAAAGAAGTAAAGATGTCCTCGAAGAAATAGAGGAAAGCAAAGCGTTTTTCCAGGTCTATGAAGGAGCTATTTATATGAACCAAGGAAGGACCTATCTGGTCACGAGTTTGGATACAAAAGAAAAGATAGCTTTGTGTAAATTAGCAAACGTGGATTACTACACCCGGCCTCGGGATTTCACTAGTATCCATGTAACTGGTGGTAAAACTGTAAGTGTTTTTGGCTTGACCTAACTGTGGTTCTCTTGTGTTGTGGGATGTAGTTCTTCTTTCATTACCGTGTTCATGTTTCAGGCTTACGCATTCAAGGCTCCAAAGAATCAACTTGATAAGACAACAGCACAAGCCCAGACCTGTAGGGTGACAACAAACTGGTTTGGGTTTTACCGTATCCGAAAAAGAACCAATGAAGCTTTTGAAGACGTTGATCTCTCACTCCCAAGTTACTCTTACCAATCACAGGTTTCTCTTCAACCTGCAGAAAGGGGTTCCCTTTTTTGGATTCTACGGTTTATGAAATCGACTTGGTCTATTAAACTGGAATGGGCACTTGTACACACACTCACTTATACTTTTTTTCTTTTTCTGTTTACGCTGTGATTTAAGAATTATGTTTATGGGTAATATAGGCTGTTTGGATTCAAGTCCCTGAGTCAGTAAAATCAGCAGTGGAGAAGAATAACTTCCGGGCTGGTTTACACGCCGCTAGTCACGCTCTTCTCCATGTTGTTCCACTGTACGTACTAGTCTGTCTTTTTTTTTTCTCCTCTACGTACGTTGCAGATTATAAAAACTTAACTTTGGTTTTTTTTGTTTCTTCTTCTTGTTGGTGCTTTCTGGCTAGATACGTGCGTTGTAACTATTCAGACTTGGCTCCGGAATGTGCAAATCCGAATGATACAAGCTATTTTCCAGCAAGAATCTTACTATACGATCGTCATCCTGGAGGAACGGGCATATCCGCGCAGGTAAATGAAAAGAAACTCCACTGTGAAAGTAATTCGCAAGTTTTTTTCTGTTTGTTGAATTTTGGATGATAAATTTCTTGAATATGTTTTGTTGACAGATCAGTCCTTTCTTCACTGAGCTTCTAAAAAGTTGTCTTGATCTTTTAACGTCTTGCTGCTGCTCAGCTGAAACCGGTTGCCCCTGTTGTGCTCAGAATTTTGGTTGCCACAATGAGCTCATACATAAGGATGCAGCCATCATGATCATTAAGGTTTAAAAAACTATTTGGTTTCTTTCTCATTTTTTTTTTTATATATTATTGATTACCAGATTTTTGTTATTTTTGTTATTTTATATACATAAAAAGACTGATCATATTATTTAATATGATGATTTTAGGGCGTTTTGGAAGCGGAAAAATCATATTTTCAAGATGGAACTTGAAGCATTTTACAATGATGAGACCTTCTCAAAAGCTGTTTTTTTTTTTATTCTTACTCCATAAGAAAAAAAGTAGCTGTTTTTTTTTTACTTGCTACTTGCAGAAAAAGCAGAAGATTTTAGTTAACGAAAGAAAAGGTTTTCGTGATTTTTTTGTAATTTATTTATTTATGCTAACTAGTGTAATGTGTGAATAAGACGATAACTTTTATATATGATAAAATTCCATTTTTATATATTTGTTTATATTTACATCTGAAAAGATTCTACAGTGTGAAAAAACGAAGAAAGAAAAAAAAGATAAAGATTCTAATCATCTATCTGTTTGGATGAAGGAAGCTTAAGAGTTTCAAAAGGTTAGAGAAAGTGTTTTAAGTTCTCCGGCGAACGATGGTTGGGTGGGCGATAGCGCTCCACGGCGGCGCCGGAGATATTCCGACTGACCTCCCGGACGAGCGACGTATCCCTCGCGAGACCGCCCTTCGTTACTGCCTCAATCTCGGCGTTTCCGCCCTCAAATCCGGCAAGCCTCCCTTGGACGTCACCGAACTCGTTGTACGCCTCTCTCTCTCGATCGGATTGTTGTGATTCCTTTCATCATTTAGTTTGTAACAATCGATGAGGAAACTAATTTTTGTGTAAGAGACACAAGGGCAGAGCTCAATCTGAAATTTTGTCCATGAAACAAACGCTATGAGATTTCTAAAAGTAATCCCAAAGACGATCACAATTTCTGGAATAATCCATTAATTATCTTAGTTATATGGAAATAGTCTGAAGAAATGCGTTTCGAGTCGAGCTTGATAATTCTGAGTTTCTACACTTTTTAGGATTTTGCTTCTATGAATGATTGATCATCACTCGTTGACACAAAAAAAGATTGATTGATCACTCTTATGAAATTTTCAGTGAGCCATTTTTTGATGAGTCAGTCTTGTTTGTTGTTTGTTAAGGTTCGTGAGCTTGAGAACCACCCAGACTTCAATGCGGGTAAAGGATCTGTCTTGACTACGCAAGGCACTGTTGAAATGGAAGCTTCCATTATGGACGGGAAAACGAAAAGATGTGGAGCGGTCTCGGGCTTGACCACTGTCCTCAATCCCATCTCCTTAGCTCGACTCGTCATGGAAAAAACTCCTCATATCTATCTTGCATTCACTGCTGCTGAAGCTTTCGCAAGAGCTCACGTCAGTGTGAAGTGATTCTACTTTTCTTTCTTTCACTCTCATTGATTACTAAACTCTACTCATTTTTCTACTTTCCTGCTAAACCTTTCTCTAAAATTTTGGTTTTCTAGGGCGTTGAGACGGTCGAATCGAGCCATTTCATAACTCCTGAAAACATTGCAAGGTTAAAACAGGCCAAAGAATTCAATCGAGTCCAGGTATTATGTTAAATTGAGGTTTGTGTTTGCTTCATTGTCTTCTTGAGACTCTAAAAGCTCTTTGGAATTCCTCAAATACAGTTGGATTACACAATCCCCACCCCGAAAGAAGTGGAAAATTGTGGCGACAGTCAAATAGGAACGGTCGGATGTGTAGCCGTGGACAGCGCCGGAAATCTAGCTTCAGCTACATCAACGGGGGGTTATGTCAACAAAATGGTTGGCAGAATCGGGGACACACCGGTCATTGGTGCAGGAACATACGCTAACCACCTTTGTGCTGTCTCAGCCACGGGTAAAGGAGAAGAGATAATCCGTGGAACCGTGGCTAGAGACGTGGCTGCACTCATGGAGTATAAAGGCTTGTCTTTAACTGAGGCTGCGGCTTATGCCGTTGACCAATCCGGACCCAGAGGAACCTGTGGACTCGTTGCTGTCTCGGCCAATGGTGAAGTCGCAATGCCGTTTAACACCACCGGAATGTTCAGGGCTTGTGCCACTGAAGATGGTTATACTGAGATCGCAATCTGGCCAAAGAACTGAAATCACTAGACGGACGAGTGGCTTTGTCTACTCACTCTGTTATATTTTCCTCTTCTTTAGTTTCCAGTTTATAGCTTTGAATGCCTCAATTCGCAACTGAGGCTTGCGCTTAGTTCTTCGGATCTGGTATTTGGAACTGAATGTTAAAATTATTAGTGTTCTAGTTTGATTTTCGGTTTAAAAGAAAAATAAATGGGTTTGGAAGTAAATCTAGTATATATCTATTAAAAAAAATTGGCTTTATTTCAAATTTTTAGATGCAAGAGAACAAATCATTATTTCAGTCGAGGCTAAACCGGGTTCGTAGTAGGGTCAATACTTTTTAGCTTCGTTCATTCGATAGTTCGGTAAATTTAAATATAAACTCTCGTAATAAGAAAATGATGATTACTTAGGGTGGCTTTAGGTTAGCGTAGGGGTAAAAAAAATATCTTACCCAAATCAACAAGGGCTCAATCTCAGCCACAAGTTTCTTTTCTCGCCAAGACGAACATTTAATGCTCATATATTTTCCCGCCAAGACGAGCATTTTTGCAAACAAGGTCAATTAATTGTTGTCAAAAAATGAATTTACTTCATCGGGCATATCTTGGGCAGAAGGAGTACTCCACCATTTCTTGTATAGGTGTCATCAACAATCTAAGCTGCGATGAATGGCGAACTCAATCCGACGAAAAGAAGGAGACTTACTACTCCCGCTGAACGGCTGAGATAATCAGCGATTATTTTGATCCATCGAAATAGCAAATAAGCGACGGAGGAGATGCCCAAGTAAATCGGTGAAAGCCAAGTCGCTTTACCGCCCATCGCAAACGCCTCATGCTCGTATCCCATGGTCAGCATCAGAATCGCCATCGTCAAGTTGTGGAGTTTCTCAGATTTTTCTTGTTTCTTTTTCTTTTCTTTTCAGTGTTGAAGATTATCAAGAGATCTACACTTATATATATATATACGGTTAAAACTAACTGTTGGGTTTGTTTCATTTATTCGATTCATAATAAATCACGAATATAAAGGTTAAAACACCTGCAGAAAAAAAAAAAAAATACATATATTAACAAATTGAGATAAGAACACTAGACTTTCAACCATGAGCGATAAAGACGACGATCACCACCAAACCCTAACTGAAATCCTCACGTTCCCATTCGTGTGGACCACTTCTCCAATCTACTTGGTAACGATACACTTTTTCATCATACTTGTTGCCTTTGCTTCTACATCAGTCCGAGCAACATAAGAGTAATATTGCTCTCGGAGTGATGGCGTTAATTAGGATGGTTTAGTGGTGGATTAGGGCTTATAGGCAGTTGGATCTTTGCAGGACATGTCAGCCACATGCTCGGCAATGTTGCCATCGTCAGTGTGCTTTTGGTCCACACTAACGTTGTTCCTCGTATCTCCCCTTCTATTGATCGCTATACCGTCTTCTTTCTGGTTCGCTTATGTTTTGCTTGTCAAAATTCGTGGCTCTTTCTTTGTGCAACAAGACACAATCATCTCAACGTCCTCTTTTATCTTAGCTTTAAGGCTTTATTGCTATTTTTAGTAATGTGACCATAAACCAGATTTTATTTCTCTGGCTTTGATATGAGATTTATTCCTACCTTCATGAGTCCACTTGAAATAGCACAAGTACGTAATAGAGAAATTGGTTTGTCTGATCCAATTAAAAGAATATAGACTTCTTTTTTTTTTTTTTTTTTTTTTCCGTCACTTGAACACAAACTTCACACATTTCGTAAACAAAACACTCACTCAATCAAAGCCGTACATATGGATGGATATTTTTTTTTTTTACACATTCTTTGTTTCTTCAAGCATTCTTGTTTTTCCAAGGCTTGAGAACACCAACAACGATCACAGCAACAACGATGAGGAGGATGATGATTGCAATACACATCCATTTTCTTGAGTTCTTCTGTAAGCTCTTTGCTCTTTGAAGAGCCGTGTTTCCCGATTGCACGTGATCTACTGCACTTGACACCTAAAATTGCCAAAAAAGTCAATCATCATTTACTATTACAATGCCTTCATGTTAAGAATGTATGAACTTTAAGGTCAATACAATTTTTTGTGAGGCTATTACTCTTGTTGATTTTATATCTATCAACAGCTTCATATATACCAGACTTCATATTAATCTTGGCTATGCTTTTATCCGTTTTAATCCAATTGAAGCAAAAAAAAAAAAAAAAAAAAGATTAAATTACCTGAGATTCTATGTTGTCAAGCATTTCTCCTTGTGCATCAACCAAAACTGCCATATCCAAGAATATCTGCAGAAAAAAGGGAACCTGATAACTCTGCCTTTACGCAAATGACTCCATACAATTGAGTTATCACACAATGATTTATAGATTGCATCAAACTCGGTTCAAATATGTTCATGGTGCAAGAGAATATGAAATCCAACATACTTGTTGTAAGTCAAGAAGTTTCTTTTCCAAGTCTTTGACAGCATCATGACGTTCTTGGATTTCCGCTAAGGTGTCCATTACCTGGGAGAGAAATAAATTGCATGTTCAAATCTTGGAATGTTTTTAATACATTTTAACACCTAATATAATGTCAAAATGTCCAACGCAAGCGTTTCTCAAATAAATGGAAAGGCTCAAACCTGTCCTCTTCCTTGCTCCTGAATCGCTTTCTGGAAGATCTGTTCGCTGTCTCCAGTTTCAATCAATTCATCAATTGTCTGAAAATCAACAAACGGTAAGGCATGAGTTTTTATTCAAACTTCTGAGACCATAATAAAATACAGAGTCTACTTTACTTACATCTTCGTCCGCTCGCTGCCCAGTTACTAATTCAAGGAAAACACACAAAAATAATAAGACAAAAGATAAATAAGAAAGTAATAAATAAAGCAATCACATAACATCAACTTACATACCTGTAAAAACACGCCTTTCAACAACCTCGCGATACTCTTGTTGGATGTTCTCTCGTAGAACCTAGAACAAGTCACAATCTTAATTTGAGAAAATAACAGTTTCCATATTATTTAAAGAGTCATCATTCTATCTTCCTAACCCACCTGAAACTCAGCCATCTTATCTTTCAACTTCTTCTTTAAGGAACTGTTGCACAAAATGAATAAAGGTCATACTAAAGAAGGTTTACATTAAAAACTAATGACTGAGAAAATACTACCCTGTTTGCAACAGAAACCAAATTCTAAACATTTCAGGTCAAATGTTTTCTTCTTCATCAGATAAAACTCGACGCAAGAGTATGGAGAAGCAAAGCCTGATACTAAGGTCTTCAAGATGAAAGTTCCTTATGGAAGTTTCCAAAGTATTATAGCCATGGAAACTCTTTAGAATGAACAAAATGAATTTAATGAAATAAAACCGTGAAACAAAACCTTTGATAATATTAACAGCATCTGTCACTAGATAACAGCTGAACCCTACCCCCAAAATAAAGGTGTCTGATTGAAAATTATTAATACTCACAGAGTCGTTGCTGTTCTTGATCTATCCACACCAGATCCTTTCGCACACCCAGGTTTTTGTCTATTTGCCAAGTTCTACAACATTTGAATAAATATTAATATAAAAGAAATAGATCATTTCAACAACTGTAAAATTAGAAGACAAAGAGCCAGTGACCCTACCTCTCTGTCCAACTCCTCAAGTTTCCCCTTTATGAAACGGGCAATACTTCCAACTTCATCAACGTCCTTTTCCATTTTCTTCTTTATTGCTGTCCATAACATAAGGAGCAACACACAAAACACCAAACTATATGTAAGGTTATGGCAAACCCTTAACACTAACCCTAAGCAATAGTTCATTCTATCCACTGCTAGTGCAAGCAACCCCTGATAATCATCGAACGTTAGTGTTTTTATCAATAAATCCCTGAAACATATCCGAGATTACTTGCACTGGCATAAAATTGTTCGGGAGGAACATACATGACCGTAAGATGAACAAAATAAACAAATTTACCCTTCATGGCAGGAGCTTTGGTCACAGCCTTCGACTCCTCATGGGCAGCCTATAGGGTTTACAACGGTATTACAAATGAGAAGCCACAAAATCATAAATTTTTAAAAGGGAAAGCAAACAATCATTGTAACCAAAAGTTCTTGCTCTTCATTTGATGCAGTGTTTACATTCATACTATATATAGAACCACATATCAAAAGAGAATCGCAGACAGATAATAGCGTAAGGTTAAAAAAATAGTAATTAGGTTATACCTGAAGTTTCTTTAGAAGCTTATTGAGCTTTTCATATTGTTTGTCAATCTCTTGAACCTAAGAAGACAAAGAGCAAACAGTTAGTTAGAGTAATTGGTAGGGCAATATAGCACTCTCTCTTCTTTTTTTTTAGAGTACCTTTTTGAAGAAATCTTCTAATCCTTGATCTCCTCCTTGTTCCCCTAGTTCGACATCCCCTTCTCTAGAAGATTGACCTCGAGGAAGCTCAAACGAACCCTACAATTCAACCAAAATTCGACACAATAATCGATTACAATAAACCCTCACAAGCATACCATTCGAGTTTTACATGATAAAGAGCAGAGAAGGCTAAATTTAGATCAAATAATCAGATAGATTCAAATATTCACATACAAAAAGATCCATACAGCATTCAGATTCTGCTCAATGTGAAATTAAAGGATGGTCAAACTATACGAATTTCGATAACGATAACAGTGGACTGGGCGGCATTTATAATAAATTACATCAGCAATTTAGATTGAGACCTCAGGAACAAAAAGTCTCAAAGCATCCACATTCGATGATCAACCCAATTCAAACTCAACAAAACCCTAAATGTCTAGAACGGGAAAAGAAGAAGCAGTTGCAAAAGAAGAATCTCACCTTAAGAAGATCGTTCATCGTATGGTGCGAATAGACTAAGTTTGGCTTCGGTTTACACCAATAACGAAGAAGAACACGACTTCGATTCTGCGAAAACGAGAAGAAGACGTGAGTCTGCGACGGTGAGAAGACGGCGAGTCGAGATGTTAAACCGAAAACGCCGGAAAGTGTCGATCTTCGAGGGACAGGCGAGAAACTGAGTGAGACAAAATCGAGAGAGAGTGGAGGAGAAACGGATCTGGCTCGGGCTCGACGACAATGTGAGGAGAGAAAAGGAGAGTAGTAATCTAAATCTAGGGATTTTAATTTTTCCAAACCGATCGGTTTAGTATTTATAACCAAAATAAACCGAGGATCGTATATATTTACAGACAGTTTTTATCTGTAAACCGAAACCAAATGTTTGACCCGTTCGGTTCGGTATGGTATGTGTGTACACACGGAATTTTCCGACATGCCGTCCTTGTCCAGCTAAAGACAACTCCTTTTTTTTTGTTTGGGATCGAAAAAGACAACTCCTTTTAAGTGCCTGAATAAATATTGTAAACAAAATATAAGGGTAATTACGTCTTTTGACATCAGAAAGTTATCTTGTGCGGCGCATGTGCACTGACGCCGATACACTTAAGGAATATAAACAGTTGATTGGAATATGAGACATTTCGTACGTGTGGGGCCCATGTGAACCAACGGCGGACATTCTCGAAATAGTTTTAATAATTGGAAATATCAGCGAAAACAATTATCGAAAGGGGGTGTAGCTCATATGGTAGAGCGCTCGCTTCGCATGCGAGAGGCACGGGGTTCGATTCCCCGCACCTCCATTATTATTTTTTAATCTAATTAAATATAGATTAATTGCTGTCTGTTTCTAATTAATTATCGTCCACCAATCATGTGTAAGCTTTACACGTGTTCGACATCCTGTCATGAAACATCCTGACCTATATGCTTCTTTTTAGGGTCCGATTTCTTACCAAAACATATTAAAATGAAAATATTAATAAATCCGATTACGATATTTTAATGTTTTTGGTTTTAATATGGTCAGGATTAATGGATAATTGGTAGCTTGATATTTTAATGTTTTTGGTTTTAATATGGTCAAGATTAATGGATAATTGGTAGCTTGATATTTAATATTTAGTAAAATCTGTTAAGATCGAAGTAATTCATTCATCAAAGTCTTCCGAGATCACTTAAACAAAGTGAGTGAGTGCATTTCTACATATGTATCTGGTTTTTTTAATCTTCAAAATATTCCAAAGTTAAAAGTAATTATCGTCAGTTACCCAAAAAAAAAAAGAAGTAATTATCGGTAAAATTTAACATTGTTTTGATTTTGATATTTGAATTGGATATGAATTGAGAAGAACAAAAATTGTAACAACAACATCTCTCATCTTATAAAACGCGATTCTACAGGCGATTAACAACGGCATATCTGAAGCCCATAGTTGACTCGATCAATACGACAGATCATAGTCTTTTTCACAAGCAACACGTCGTGATAGTGAAAACACTCCATCTTCTCGTATAATTGTTTCAATTTTGGGGGTTTCTCTGCCCAAAATCGTTTGGTGTTATCTATACCAAAGTTTCATCATGTTATTATAGTTATGGAAAAAAATCGGATAATGATTTTGCTTAATATTACCTTTGGAATTGGTGAAGAAATGAAAAACTTTCAATCTGAGGATTGTATGATCCATATAGATCTAGCGAAAGAGATACATGGATGTTGCCGTTACATGTTATCAATGGATGTTATGGAGAAAGAGGGTATATATCTTCAAGATCATATGTTTGCAAATGTATTGGTAATGAAATGGGAGTCATGGATGTTTAAGTGTATTTTTTTATCGAAATAAATGGAGGGTCTCGGTCATACAAAATCATCGGATCCTTGAACATGATCACATAGAACCTTTGCCAGAATCATCAAGTATTTTTATTTCAACGAAGAGACAAGTTTCAAATTCATCATCAACGACATTTAATCTAATCGTATTAGTCAATGTAATGCCAAGTGCATTTTGTAGTTTCATCGGAAAGATGATAGCCAATAAAAAATGTATGAAGGGGGGGACATAATTGATTTCATATGTTAACATGTAAAATTTCGAAAGCTTGGTTACTCTCTATTCTTTCATCGAAATTATTTTAATCTCTTTTATTTACGTTAACGATTGAATTGAGAATATTTATGTATCTTGTAAACTCTTTATGATATCAATATATTTGATTTGCCGGAAACAAATATTTGTAACAACAAGATTGAAAAAGATAGATGGGAAAAAAAAAAAAGGAAAAGAAAAAAAGAAGATTTGCATGCCTAGTGAATAATGTGAAAAATGAAAATGAAACAACGGGTCACTTCTTTTTTGTTTCTATTATTTTTTTTCCTCTCCTAAATTCGAAGCATGCCGGTGAGTAAAGTAAAGTTTATAGTCATATGGACCATTTATATGTGTTTCAAAAAAAAAAAAATGGACCATTTATATATCAAATTTGATATAAATATTCTCTTGCTATTAAAGATTCTACAAACAAAAAAAAAGTATTGTAGTCGCTCAAGCCTAAGGAAACATTCCAAGGCATTTATTTAATTTCTATAAATAATGTTAATACGAGTTGCTATATCATCACTGATCAGAACTGATCAGAACCCATTGTTTTTTTTTTGGTCAAAATTTATTGACATCGATCATTAATATCATCCAGTAACGATGGTTTTTTTTGTTGGTTGTCGTACGTCTTACAACTTGTATTCGCTCTATTGGTTTTTGAAATTATTAATTTCTTCTGAGATAATGAACTTGACTCCTACAAATTATTGGCGTTACATTACATCCCCTATATTTAGCCTAGTTGCCCAAAGTTTATGTATTTTCAAATTTACCATGGTATTGAATAGAGGGAGAGACCAGTAACATGCGATCTGGCTACTTCTTACCATTAGTCGGAAGGCATTTCAAACTCGGGATAGACAGTATGGTGGTCTATATGGTGTCTCATGGATCTCATGGCCCGTTGATAAGAGTGAGTGGCTCGAAGCCTATGGTGTCCGTTGAACCGTTGAACCCGCATGAGAAGTCCACTCTATAACATCTTGATGCGTTCCTACCGGAGCTGATCGGATCAACCGATAGGGTTTATCAAAAAAAAAAAAAAATAGAGGGTGAGAGAGAGTGGAAAATGAAAAGAGGAGACAAAAGAGAAAAGGAAAAAGAGCAATACTCAAAAGAAGATAAATAGGGATCAGTGCTTGACTGCAGATTCAATTGCTGCCAAACTGCCTCATCTTCTTCTCATTATTTCATTCTTCAATCCCAACAAGTCTCAATAGATTAATCCAACCGGTTAGATACCACAACAAATCATTGACAACTATAATATAAAATGTTGGGATAAAAATATTTTAACTGTCGTAAAACCTTGCAAGAATACTTTGCAGTGAATTTGGTTACGGGAAATATATGCTGAAATGAAGTAAACAACAACAACAACAAAAAGTCCTAAAATATACATAAAACATGCATTATAGCTTTTTTTATCTGGGTATTTCTATTTTTTTATGCAAGTATCATACGTGTATGTGTTAACTGCATAATGTATATATACACATGCATATGTGGTTGTGGTCATTGTGGACGTATATATGAACAAGCTAGGGTTTGGCATGCAATGAGGTCAAACGTGTATAGGCACTTCAAACATATTTCTAACATCTATTTATACTCGCTACAATAAAATGTAGTTCTCTCTCACACACAAAACTATTCATATTTTCCAAACATTACAAAAAAGAAAAAAAAAACGAAATTACAAGTCGAAACCAATTGTATTAATAATAGATATACCACCAAATTTGATCGCATCATGAATATATATCTTTCCTCGAATCGGATCGGACGTGGATAATTAATGTTTAATAAGACTAGTTATATATTTTGACCCAGAGAAAAGACTTAGCTATCTTATTATAAATACACTCAATCCAACAATAACAACTATTATTAAACCATAGAAATCTCTCTCCGTTTGTCTCATGATTCAAACTCATCAACTTGTGAAGTCAAGCTGGAATTACTCGACATAATCTGTTTGCTTCGACGAGTTCGAGTTTGAGCTAAAGAGTCGTTGAAGTTGACCACCACCGAGAAACGAAGGATACCTCGGAATTATAGAACTCATAGTTTCCACCGCCGGCGGATTCAGATCATTATTGGAGAATGCGACAGTAACGTTACCAGATTGGTCCAGTAGTGAGTACTGTTGGAGATGTCCGAGGTTGTAATGATAAGAGCTGCTGCTGTTATACGCCGACGAAGTAGGGAAACAAAGCTTGTTGCTTTGGGTTGAGTTGGAGAAAGAAGGATGATCAAGATTACGGCTTTCATCGAATTTAACCAATTTCCTTCTCTCAAGATCCAAACTTTCTCTGTGGGTCGTATCAGTTCTCGAAGAGCAGCTTCCAAGATCGAAACTTTCGAAGATCCCGGGAAAAGATTGTCCGGCGCCGGCGGCGAGATTAGGGTGAAAACCAGGTGGGAATTGCAAAGGAGGAAGCAAATCGACGTCGTTTTTGGCAGCTTCTAAGAGCCAATCAATGACTTTGCTAGGCTGACTCAGCCCTAACCGATCTTGAAGGTCATAGAGCTGGATCGCTGTCATCGCCGACAATCTTATCCTCCTGTCTCGAAGACCACGAACTGTGCACACTTTGCTGTGTCTGTCTTTGCCTCCGAATGTTCTCGAGACTCGCACGATCCTCGGATTTTGCCTCAACCAGGACAAAGAAGTCGCTTGAGTATTGTCTTCTTGTTTTATTCCCATGTCCTCTCTCGACTTCAAGCTCATCTCCGTTGATTTAGTATATGTTATCTATCTGAAAACAAAAACAACAGAAAAAACAATATTGAGATCTTAATCACATGAAATGAAAGCAATTTCAATAGTAAACAACAATAACCAGTTAAGATCATTAGATCAAGAAAGTATAAAAAGCTTTTAGTAGATTATTCGACTTGCACATTAATTTAATTTGCTACATATTTTGTATGACATAAAAAGTTCCCAAGTGATCGATCCAAATCAATATAGATGAAACAATCCAAATATCTTATTAGGATTCAAAAAAGAGGTATTAAAGATTTCAAACTAATTTATTGCAACAAAAAAAAAAAAAAAGAAAGAAGATATACCTTACACCAAAAAACTGGTAAGCTTGAATTCGCCGGATTTAGACAGATCGAGTGAATTCTTCGTCAGATAGGCCGAACAATTGAAAGTTATTTCTATCGTTTCCGACAAAAGTAAAAGTGTATAACATATGATTGAGGCTGAGCAAGAGATGAAATATATATATATATATATATATACACTCCACTTCCTAGGGTTTTAGTTGGGTATGAAAGGAATTTATAGACAAGGATAAAAAAGGAGCAATTTATGTATGTATTCATTGTATTGTAAAGACACTCCTATATATCCAATGTTGTTGACGGAAGCAAAGATGCTATGGTCTCACCTATACTCATAATACATGGTAAATAAAAATAATTTAATAGTTGACAAAGTATACATATACTGATATACATATGTGTATACACATGTATTCTATTTTTTTTTAATGTATTTTTATTCTTTAGAATGTGTTGACTCAATCCATTACATACCATCTAAATCATTTTGTTTTCTAAAAAATAACTTACTTAAGAAAGCGTAAGTAAAACATACTTAAGAAAACAACTTACTGAGGACTTCTAAAATAAAACATACCGGGAAATCTCTTTGGTAACTTACGTCAATGGAAAATTGTTTTTAAGAAATCTTCTATGTATTTGTTACCATTAACGTGAAACTTGTATTATCTTAAGATTACAAATAGTTTTTATAAAATCCGCCAAACTTCCTTTACCCTACAAATACTACGAAAGAAAGAAGAATTCTTCTGAAAGATACCTTTGTCTCCATTCAACTAAAATACTTTTATAAGAAAAATAAAATTTCATTACACGTTAATTATCTCTTCATTTTCTTTATTTCTTGTTTTCATTCGAAGCCATAATTAATATACAGGGAACCAACTCATACATTTGGAACAGGGGAAATTCAGTTACGTACATATGTACTGTAATTTAATGTTAAGACTAAACTTGTAGAAATTAGGGTTTATTTCCTTTTGATTACCTTCCTGACTATCCCAATTAAGTTCTATAATATATGATATATATATGCTTGTAGATGTAATAATAGTCATTTGGATTGACAGCTAGAATGGTTGGTCTTAGATAGAGGATGGACCAAATTAAAGAGTATAATATATATATATAT
>PKMM01036815.1:1136041-1147972 GCA_002933915.1 Eutrema heterophyllum
GGTCCCTCCCCCAAACTTAAATCACACCGTCTCGGTGTGAAATAAATTTAAAGGAAGAACCAAAAATAAGAGATAAAGAAAAAGAAAAAGAAATATGTACAAGGCGATGGAGTGTTACCTAGAAGTCTTGAGATGAGGAGGAAGACCCCATCGAGAAAGAGGGGTTGCTAGAACACGGTGATGGAGATCGCATGGCCTTTCGTTTATCCGCCTTCTCTCTACGAGCCAAGGAACGGCATGCTTCCTCGTGGTCCATCAAGTCACCACCATGCGAGCCTTCACCAATTTCACGGCGATGCGCGGTGTGTGTCTCCACGTGGCTGCCACTACCCATCTCGCAAGACCCCTGTGCCTTAAGCTCCTTGATTGTCTTCTTCAAACTCTTGATCGTCTTTGCCATCTTCCTCATCGATCGGTCTTGCCACTTGCACCACCTTTGGAGGAGTCTCGTTTGATGGTGCGCGTGTCTAGTGACGGGGTCACCCATGGCACCGTCGAAAGGCTCGAAGTGGTACCGCTCGCTCCCGTAGGTGGGCATAGGAAGTGGGGGACTAGCGACTTCGTCTTCGGAATGAGAGGAATCCTCGGTTACACTCGCTCTTGAGGCCTTACTCTTCTCGGCCTTGGCTTTGTGGGGTAGGCCAATGGGTGGGTCCATGGNTTATAAAATTAAGAAGAAAATTATTAATATACGACCAAACTTAAAAGTTTATAATCATTTCCATTATGACAAAAAGAAACTTACACTACAAGAAAACATGTCATTTGCATCGGCAATATTCGTCGCAAATTCGTCGCAAAGTTCAAATATTTTTAGATTCCCTTTGTACTAATTTGAGATTGTTGTCTGGCATAAAATATTTGCGACGAAATTGAGACGAATTTAATAAAAGCGATGCAAATCGGTTGCAAATCGATTGCAAAAATGTGAAATTGTAAAAATGGTTTTAGCATTCCTTAACACACAAGTAGATGCTTATAACTTGTTATTAATCATAAAAGGCACACAACTAAATGATTGTATGAGTTTTCAAAAAAACTAAAATTTCAAGAATATGGTTTTTAGAGTATAAGTACATGTTAGAAGGTGAGAGATGTTGTAAATGTAAATGATATGTGTAATATATTTGAATTTTTAAAAACGTATGTTTAACTCATTCCCTACAATTATATTATCATGTTTAAGGCAAAAGTAATGAACTTTACATTGTTTTGCATGTTCAAAATTGATATTTAAAAATCTCGAGAACAAATTTTGTCACCAATTTGCGTCGGATTAGCAACGAAACTATATATTTCGTCGCAAATTCGTTGCTAATTATTACATCACTATTCATTTGAGGTTTTGTGATATTGCGACGAAGTTGAGACGAATTGGTTGCAAACTCGTTGCTAAATCACATTTCGATGCAAATTCGTTGCAAATATTACATCTCTCTTATAACCTCAAATGAATAGTGACATTTCGTCCCAAATTCATCCCAAACCACAAATTCGTCCCAAAACACAAGTTTTGTTTCATTTTCGGATACATTTCGTCATTTATTAAAAACAAACTAACAAAAACACGTCAAACTTAAGATTGATCACTATCATATTCACTTTCAGATACATTCGAATCTTGTTCACTACTATCCTCATCATTAAACTCATCAGCTCCATCGACATTGTCTTCTGTGTCATCATTAAGATCTTCTATTCCACGGTTGTGCGGATCAATCAATAAAATGTCATTAACCTCTTGATCTGGTGTTGGCAAATCTACGCACGAATCTTGTTGTTGCATTGGTACTTCGTCCGCGCTTCCATCTATACGACCTCTCGGAGCAATCTTTATGACCGATAACCAAGATATACCTGTTGCCCTGCGACGAGGATATCTAATGAAACTGACTTGTTCCGCTTGTGATCCAAGGATGAAAGGTTCAAATTTGTTGTAACTCCTTGATTCGTTTACATCTACGCCAAATTTGGTCACACGAACTCCGCGCCCAATCACAGGATCAAACCAATTGCACTTGAACATTGTGCATTTCAAGTTCACCGTCCCAGGGTACTCCATTTCAATGATGTCGGTTAATACGCCATAAAAGTCTGACTCCCCTTTAACACATATCCCATAGTTGGCGGTCGATCTATGTTTACCGTGGTCGAATGTGTGAAATGTATATCCTCGNAGGTTCCTCAGCAATATTACCAGTATATGTTGTTGTTGTCTCATGAAATGCATCGTTAACCATGTCATGAAACCTATCATGCTCTTCACCAACATAAGGATGATGATCATAATATTGGTGATCATTATGCATACTAGATTCACCCACAGTTTGGTTATTAGTACAATTAATACTATCCGCTGCATATGGACCATATCCCTCACCATGTTGAAACCAAACAAAATATTCCGGCGTAAATCCTCTATTAAGCAAATGCCTCCACACATCATCAACTGAAATATGTTTTGTATTCATGCACTTCCTACATGGACATAACATATTACCGCTTTCCACAGTCGTCCCGATGTTTGTCGCCTGATACATGAATGTTTCAAGACCATCTATGAACTCCTTTCTCACCAATCCCTCAGAATCTTTACGTCTGTACATCCATCTTCGAGTTGCATAAATATCATCAGAATCACCACCCGACATATTTGATTAAAATATATATATATTTTTTTTAAGGGGGAGAATGGTTTTTGGTGTGTTGAAAACGAACGAGGGTGGGTTTAATATATAGGCAATTTATGCAAGGAATTTGCGACGTATTTGGGTCGAAATAATTAGGTAGGTATAAAATTAAAAACGTGTGTTATGAACGAATTTGCGACGAAACAAATTTGCATCGAATATGCGACGAAATAGCATCGGTATTGCGACGTAATTTTTTGTCGCAAATAATTAGGTAGTATTCGTCGCAATTCCGACGCAAATCTTTAACTTTTAAGTTGGATGCAACTTCGACGCAATTATTGCAACGAATTTGCGTCGAAAAGGCGATACGTAGTTAATTGGACGCAATTTCGTCGCAAACTTAGGTGGAATTTGCGACGAAATAGTTTGTCCCAAAGTTGCGACGAAGTTGGGACAAATGACGTTTTACTTGCTATTTCGTCGCAAAGACGTGGCTTTTTTTGCGACGGAAAATTTCGACGCAAATCTTCGTTGCAAAAGCTCTGTTTTCTTGTAGTGTTATAAAAGGAAAATTATTAATATATACAACTACGACTGTTAGAGGGGAGTTTAGCATTCCCCCGGTTTAACCCGGTCCGAGTTAAAATCAGCCCAACAATCGATTTCAAAGCCCATCAGAGCCAACTTACGAAATAAAAGGAAGGTTTCCTTTTATTTCATAAAAGGCAAATCCCGAGAAGAAAGGAGATTATCCTTATCGACTTCAAGAAAAAAAAAGGACAATTGTCAATACCAATTCAAGAAGGAAAAAGAAGATCAAAAGACATCAAGGCTTATAAATAGGAGAGCCCCCCATTCATAATTCTGATATATCAGAATTGAGAACTTAGACATAAACACTCTTTGTAACAAGAACTACGTTTTGGCTTGATCCCTTTAAAGGGTACGTAGGCAGCCTTCACAGGCACAACTATAAATCTAATAAAAATAATTCTCCTAAACCCTAAACTAAATTTGCTGAATCTATGTGCGAATTCTGGTTCTTACAATTGGCGCTAGAAGGAGGGGGCAAGAAAATTGAGGGTTGATGGAGAATTATTTTAAAACTCTAGAAATCCAACAAAGTCTCCGACTCTTCTCGTCATGTTCAACAATTCTCCAATCACCGACATGGGCTTCCGATCTTACCACAATTTTCAATCCGAGATAAAAAAAAAGAGGTCTTGGAATCTCTGTTTCTCGGAAGATATCTCTATCCTCAGATGTACAACAATTTATCCGGGGATTTCTCCGATCTCAGTGTCGGGATCTGTGGGAACCTCAGCTTCATAAGTTTATCACAGAACAATATCTCCGGTGATGATTTCCCGACTTCTGTATCCAAATACCTCGAGACGTTGAACATCTCTCGGAACAATCTTGCCGGAAAAAATCCATGGAGGAGAATATTGGGGAAGCGAAAAAAAACACGTGATGATGACGAGCTGCATGCATGAAGAAGAACAAACATGAACGTGCCGATCACCACCAAACATGAAGCCGTGAACGCCAACACGTCACGTCATCACCACGGAGAGACGAGATCACCACGGAGAGATGAGATCATCACGAGCTCACCACGGAGAGACGAGATCTTGACGAGCTCACCACGAAGAGATGAGTTCATGACGAACTCACCACGGAGAGACAAGATCACCTTCACGAACTGCACCTATACGACCTCACTTGCATGGCAAGCAATGTGACATGCATGACGAAGCCAATCATGACAACACACCAAGACGTTTACTACCGAACTCAACACATCAAAGATGTCAATCACGCCAAAAACAAACCGAGCTCATGATCACGTAGAAGAGATCACGAGCTCACCGAGACGAACCACGATCACGGCAAAGGACGTGCCGAGCAAGGAGACATGCCGAACTGCCGAGCATGGAGACGTGCCGAACTGCCGAGCATGGAGACGTGTTGAACATGAGATCACTCACCGAACTCGTAGAACATGCCGAGCTTGCCGAGGCTCGCTTACCGAACCCGATGATCTCAAACTCAACGTGACGAACTCACCAAGAAACCTCACGAGCTCACTTGCCGAGCATGAAGACCACCATGACCAGAGAAGATGTAACTTGCATGCCAAGCAATATGCATGCCGACTACGAAGCACACGACGCTGACCTCACTCACTCTCACCCCGACCTGCGATAACACCGAACTGGCGAAGAAAAGTCGAGATTCAAAAAAAAAAAGCGTTAACCGATATCGTCATTTACCGATCGTAGCTCGCCTACCGAGCTCCCTAAAATTCAGGTACTCCTTATCAAAAATTTTACTTTATTATTCGAATATATTTTCTATTCAAATTCAATCACAGGGTCCGTCCCTCTAAGACGAACTCAGTCAGTTTGCCGAACTCGTACAGTTCGTATCATCAAGCCGAACTCAAGCAGTTCGCCTACCTCCGAATCGAACATATCGCCTACTTCGCAGGAAGGCAGTTCGTGGTTGTAGTTCGTCGATCTGACAGTAAGGCAGTTCGTGGTCGCAGTTTGTCAGTCTAACAGTTAGGTAGCTCAGTCGCAGCTTACTGATCGCGTAGTCGCAGTTCGCCGGCCTCGCAGCTCCGCCTAACTCACGACCACAGCTCATCGACCTCCTGCTCGCCAAGCACACGATCGTAGTTCTCCGACCGCGCAGCTCGCTGACCTCGCAGTATGGCAACTCGTAATCGAAACTCACCGATCTAACAATTGGGCAGCTCGCCGACCTCGCAGTCTCGCATGAACTATCGAAACCGAACTTAAAAAAAGCCGAGGCCAACCTCGCACCTAACTAACAAACGCCGAGCCTCGAGCTCAATCTCGCGTCTTTAGTCATTTTTTGCAGGAACAAAGCCGAGTAACATCTAGTCTGCAAAGGAAGTTCGATCATTAAAGAACACAAGTTTGAACAGTCAAGACATGATTTCAACTCCAACTGGGCTAAAGAATTCTCCATAAACTTCGCCGAACTCAAAGACTCATTCGCCGAACTGAGGGGGGGACTAATTGTTAGAGGGGAGTTTAGCACTCCCCCGGTTTAACCCGGTCCGAGTTAAAATCAGCCCAACATTCGATTTCAAAACCCATTAGAGCCAACTTACAAAATAAAAGGAATGTTTCCTTTTATTTCATAAAAGGCAAATCCCGAGAAGAAAGGAGATTATCCTTATCGACTTCAAGAAAAAAGGACAATTGCCAATACCAATTCAAGAAGGAAAAAGAAGATCAAAAGACATCAAGACTTATAAATAGGAGAGCCCCCCATTCATAATTCTAATATCTCAGAATTGAGAACTTAGACATAAACACTCTTTGTAACAAGAACTACGTTTTGGCTTGATCCCTTTAAATGGTACGTAGGCAGCTTTCACAGGCACATCTATAAATCTAATAAAAGTAATTCTCCTAAACCCTAAACTGAATTCGCCGAATCTATGTGCGAATTATGGTTCTTACAACGACCAAACTCTATATAATAATCTACACCTTTCTAATTTTTAAATGTGTACTTCCATCTTTTAGTTCTCTTATTCAATTTCTAAACAAACAAATTATGATTTGTGTCGTTATTAATTAAGATCGCGACATGTATCAAAATAATAATATAAATTTTCTATTGTTAGTTATTTATTTTATTAAAAAAATAACAAAAAAAGAAAAAGAATTATGTTTTATATAATGGAAACTAATACCATTAAAAGGGTAAAATAAGAGAAATTAAGTATTTTGAAAAACGCAATTCTGAGATTAAGTATTTTGAAATATGGTTTCTCAATTTTACACATTTATGGTTTCAAAATATGAAATTAAGTATTTTGAGTCCTAAATTTGAATCTCAATTTTACACATTTATGGTTTCGAAATATGAAATTAAGTATTTTGAAAAAGGCAATTCTGAGAGTTTTGAGATGAATAATTTAGAATACGCTGTTGATATTCATTTTATGAATAGTTTTATTTCTCTTTTTTTCTCAGTAGTTGGTGAAAGAAAAGGAGAACCCCGCTCAAAATGCATTTGCAACAATAATAGATATGTAGGAAAGGGAAGTGAAATCATTATATGAATAGAAGAATGAGACAAATTGACTGACACAAGTCATAAGTTGTGTTTACGATGTCGTAGTTAATGGTGATAGCAATAGTGGCAATGAAGAGGATATATAAGAAGAGAAGCGGATTTAGGAAGTTAATGGTAAAAGATGGAATCAGATTTGGTAAAGATTTAATCAAGATTGAGAATAGAATAAGTAAAGATGGAGCACTCATCAATACGAGAGGGAAACTAGCCAGAAGAGTTTTAGATAGCCTAAATTGATTGTTTACATAGTTGTATTCTATGAAAAAGAATGTGGTGGTGCATATCATACCTTATCATGTGACATGCAAAGATAATAATAGTGCCTGTTATAACCACAGTACAAAATCTTTTCTACTTTGTTAAGAACTGTTTTAATCAACTAGAAAAGAGAAAACGATTGTCTCAGGTTAATACGATCATTGAAATTGATCATATTAGTAGCAAATATAGACGGTGCAAGATGGGGCATGATGTATGTGGGACAAGATAGAGATCTAAAAAGGTATTTTGAACGAAAAACTCATGTGTATACAATTATGACTGATGGAATCGTCGAAAGTACAATATGGATTAGTTGAATCACCACCTTTTGAATCAAGGTCGTTAAAAGAAAGATTTGGAAAGGGGAGAAGGGAAATAGTAGTTATTATATAGTACAAGTATCTACTTTTCATATTTTTTTAATTACATTTCTATTATTTATTCTTTCTCTCAGTCAAATTGTACCCATTTAGTAAACTCATTGAATTTCTGGCATTTTGAGTGAGTTAAAGAAAGTAATTAAGTACATCGAATAATTACAAGTTAAAGAAGAACGAAGTATGTAAGAGACCCAAAATATAGGGGATTCATTTAATATAGGCATGTCTCTCCTTTTTATATCAAACTTCACCATTGACATATGCTCACTGTGATCACAACAACTGAAGCAAATACCACCTTTTGTGGTGATGATAATCATGTAGTGGAAGATATCTCATATCTTCTTTCTCTTTTTTCTTTTTGTCCTTTCCAAAATTAGAATAATGGTTTAGAAAATGAGTAGATAATCGTGATGGCTGCAAGAAGTTGAATTTGAAGAAGGGGCATTGGACGTTGAAGATCACGGCCATGAGAGTTAGAGTTCGTTGCACGTTTGTTATTCTTTTCTCTTTTTGTACTTACACATATATATATATATATATATATATATATATATATTCAAACATTTTTGTCTTCAAACATCAGATGAGCTAATTACCTAAAACATGACATCAAGAGAGACTAATTCTACTTGCATAAGGAACAAACTCTTAATCAATTCTAAGCATTGTTACGAAACAGGTAAAATAAAAAAAGAATGTGTATCCAAGAATATGACAGAAAGCTCAGTCTTTCGAAGTCTTTTACACTGCTTTCTTAATAAATAAAAGATCCCCACCAAGCTTATGTAACTAAGAAAATTTGGCACAATATTTTTGTTTTCCTTATCCAGGTGCTTCTTCGAATGATTCAAAGTAAAAACATGTCTCAAGATAATTATATTGCACATTTAGCAAGTAAGGTAGTATCACTACAAGAAAACATGGTAATTTCCGACGGAAATTCCGACGGCTATAATTCCGTCGGAATATCATACCCGTCGGACAAATTTGGACGGATTTCCGACGGATGTTGACCTTGTCGACAATTTCCGACGACAAAAATCCGTCGGACAAATTCCGACGGATGTTCGACAGATGTTGACCTTGCCGACATCTTGCCGACATCGTTGCCGACATCGTTGCCGACATCGATAATATCTACGTTGTATCCGTCAGAAATCCGTCGGAAAACACGCACAATTTTTCTTATAAAAACGTATCCACCCTCTCATTTACAATTACAACAACAAAAAAACCTCTCTTATCTAATTCCTTACGAAAATGTCTTCTTCAGATCCTTATAATTATTTTCAATCATGGATGGACAAGCCTCATCAAATTCCGGACACGGGCCTAGTTACAGAGGAATTCAAAGAAAGTCTGCAGGAATTCATGGCATTTGCGGCTACGCATAAGAAAGAAAAAAAAACCGGTAAAATCTACTGCCCTTGTACCAATTGTGGGAATTGTAGATTAATCGTGATAGATGAAGTATGGTCACACATGTATTGTCATGAGTTTATGCCGGGTTACAAGATTTGGTATTATCACGGAGAAAATGATACAATGGTGGATAATTATGCTCGTAGGTCATGTTCAGATGGTGAACGATGCATTTCGTGAAAGTATACCATCGGTTGCTGAGTATGAGGATAGAAGAGAAGAACCTAACTTAGAAGTTTGGAGATTCTTTGATATGTTAGACGCTGCTAAACATCCGTTATATGATGGGTGTAGAGGTGGACATTCTCCTTTATCAACTAATTAAGGATGATGAGTATAAAGACGGATTTCAATTTGAGTGAGGATTGCGTGGATGCAATCGCTGATTTTGTGAAAAACATTTTGCCAGAAGATAATCTTGCACCGGCATCATACTATGAGATACATAAACTTGTTCAAGGTCTATGATTGTCGTATCAGATGATAGATGTATGCATTGACAACTGTATGCTCTACTAGAGAGAGGACGCAGACCGTTTGACATGCCGTTTTGTCGCAAACCTCGGTATAAGGAAACAGGCGGAAGAGTGTCAGTGCCATATAAACGGATGTGGTATTTGCCATTAACAGAAAGATTGAAGAGGTTATATCAGTCAGAGCGCACAGCGGGAGCAATGAGATGGCATGCAGAGCATACAACAGATGGAGAAATCGCCCATCCGTCAGACGCAGGAGCATGAAAACATTTTCAATCAATGTATCCCAGCTTTGCGTATGAGGTGAGGAACGTATACCTTGGATTATGTACCGATAGTTTCAACCCTTTTGGGAAGCACGACAGACAATATTCTTTGTGGCCAGTAATTGTAACACCTTACAATTTGCCGCCATCTTTGTGCATGAGACGGGAGTTCTTGTTCCTTAGCATTCTCGTTCCTGGACCAGAGCATCCGAAGAGATCACTTGATGTGTTTTTGCAGCCATTGATTTATGAGTTGCGAATGTTATGGGACCAAGGTGTTGAGGCGTTTGATGTTTCTTGTCAGCAGAATTTTGTCATGCGGTCGGTACTTATGTGGACCATTAGCGATTTTCCAGCATATGGCATGTTATCAAGATGGACAACACACGGAAGGTTATCGTGTCCGTACTGTTAAGATAACACAGATGCGTTCCAATTGAAGCACGGACGCAAAACGTCTTGGTTTAATTGTCATAGGCGATTTCTACCTAGCGATCATCCTTATCGTCGGAGCACCACATTGTTTAGGAAGAACCGGAAAGTAATTGATGGTCCACCTCCTGAGTTAGATGGACAGTATTTGTTGGATCAGTTCAGAGATTTTGGTGCAGATAAGACCGTAGATTTTGGTGGTAACGGGCATCATCCTGTTGATGGTTGTGGCAACGTACATAATTAGCACAAGAGAAGTATTTTCTAGGATTTGCCTTATTGGAAGGACAATCTTTTGAGGCATAATCTGGATGCCATGCACATTGAGAAATTTTTTTTCGACAACATTATGAACACCGTTCTCAATGTCCAAGGGAAGACGAAGGACAATCTGAAATCTAGATTGGACTTGCTAGACATTTGTTCTCGTAGAACACTACATGTGACGGGGAACGGGAAGCCTCCGGTCCCGACTTTTCGTTTGGATGAACATTCAAAGGCCGCTTTTTTGGACTGGATTGCCGAAAGTGTTAGATTCCCGGATGGATACGCATCTAACCTTCGGAACTGCGTTGATCCTGGAGAAGAGAAGTTTACTGGGATGAAGAGTCATGATTGTCATGTGGTGATGCAGCACCTCCTTCCATTTGCCTTCGCATGTCTTCTACCACGTAATGTCCACGAAGCAATTGCAGGTACAATCATTAAATTATTTTGTTAATACTTTACACAATATATACATTAGTATTAAATTATTCATTTGTTATCCATATTTTGCAGGGATTGGTGCATTTTTTCGAGATATATGTTCTTGCTATCTTACATCAGACGGTATCCGCAATCTTGCGGATAATATACATGTGATCCTTTGCAATTTGGAGAAGATATTTCCTCCTTCCTTCTTTGATGTTATGGAACATCTAACAATTCATCTCCCCCGAGAAGCAGAGCTTGGAGGCCCGGTTCAGTACCGTTGGATGTATCCTTTCGAACGGTATATGTTTCATCTAAAGAAAAAGGTGAAAAATTTGAGCAGAGTGGAGGGTTCTATTGTCGCACAGAGTATCAATGAAGAAACTTCACATTTTGCCGAGTTTTACTTTCCATCACAAGTCAAAACGAAGAGTCGTAGAGCAGCTCGACATGATGACGGAGGCGTACTACCTTTCTATCTGGTCGATGTTCCTCATATATTCTTAGAGATTGGATGACTTAATGGAAAAGGCAAGAAGCGGAGACTTTCATCGCATGAGCGGGATCATTTGCATATGAATATTCTCACAAACTGCGACGGAATTGAAGAATATGAGAGGTATTAAATTGAACCAAATTATTAATTACTTATTAGGTCTTTTCTTATATATATATATATTAATGTGATGATCGCTTCAATGTCACAGCTTGTATATGGCTTATCAACGTTTTTCATTTCCGAACAAAACAAAGGACGAGCTAATCGAGCTCAAACAAGAAGAATTCGGACGTTGGTTAAGAGATTATGTAAGTATTTTAATTGCCTTGTTTAAACTTTCATATATAATGAATTATTTCTTTTACTCATTTTTAATTTATTCGTGCAGGTGACGACAGAGAAGGCTAACGGACAAAGCTTTCCCACGTGGTTAGAAGAAATTCCGCGCTTTCCACTAGCAAACGTGCAGTCACATGTTATGTATAGCACACGGGGGTATGCTTTTAAGATTCTTCGGGTATTTGAGGATTCAGAGGAAGAATTTGACGAATTTGGTGAAACTTCCGATTCATCAGAATCAGATTACTCATCATCAGATTCGGAGTAGTTTTAATTATAAACTTTGCATTGTAAAATATGTACTTGTATTTGAAGTGTAATGTGTAATATATTAGTTATGTGGAACTAGAAACTTAGACATTTGATTTACTATGTGTAACAAATCAGAAAATCAAAAAAAAAAAA
>PKMM01036815.1:1149310-1310563 GCA_002933915.1 Eutrema heterophyllum
AAAATTTCGAATAATTTGTTTTTTTTTTGAATATATATGGATTGATTATTATTTAAAAATATATAATATTAAAAATAATTAAAAAAATTAAATAGTAAATAACCTCTTTAATGATAAATAAATACTTTCCATATTTTCATCAATAAATTAAAAAAATAATTATATCATTTTCTATTCAAATTATCTTTTCTTATTTATAATGGCAGAATATGTAATAATTTACAAAACAAAATTTATTTTCAAAAATGTCTTCTTAGATAATATTATAGAGATGGGCTTTCTCTCCTTTTATTTTAATCCTTTTGATGTTTTCTTAATGACGATTTCTAATTTTCTATGCAGAATAATCAGAACCCACATAATTTGAAATTAAACCGAACAAAGTTTTTGTTTTCAATATAAAACCGAATTAACCAAAAACCGAGAGTATCCAAACCGAACCATACCAAAATAGATATGGATTTAATATAGTAGCTATTTCTTGTAAATCGAAAAACAAAAAAAACAAAAAAATTAAAACCGATATCCGGATTGAACACCCGTTATCACATACACATTTTGGGCATAAATTGCAAAACACAATACTCTTTTTCTTTAATTCTGAGCCGTCGTTCTCTGTATGTACGGCAGTAAATGCAAAAGGAACATGCCGAGAGAGAGAGACAGTGACATTTCATTGTAATAGACAAATAAAAGAGGTGACAGACACAGTAGTTTGGGGTCAATTCAAAAAAAAAACACACACATACATGCATTCGTGGAGACATAGAGTTTGGTGGCATAATGGCTTTTCACAGTTTCTGCTTCTTCTTCCTTTTTCTTTTTAAATTTTTGATCACTGATGCATTAGAATAAGGGTCCCCAAGAACACAGCGACTACTACCTGTTTCTCTCTGTGTTACATTGGCAACCATTTCTAATAAAACTACAAACTTGAAACAATCATGAGTTCATCATAGAACAATATATATATATATATATATATTGTTCTCCAGAAATATGACTGAACAACAATCTGGTTCTTGTAAAGGAAAATGAAGTGTTTTGTAGTACATTAAGCTACTAGAAACCTTATTAGATAATGCAAACCAGGGAGAATCTTTTGTCGGTAGAGAAATATCATACGCCCATCAGCAGATTACTGGAGAAAGACAGAGATTAGAAAAAACCTACAAAGAAGGAAAAAAAAATATATATATTCAGTCTGGAGAAATGGAAACTCAGATAAATAGTAGCCATTTAAATGGGTTTTTGGCAAAGGAGATTTCCTTGCGTTTAGGCAGTAAAGTGGATACAAGGTGATACCAAACATGGATATTTGAATTACTAAACTGTTGCAGCAGTATTAATTGTAAGCTAAAGCACAAACCGAGACATTACCTAACTGGTCAGAACTCAGTATCTAGTTAAATCTATTCAACATGTTACTCACAATTCCAAACTTCCCGTTTTCTTGATACTGCTACAAAAATATTCCAGTAACCATGTGCATTGTCGCAACTAAACTAACTGAGCATCACAAAATTCATGTAGTCAAGACCAAAAGACATGTCAGGCTCTCTGAAAAACTAAAGCAGCAGGGATAAGTAGATAAAAACCTACAACAACCATACCGTTAACGATGCAATACTCTTTATCAACAAAACCATCATTTTCAACCCAGCTCAACCTCTAAATCTATTCCAGCTAATTGCGCAGGACAAAAAGTCCAAACATCTCCTCGCAGATGTCAGTGATCTAATTTTCAACTGATCAATCAAAATGTTCGAAGTCTAACTTCACAGCGAGAAAGATACTTCAAAAACTACTGTGAAGGCCGGAAAAAAAGCTTACTATACTCCCGAGTTTACCTTAGTTCCAATTAAAAACTTGGTAGAATCGAAATGGTTTAATGATTGGTTCAGTCGACTCTCGATCATAAGGTTCAGTTGAGATAATGACCCAGCAACCAAATTCAGCATCTAACTGGTGAACACCAAAATCTTCCTTAAACTGACAATTTTCGATGAATATGACTCCCAATTAGCGAAGGAAATGGACTAGTCTTCTAACTAACTTATGGCCACGATTTTCACTCAGTAATTTCCCAATCGAAAAGTTATACAGTCAGTGGGGAAGAACTTGGTAAGAAAGTGTACAACTTTAGAAATCAAACGAGAAGCCAATGCTGCACGTAGCCATATAACACAAGCTGATTAGACATTCATTTTCCAATCAAGAAACTTTAACAAGAACCATCTATAGTCTAGAATTCCCCAACGAATACTTATCTAGTCAGGCTTAAAATTAGATACGAACCCTAATTGAAGTCGAAATTCCAATGCCATTAAGAAAGGAGATCTTATATACCCACAAGGTCCAATCCTAGAACATAAGCTTCATTATATCCAGCCCATTCTTCGATAATCAAATGAATCCGAAGAACATAAACATCAAAGTTTTGATAATCTCATCGACCCTAGTTATCAAGCAAAATATCATTGCAAATCAGAAATCGAATTCCTCACCTGTTTGTTACTCGTAGCCTCCGCCACGCGCGTTCTCATCCTCCTCGACAGTGGTTGTCAAGTAAACTCTAGGGAAGTCCGACTCCTCGAACGTTTTCTTCTCATTCATCATCTGAACCACGTCGTCCTTCTTCAACACATAACGCCGGATCGGCGGGCGGTTTCGGCGCTGATCTCTGGCGTGGTATACGATGTTGTACACCGTCTCGGGATCCGAGGTCGGCACGATCGCCTCTTCATCAATCGTGGCGGGGCATCGGATACGATACTCCGTCGCCTTCGGAACAGAATTCAGGTACTCCGGGTGAGCGCAAGGTCCGGTAATCTCCCATGGTTTCTTAATGTATCGCCTAAGGTTTTGCACAAGCGAGGAAGTCGCCGTCGCCACTGATTTCGCCATTGGTGAGAGAGCTTCGCTTCGAGAAAGACAGACAGATTTGGTCAAGGAAATAGAAAAATGGAAGAGAGGTGAAACCGAAGGATTATAAAACCGGTCTGAGTGGTTTCGATTCGGAGATACTGGATTGGTTCAACTCTTAACCGATAACCTCACAGATAAATGATTACCGGTTTGGTTCAGACTGAACAAACACGAAGAGCGAGATTTCGTGGGCCTCAGAGCGCGCTCAATCATTTTGAGACTTTGAACTGAATTGAAAATAGGCCCAAACAGTTATTGCTAGATCCATATAAATTACTCTCTTCTTTTCTTTTTTTTTGTCTATTACAACAGGTTTGAATTAGTGATACGCTACATTATCACAAACCATTAAACTACATACAAAATTATATATATTCTCGACAATAAATCGCATTTTAAACCACATGAAAAAAGTAACGCTTTGAGAAATTTGGAATTGACATTTTAAATTTTCAAAATAACAAAACTAACACGTTAAACTTTTAATCTAGCAACTTTGTTTGTCCCACCAAAATTATATAAAAAGATGGTGACGTGTCTATAAAATTATTTATTTTAAAATAAAAATAAAAATAATTTTAATTATTTATTTATTTTAATTAAAAATACAAAAAAAAAGTCAGCGACATCGCAAGTGCATGAAGATCGACTGTATGAGCAGCGGGAGCGGAAGCGGCGATCACCGACTACGACGCCGATCTCCGCCTCTGAAATTCGCCGGCTCCTCTGTTTCGATCCCGTTTCAATTCGGCGAGGCTGAACATCGGAGCAGCAATAACCAACATCACCGGTTGAGGAACGCACCGTTCAAATCGGCGGAAAACGGCGGCGAGGAGGAAGGGATCGAGGAGTTCAGGGTGAAGATTATGTCGGATCTGAAGACGGTGAGGGATAAGATCACACAATCAATGTTTAGGAAGGAGGCTATCGAGGAGCAAGACGAAGAACGGAAAACCGACGAGTCCGGCCAAGAGAAAGAGAGGGAGATGGAGATTTCTCCGGTGAAACCATGGAATCTAAGAAAAAGGAGAGCAGCGTGCAAGGAACCGATTTCTGGGAACAGCTTGAATCAAATCAAAAACGGATTTATTGCAATTGAGGAGAGGATGGTGAATCAATCGCCGCTGAGAAACGATCCGACGAGGGTGAAGGAAAAGGGCGGAGTGGTCGAAGCCGAGACGACGAAGGAGATGATATGGCCCAAGTTCTCCGTGAAGCGGTCGAAGAAGGAAAAAGAGGATTGTGTTTTTTAGTTTTTTTTTAGTTTTTTTTAATTAAAATAAATAGATAATTAAAATTATTTTTATTTAAAAATAAATAATTTTATAGACACGTGACTATCTTTTTACCGAAAACTGAACAGTTCCGGTCACATTTTTGGTGGCGCAAACAAAGTTGCCACTTTGAAGATTTAACGTGAAACTGAACAGTTTCAGTCACATTTTTGGTGACCCAAACAAAATTGTCGCTTTAACGTGTTAATTTTGTTATCTTAAAAATTTAAAATGCTAATGCAAATATCTCAAAGTGATATTTTTCATTCCCGAAATATTAAAATGCGATTTTCCAATACATTTTTCATGGGAGTCTAATGAAGAAAAGGTTTCATTAATGGTGAACTTATTGAAATGCAAAACGTTTTTCTTGGATTCTGTATATGAAACCATTTACATAGAAATAGTGAAATGAGTTGAAACAATTTATAGATGAATACACATGAAAATTCCATTATAAAGTTTTCATCTTAAAAGTAGAAAAAGTCTCTTGCTAGGTCGTACATACACCAGTAAATCTGATACAAAAACCGACCGGTTTATCAAAACCAACAAAAACCGGGCTAATCAGATTTTTGCAAATTGGAGACAAATCCAGAAGCAGCAAAAGCAGCAGAGCCACCAAGAACAGAGACCAGAGCCACCACGAGCTGAACCACCACTTCCCAAGAATAATCTTCAGGAACCAAGTAGACAAAAACCGGTCCAAGAAGGAGCAAACCGAGGCTCAGGGTGAATAACGTCCCAGGCGTTTCGGGGTTGGTAGCGGCAGACAAAACGCCGAAATCCTCTGCTTTAGTGAGCAATCCAAGACGCTCAATGGTCGATAGAGAGAAACCTGATCTCTCAGCTAAGGACAAAAGTCCGGCTTTTTCGGCTTTGGTCAAAAGCTTGAGCTGCTCAACTCTTGTCAGTAGCTTAACCGGTGGAGTCGCTGTGCCCTGTGAAACAGAAGTTTCAATTAGATTCAGGGAAATAGAAAGATAAAATCAATTTTTCAGTTGTGTTTTACCTTCCTTGAGGTTATTGTTCTTGTTGCAGAAGGTGAAGGCTTCTTGTTTGCCATGGAATGCACTGATAAAGACGAACAGATTGATTTAGCCGCCATTTTGTAATTTTCTCTCTCTATCTCTTTCTCTGGTTTTGTCGAAGCTTTTTTCTTCAATGGTGGAACCAGAGATTGTAGATCACGAGTTTTTAGATTGCTAAGATTGTGTTGAACACGTGTTTGTCCATGGTTGGTTATCTCTTCTCGGGGTTTTGTTTGGTTGAAAGCACTCCAAATCTCTCCATTTTACTAATTAGTAAAGGTTATTTCCGTAATTTAATAAGCTCTATTCCCTAAATGGGTTAATAGAAGTGACCGACTAATTCTCGATCCCAAATCGGCTTTAAAACCCTAGCTTTTTTATTGGCTTACGATCAAAGTTCCGATTTCAGCACACAACAATGGTGAACACTGTTGTCTCATTCGACAAGGTGAAAGCTTTGTGGCACTCTGAGGTCCACGATGAACAAAAATGGGCCGCTAACATGGTAATTCTCTATCTTTCTCTCTATGGTTCTATCTTTCGTTTGATTACGGATTGATTCTGAATTGAGCATCGGAGTCGATTCTCTTGTATGTCTTGTGACTAGATCATGGGCTTTCTCTATGCCTTCGATTAAAATTTTCTTTTGGGTATTACAACGATTGTGAATTTCGGTTTAGGTTTTTCTCTGCTTCGTTTTAGCCTGAATTGATTCAGTTGAGTGTAGCCAGCCAAATCAGAGCTTTTCGCTGCGTGTTTCAGTGATTCTCGAATTTAGGTTTCACGATGTCGTTATCTATTGTTCTAATCCGAATTTGGGAATGTTGGGTCTCTCAGATAAATTAGGGTTTATCAATCACAAGTCCATGCCTTGAAGTGTTTGGTTCTCGTTCACATAAAAATCTGATCGATTCTTACCATCGAAATCTGTCTCACTCTGACACGAATACTTTTGTTTTTGGTTGCCTCTCTTGTGGTGCAGAAACTTCTGCGAGCACTTGGGGTGTTTGCTGGAGGAGTCTTCCTCATGCGTAACTATGGTGATCTCATGGCAGTCTGAAATAAAAATGGAGAAAGCCTCTCTTAGTTTTCACTTTCTCAATTCTTGTATTTCTTCAGTGTCTCTTCTCTCTCTCACTCTAGAATTGATGGTTTAGTTTCTGATTTCACTGTGATACAAATATCTAGTGACTGGGATTTAATGATATGCTAAAGAGTTTATTTTTCATTCACAGCCAGTTCTAGATTGCGTTTACATCTTTTCACCAAGCTTATAATATCTGTTTCATGATATCTTCTTCCACATAAATATGTAAATAAAACTATGTCAGAATATTGATTCAACCAGGATTTGTAATCATAAATTCCATGTGAACAGAATATTCTTTCGAACGATGATAAGCTGCATACGAAACAAGTGGTTATCTTTTATTGGCATACTATTTATTAATATGCATATCTCTCAGTGGAATATTCTTATGCCGATGGGTTTGTTACGTATTTTTCTGGCAAAAATCTTTTATTTGTTCTTTAGATAAGCTCGTATATCTCTATATAATGTTGGATATATACAAAGTGCTCGTTGTATATTGAGAGAGTTTTGAGACAATTTAAGGTATTTGGAGGAATTCTCAAGCGCAATTCAGTCATGGGCTTGAAGTGTAAGTGTCAAATCTCCATCAACATGATGATGATAGAAACCTTTTTGAGTATTTTACTTTTCGGTTGTTTCTTTGTTTCTGTTTTTTTGGCAATAGAAATCAAAGTTCTCAGCTTTTTAGCTAATCTTGAATTGCTTCTATGCTTAAAGATTCCAACGTTTGATTCTTTGTTTAAGCAATCTTGATATTTTTTTCCAGATTTTCTACCACTGCTTTTACTGTCATTGTTGATTGCTGATTGTGCCTCAAGGCCATTGTATCGTCTCCCAAGCGAAGCAAGAGATGGAACCAAGAAACCGCTTCAGACTTCTCGTCCTTTCAATGTTGCACACAGAGGATCAAACGGAGAGTTCCCTGAAGAAACTGCTCCTGCATATATGGTATTGGATCTATATAAAAGTTTCTACCTTTACACTAATTCGGTCCGGTTTCATCAAGATTTCTGTATCTTGGATTTTGTTTTCTTGCAGAGGGCCATTGAAGAGGGCGCAGATTTCATAGAATCAGATATTCTATCTTCAAAAGACGGCGTTCTTATATGTCATCACGATGTTAATCTCGATGATACAACCGATGTTGCGGACCACAAGGAGTTTGCAGACCGTAAGAGAACGTATGAAGTCCAAGGGATGAACTTAACCGGCTTCTTCACTGGTAACTTAATACACTACCAAAAACAAAAAAACAATTCGATTTTTCGGTGTTTTGTTTTTCACAGTTTAACAATGAGATTGATGAACATTCCAAGAACAGTTGATTTTACTCTCGACGAGCTGAAAACACTTGGGGCTAAGCAGAGGTATCCTTTCAGGGATCAACAGTACAATGGTAACATGTTTTCTCTTCTCTATATACTTTGAAATCTACTTTTGCGCAATGAATTATAAAGGAAAATGCTGGTATTATCAGGTAAGTTCCCGATTATTACTTTCGACGAGTATATTTCGATAGCACTAGATGCCCCTAGAGTTGTTGGGATATATCCAGAGATCAAGAACCCGGTTTTCATCAATCAGCAAGTAAGCAAATCGTAATCTAATTCCAAAAACCAAATCAAAACTTTAACTTTGAGTCATTGATGATAACAAATGGAGAGGCTGTTGAATTGGGTTTTTGGAAACTTCTGCAGGTGAAATGGGCTAATGGTAAGAAATTCGAGGATAAAATTGTGGAAACTTTGGAGAAATACGGATACAAAGGCTCATATATGTCTGAAAATTGGTTAAAACAGCCAATATTTATTCAGTCTTTTGCTGCAACTTCGCTAGTTTACATTTCAAACTTGACAGACTCACCAAAAGTGTTCTTGATCGATGATGTCACTATTCTAACCGAAGACACTAATAAGGTCCTTTACATTGCTTTCTTCCTTTCTTATTTATGTTTTCAAATCAATCAAAATTGCTTATCTCTTAAGATGAATGAGTGTGAATGCAGACATACGCGGAGATTACATCAGACGCATATTTAGATTACATTAAACGATATGTGATTGGAATTGGTCCATGGAAAGACACAATTGTTCCTGTTAACAATAACCGTCTCACGACACCAACGGATTTGGTTGCAAGAGCGCATTCGCGTAATCTTCAGGTTTGTGTGTAGGACTCAAACTTATGTCTCTAGCTAATAATCATTGATTTGTTTCTCTAATCTTCACTTTGAATAATGTTGTTTCTACTTGCTAGGTCCATCCATACACATACCGTAACGAGAACCAGTTTCTGCATTTCGGGTTTTATCAAGATGCGTATTTGGAGTATGATTATTGGATCAACAAGATTGGTGTTGATGGCTTGTTCACTGATTTTACTGGAAGTCTACACAATTTCCAGGAATTGAGTTCTCCTTTGCCTAAGCTTCAGTGATTCTCCAATGGAATTGGCTCTTTTTCTTTGCCTTCTTTAGCCAGTTTATTTCTTCTCTTGGGAAATTTTGTAACTTTTCTTTTTCTTCATTTTCATTATAAAAAAAAAAAAAAAAAAACTGCCTTCCACAATGCCTTTGGAATAATCACTCACTCTATTGATGATTGTTGGAAGAACACATAAGACTTGAGTCAATTTTCAATGACAGCAAAAACTAATTTAACTCACGGCAGAAATATAATACAAAGCTTGAGACTTTTAGTTTTAGCAAAAGCTTATACAAAACATGTTAAGGTTAGAACTACTGAGATGTCTTCTTCTTGGAAATGTCTTGGAGCAATAATCTTGTTTCAGCAGCAAAATCAATCGGAGAAACACCTTTTACAGTTATCCTCTGTCTCTTCTCGCTGTTATACTCTTGTTGAGAAACACTAACACGGAAGAGATGAGATGACCAAGTAGCTCCTTTCAGTTTTGTCTGAAACTCATTCACTTCACCTTCCTGGAAAAAACCCAAAAAAACATCATATTAAAACAGAACCCGGAGAGTTAGGAATGTTCTAAATCTTTTAAATGGTTTTAGTTTTCTTACCTCAGATGATTTTAGTTTATTGAGTTCATCAGCTGTGCATCCAATAATCTTCTCTGCTTCATCGTTGAATGAAGAAAACCAGGCTTCACCGCTTGAATCAGAGACTTTCACCGCCATTATATACCTAATCAACACCATTAAGTACACAATTAAAGCAAACAAGATCCAATCTCTATTCTTGAATGGGATTTTTATGAATCTCAGTATCATCTCACCTTAAACTGCACTCTTCATCCTTTTTCTGACAACCTTCACACCAATAACCAGAGTCCATTGCTTCAGTCACTTTCTTGTTACAGGTCTTGCAAGCACGGTACCACATTGTCTGGTCTGGCTTGATGAAGCTTATGTAAGCTCTAGTACTGAAAAATACAGGCTGCAATACAAATAAAATACAAGACCACGTAAACCAACTTTTCTTTCTCCCAGATCTTAATATGTAAGTGTTTGTTAAGTACCTTTTCCTCGCCTAAAGATGGGTTGCTTGAGAAGTGAGAAAGACAGACTCTATCAGAATACATGGATCTTGATCCATTATTGGCAGAAGAGCTCATCCCAGAGCCAATAGCAGACATAGATGTCTCTTTACCTTCAGAATCATACCAAGATTTCAACTTTGTAGCTTCAGGAGAATCAGGATTTATCACCACATTGCTCCTGCTGATAGTGGACAATGACACACCTAGAAAAATCGGTTTCTATCAGCACCCAATTTGACAAAGTGCCTATTTTCACTTAAAATAAAATTTGAGATTTACCTTGAAAATCTCCAACTTTGAGAGACTTAATTGCGATAACAGGATACGTATCAGCCATATCTAGCAGTTCTTGACCTAAACCAGTTGCTAGATCGTTCCAAAGGGACACCACAACAGTTTTCTTTGTCTCATCAACTAAAGTGATATCCCTCTTTGGGATCATCTCATTGTCATTCTTCCTCCTAATGCTCATCGTAGGAGAAACACTTTGGACAACGCCAATAACATCTGAAAATGAAATAACATTCATGTGGCTAATTATAATCCTAAACCAGTAATATTTACAAACAAGAAGAGTTCTATATAGGACATGGCTCTTACCAATAAGCTCCTTCTGATTCACGTATGCACCCAACTCATCAATGGGTACAAAGTTGAATTTTGTTTCAGGGACAAACATTTCTTCGTTCCTAGCTTCTTCAACCTCTGCATTCTCATTAAGAGTCATCTCATAATCATTCTGAACCGTCTTGAACTGCTTATTGGCAAGCTTAAGTGATCCCCTCGATATATAATACACCTTTCCCATCTGGAATGTGTCATAAAACTTCCTTGCGGCTGAGTTAAACATCGTTGCCTGAATCTGTGTTCCCTGGATTTCCATCGATAAAGAAAATCAATCACCACATAAAGTGTAAGACAATAATCAGAGCTAGAGAGTTTGTCAAAGCAGCCTTACTTCCTCATCAGTTAGTTCTACATTAAAGACGCATCCTTCTCCTCTAGCATTTTTGTAAGTTCTCATGACTGCTTTGTTTGTGACACGGACTTTAATGGTCCAACTTCCTTGGTAAGGGTTTAAGGAAACAAGCGGATGAACCCTCCTGGTCATAGCCATTCTTGCAGCTGGCGCAGCACTAGAAAAACCACAGAGATCGTTTAAGCAACATTCATAACAACTTGACAAATAATATGAATCAAACAAGTTAAGAAAGATTTGCCTACTTTCCCCTCTGTTCATTGATAATCTGTGAAGCTGATTTCACAACAAACTCCTGCTTCGATTTCAACATTATGCCAGTGGACGCTTTAAACTCCACCTTAATCAACGAGTCAAGTGCAGGAGCAACAGCCTCGCATTTTGTTACAAGCAAATATCTGAAGGAAAGAGATAGAGAAGACAGAAGATTAGTTCTGTATTCTTAACAATTCTTTGATCATCAAAGAAGCAGAAGAGATTATTATTACTTTTCTTCTGATTTGCCCGGAATATCGTTGGCGGTATAATCAAGGAGACGAATCAGGCCCAAATTTTGGATTTTTCCAGAGATGATATCAGATGTAAAAGTCGCAGGTAACATTGCTTTAATCTTCATCTTTCCGTCATTAGCATTAAACCTGAGCAACAAAATCACATGTCAAGACATTTCATCGAACCAATAAATTTGATAAACGCAAAAATCAGCCGCCCTAAACAAAACCCAGATCTCAAACAGGGAATCAATCGCGAGAAACCCTAATCTACAACCAGAAACGGAACTCAAATTCTGAACATATCAAAAGAACGTAGATCGATACATACAAAAACTTTTCTCAGGTTAAAGCACAGCTCTTGAACTACCAAATATATGGAAACACAATCTAAAGTGAACTAAGGGGAAAAAAGCCCAGCAAATTGATCTCAAACTCGGGGTGATGAATTGAAAGACGACAGTAATCAAAGTAAAACCTAAACCGATCCATAAAAAGAAAGGGTAAGAAACTTACGTATATCGATTTCCAACAGGTTTAAGATCCACGACTTGAACGACGATCTCAGGTCGAAACGAGGACGAATCAAGGGATCGATTCGACAATACTATCGCAATACCATCTTGGGTCACTGAGTTCTCCATCTCTCTAATCTCTATCTCTATTTCTCTCGAAGACAACCAAATCTGTGTGAGAAGAATACAGGAATAATAAGGAACCAAAGTGGTTTTGTTTTTGTATACGGAGCGATTTGCGCGGGAGCTATTAGATATTTTGGTTGATTATTCCCGCCGATTTTTGTTCTCTTATTTTCAAACTTCACCGCTTCTTCTTCTCGTCTAGCTTCCTGTTTTTTTTTTTTTGGCGCCTTCTTTTGAACACTTTTTCAATTCTTTTACCACAAGAGCTTACTTTCTAAGATTTGTACTTAATTTTAGCTTAATTAGCCAGACATACATTTTTTTACTGACTCTGGCTAATTAAGATATATACATTGAGTTTGACAAAACTTTTTTTTTTTTTTTTCAATTTGTTTGGATCTGACAAGACAAATTACACATCTACACACTAACTAGAGACATATATGATTTCATCAGAAACAATGAGAATTTGAGCTAATGCTTTTTTATGGATTCTTTTCTATTTCTTCCATGAGAAATAGCATCTTCTGGGCATTAAACACAGCAGAAGACCCTTGTTTTGTTTTCTCAACAATCTGCTTTATCAGTTGCTTCTCCATCTCACACTCAAACTCTCTATCTTCTTCTTCGTCGCTCAGACCAAGTAGATCTTGCAGCCTAAAGAAATTCACATCCTCTGATGTTCTTGAGGAATCCTTTATGTAATCTTTATGGCTCCAAGGTGAGCTTTTGCTTGTCAAAGACAATTCTTCTTGCCGCTCATATGGTAAATCGTCTTCTTCAGAATAATCGTTTATATCCATCAGTTCCTCGTATGAGTCATTGAATGCATCAAGTGCTTCCCCTGCTAAATGTATAACCAGAGGTTGGATCTCTGCAGGATTATGCTTCTTCTCTATATGAGCTACAATCACTGGAAGATTTGAGTCTCTCTTGTGTTTCATCACTACATGGCTTTCCCAAATCCTTGACAAAGGTTTCTTATTTTCCTCTGATTTCATGAATAACTGCTCCAATTTCCTCTGGCTCTCTTGTAAGGCGACCTCAAGTTCTTTTATCCGTTTCTCATAACGTGAGTTGATAACTCCGTGCAGACGCAAGCTTAACTCACGAGGTGAGACTGTATAGTTTGCTGACTCAGGTGTGGAATTTCCACTAAGTTCCTGGTTGGATTCGGTGTCATTATGCTGCCTTTCAACCCGATCATCTCTCAGCTCGCCCTGCGCAAATTCTACTTCAAAATCCAGCTCCAGCTGCAGAATTGAGAAACAATTTACCAACTGAACTTCTATAAATGAATAAAGAAGCCGACTTTTATGATCAAGTATCTGCTTCAAGCAATTGATTACATAGCTCTGCCAGATTTTGACATCACAAGTAAATGCAATGCTCAATTTTCATATACGGAGAAACCTGGTTCTTTGCTACCGTGGGATAACTTCCAGAATGAACGAACATGATCGACTAACATGAGACAATGATTCCGTGAAAGCAGCGCAAAGAGCATAAGTAAAAGTACAGAACTCACCTCAAAGACATCTGAGAGTCTTGTCTCAATGTTGGAGGAGTTCATGTTGATCTCCAGCCTTTCAAGTTCAGCTTCAAGCTCTGCTTCAATTTTACTTATAGATTCTGATTTCTCTGCTGCCTTTTCATCACACTGTTTTTCACCATTGTGTAAATCATCTTTCACTGTCAATGAGTCTTTCGCCTTGAGCTCATCTTCTAAACCTTTTACCAAATTTTCTGTCTGCTTTAACTCTGCTTTGACGTTGTTTACTTCGGTTTGGTTTGCTACAAACGATGACATTATCCCAATCGAAATCCCAACGCATAGCAGCAATGCTGCATCATTTGATCCTGAAAAAAAAAAACAGAAATCCAGCTTAACATGTGAAGTCTTCTCTTTAGTCAGTATAAACAGATCTTACATTTATAAAAAGGTAGCGCGAAGTTTACCAATCCCACTATCAGATCTTCTACTCGCATTTCCAACTCTTCGCTTAGCATAAAGACCCGAAGATTCCAAATTCCTTAGCTGAGGAATTCCACAATTTGGGACTCGCTGGCAAATACAATCTCCAAAGTTCTTGCTAATTACTTTTGTACCATCAGTACCAACCAAGGGCCTCGAAACTGAACCACAAGGTGATGGAAACGGGCTACGCATATATTCCTCCATGAACATTTTGTCTCTATGTAACCGAGACATTACACAGTTGTCCATAGGAAAAGGTTTGATCAGACTTGTATACCGCTGATTTCTCCTAAGAAACGCTCTGTTCCCAAAAGAATCTGAACAAATCTCCTCGTTACCCGAAGCTACTTCCACTCCGTATACATTTCCACATTCAGATACATATAAATTTTCCCCATTTAGGCAATCCCCAATGTTTTCTTCATTTGGTTTCTTGGCTCTTTCCAATTTACTAGCCAAGCATCTGGGAGATTCTGGCTTCACGTAAGTCAAATCTTCAGAAGAAGACTCGGGGAAGTTTCCTTTACCTTTTGATACATTATGCAGATGCTTGGTTATATATCCTGTAGCAGCAGTAGCTGCGATTAACCATAGATCCATATCTTCTCTTTTTTTCCTCAACAATCAAGAGAGCACTTGGTTTCTCTCCAATCCAACTCCATAAACATTAGACCTCATCGAAAACATTTCCATCAAATCAAAATCAAACGAACTCAACTCTAAGCTTTAGAATCAAAGACTCAGGCTCCTCAATTTTTCAGTACCAAACCGAAGAACGAAACTATAATAAGCAAAAAAGCTACACACAGGTTTAATATCAGAGAACAATCCCCAAACTAAATAACTAATCGAGGCGAAAAATCCAATTCAAGAGCGAGGTTTTATTCTCGACTGCTGCAAACGGGTCTCGGTTAGTACGACACCGTTTGAAGGCAATGGCCAAAAACCCTAATTTACCACTCCATGCCGAAAATCCAAGTACTGAGAAATTGGAGAAACCCAGAAAAGGCTTCGATTTTCCGTCAGAGACAAGGTGATCAAAAGAAACGGAAAACAAGAAAAGAACAAGAATTTGGAGCTTTGAGAGTACAGCAATGGATAATCTGGAGGATGAAGGGAAGGAAATTATCTTCTTCGTTTAGAAAACGGCGATAGGCCGGCAAGTCAGTGAAGGGTTACTAGAATTTCCGATTAATAAATAAATAACAGATAAATATTCGATACTATTTAGAAAATGTAAACGGAAAAAAACTTGAAAGTATAAAGTATAGGAAATGTTAAAAACCTTTTAAAATTGTGTATACTTCTCTTCTTAATTTAATTTGTACAAAATAATTAAAAAAAATTATAGGAAAAAAAGGAGATAAAGTAGATGTTAGAACTTAGAATGACAAATATGAATAAATTCGTCTATGGTGCAGGTGCATGATGAAATGAGAAAAAAAGCTTCAATTATTCACTTAAGCAAAGAAATTTATGAGAAGTTAAGACTAATGTCTCAATCAAAAGCCAAAAAAATGGGGTCGTAAGCCCAAATTAGTCATGAATTAATCTACATGAGGTGTCTAATTTTGTTTTTTTTTTTTTTTTTTTTTTAACCATTTTTTATTATTCATTAAAATACTGTTACAAGTTATGACTCCAACTCATACAATTTTTTTTAAAAAATTACAAATAACGAAAAAGCTTATGGTACAACCGATGCACCATATACAATCGAATCTTCTGTTTCAATTGATTTAAATGGACAAAATGATGTAATTGTATAGCTACGACCACTTCATTTTCCGCGACCTCAATTTCCCCGTCCAACACCACCTATGATTTGCTAATCCATTTCCTTAGCTTTAGTCTACTGTTTTACCATTTTTCTCGAAAAGTAAGAAAAGTATATTCGTTTGTTATTTGGTGTCGAATGATGCATCACCAAGCAAGAAACAACGACCACAAAGAAGCTTTGAGGCACTTGATAAGTTATTTCTTTAGTGTATTTTTCAAAAAGAAAATTAAAAACAAAACAAAAATCAAAGAAATCACAATACCATAATATCATATTCTAACAGGGGTTGAATCAGATAACATATTGTGTGTTGTACCTCCAATATGAAGTGTCATTGGTTTTATTTTTTACTTTAGATAAAAGCCAAAAAAATGTAGTTGTTGTTTCTTGCTTGGCGTTGTATAATTGGACACTAAAGAACCAACGAAGGTTTTTTTACGTGACATAGACACATGTCTGGAACATACTGTAAACATATCCTTGTGCGATATAACCGAAGACACATATAAGCAAAAGATCCATTGGAAAAAGATACAAGAAATCAAATGGTCTTACATATGCTCCATCACTTATTTGCAATGGAAACAAGTGATAATCAAATCATCAATGCCGGTTTTCACACATATCGGACAATGCTCCTATGTATCAAAATTGGATTAAAATATAGAATATTAAAGGTGAAATATACAAATAGCAAAAACCAAAGTTAATTTTAATCAATTGCATAAAAAATATATGGATCAACATGTAATCATCAAAGCAAAACAATTGAGCTAAACTAGTCCTAATTCATAACAAAACATGTCCTAATTCATAACCTAACAATTATCTGAAGTCGAGGAACTTTCAACAAATCACATTAAAAAACAACTTAAGACAATTATTTAATCAACAGGTTGTATATGTTTAAGCCTAGTAATGCACGATTTATAATTTACACGCTGAGCATATCTTTGTCGTGGCTCAAGTGTTTTTGTCTCCAGGGGCATATAGATGATGCGACAAAGACATTATGACATATTCGCAAAAAATGATTCAGATGTTGTTAGTCTACGAAAGAAATTAGAAAAAAGTCCATGAACAACAATATATATAGTGAAAATGATCTAAAATTAATTTGAAACGGGGTTTGAGATATTTGTTAAATTAGTACATTTTGGTTTATATAACACAAGTGTGCCAATGAAAAAGGGTTCATAACTAAGTAATGGCAGCGGACACGTGTCTTGCATATTTATGGCATGTGTCATTTACTACATTGAATTAGCATTAAATTATACAGTAAATATAAGTAATTAATTAATTTAAAGGACTACTTATCAACAGCATACAATTTATGTGTATATAATTGCTTAATTAATAGAAAATAAAAATGCTTTGAATTAAGCAAAATTTAATTAAATCATTTTAGATATCTATTAAACCATTAACTAAAAATGCATGAAAATGTTGCTTACCAAAAAGAAAAAGTTAAGCTGTTGTTTATATATATAGAAATTATGGAAGATATAATTAAGCTCCTAAATATGAAAATTTTCAATATAAATAAAAAGTTAGTTGATCTTTTTTAGGAAAAAATTAATTGTGATTGCAAATTCAGTTATTACTGTAAAATTATCGCAAATCTGCCAACTAAATTTTTTTATATACATTCTAATAAATCTAATCAACCACATAAAATTTTATAATTGGTGAATGATAATATATTTTATTTATATTTGCAAATATCAAATTTTAAATTTTAAATTTCAAATACAACGTGTCATAAATTCAACGGTACGCGAAACGATAATTTTGAAAGTTCGTTAGATCTCATCATTTAAGTAATGAAATCTGCGAAATGCAATTGCGCGGGTATTTTTTGCATGACAAATCAAATCAGCATTTGAAAATAGCATTCAGTAGCAAATCAACATGTTCTACAATTATTACGGGAGCTCACAAAAGAAATGTTGAACCAAATACAAAATTTTGAGTTTAACCAACCAAAAAATACAAATTTTGACTATATATATATTAAGCATTTAAATATGATGAGAATTAAAAAAAAAAAAAAAAAAACAGACTCAGAAGAGTGGGTTCTAAGCAGGACGCAGAGTAACAAAGAAAAATTGTCAATGAGAGGACGTCACATGACAATGAAGTCCAACCTTACTTAGCCGGTAAGTCACTTGAAACCCAAGTAAAATGAAACTCTAAAAACCCTAATTACTGAAACAAAGAAGCTCAGGAGAAGTTAACACTGTCTCAATCAATCCGATGAAATACACAAGGGTATGAGCTTTGAGGTCCTTGGCGACGGTTAGCTTCTTCAATTTCCTCTACTAAAACAAAAAAAAAAATCAAAGAAATCACAGTATGAAACACAAGCACAAGATCATAATCTCAAAATTTGTGAGAGATTGACCCAAATAACATAATGTGTTTTTACCCGGAAACCGAGGCGTCCGGGGTTTTCTCTTTGGAGAAGGAAAGGCCAGAAACTGCGGTTTGTGTTTCTTGCTTGGTGATACCAAATGATCGGTTGCTAAAGCCTTCATATCGTTGTCAACAAGATTCGATATACGTAATACACGACTTGGGGATCTGCACACTTGACATAGCCACATGTCTGGGGGGGATCGTAAACGGATCTTTGCGCAATAACTGAATTTACAGAAGCAAACGATCCATTGAAAAAGAATCAGAATCATATATCTATGTATAAAAGTTTACTCTACACAAATACAAGAAACGAAAATGATCTTACATATGCTCTCTGACTTCTCTGCAACTGAAACAAGTCATTATAAATTTTTCAACGCCGATATCCCCACATATGTCACAAGGCTCCTATGCAACAAAAATGAATAAAATCAGCAGATCACAATCCAATCAATTGTATATAGAAAACATGATGATCAAGAATTATCTGACCAACAGAAACCTTAGAATCTCGGAATATTCAAGCTCATCTCGTGAAACAATGGTTAAACAAAAGAAACTGATACGATGAGCCAATCAAATATGATTCTGATTCTCAAAATTTCTTTACTAAAACAGTTCCAGATTCTTCTAGGCAGAGATCTTTGGAGAAACAATCAAACAGTTCCAAATGCTAATCAATGGATTCTTAAAGACGATCAGAGGAGAAATCATTAAGAAAAGACCCAATGATAATTTCTTGTGTTTTTTTTTTTAATTCCCTTTTACCGCAGGACTTTATCCCTGTTCTCGAATCTTGGAAATAAAAAAATTCAATCGAAAGAAGCGATGATCTTACTGATGGATTATTGTCTCTGTTCTCCATCGATTCTTTACAAAAAAAAAAGAGGATCTTCAAATGGCGTCGATGAGTACGCAAAAAAAATTAGATTTTAGAAAAGCGGAAAAAAAGAGAAGAAGGAGATCGTCTTCTTGAAGCAGTTTTTCTTCCCAAGTCCAACTCTTATATATATATTAAAAAAAAAAAAATCCTCTTTCGATTCTTTAGATTTTCTCCCGATGGGACACTCTAACCGAACTAAACCGAGATACTTTATATCAAAGTGTTCAACTTAACCACCCAAAAAAACCGCAGTAAAAACCAAAGTAAATCTTAATTTAGTATATTAACGGTTTTTTAATTGCTTAAACCGAATTCAAACCAAATCCAAAATAATAATAAGTTTCAAACTTAAATTTGTTGCTAAAGATTAAATTAATGATATTGAACTGAAACCGAATTTCGTACCAAAGCGATTTTCTTAGACAGAATTCAAACCAAAACCAAAATAATAAAAGTTTCAAACATAAATTTAATTTGTTGCTAAAGATTAAAGATATTGAACCGAAACCGAATTCGTACCAAAGCGATTCGGTTTGACATTGTTAATTGTTTTCCTACAAACCGAAAAATCAAAAAGCATGAACCGAAATCCGAATTGAACTAGAAGTACATAACATAACTTTCGACTTTAAAACAGTAAACTAGAGAAAAGACGCATCCATCATCTTCAGAGCATCATCATCAAGACAGCAGACAAGTAGATGAAGAAGGTGTTGAAGTTACGGAGCGCGAAACCGCTGTTTTCAGTTGAGTAATCCGGGTTAAACCCGGTTCCGGTAGCATCAGTGACATTGCCTCCTAATAATCCGGTGGTTGGTGTGCCAGTGTATGGACTGTTTCCGCCTGGAAATGTGGTGATGGTGCTGCTTCCTTTTGGACTGCTTTTGCCTGGCGTCACGGTGGTGCTGCTTCCTCCAGAGCCACTGTTAAATCCAAAATCTTTAACTGTGTTAAGCATCAATTCTTTTGTTTTGCATTTACATTTCATATGCATTATTTATTTTTTTCTTTTCAAATGAAATCACATCGTTTACTTACTATTTTAAACAAAATTAACTTGTTAACTGTAAATGCAAATGCAAACAGAAGGCCTCTTTCTTTTGCTTTTGTTCTGTTCGTTTATATTCTTTATGAGAAGATGGAAAACTCTTAACTTTTTCTTTTCTTTTAAAGTTATATTTTCACAGGCAAATGTAAACGGAAAAGTTAGCGTTGGAAACACTAATTTAGTACTACTTGTTTTTGTTTTTCGTCATCATTAATGTGGTTTTTCTAAGGGGGGGGGGAAAGGAAAATAGTGCCTCAGATAAAGGCAAGAGACTTTAAAGTGAGTTGAACATATTTAGGCAACATAATAAAATCCCTGCAAAGACACACAAGTCAAAACACTAATTATGGGTTAACACTTTATAAAGCAATTAAATTGATTGTAGATGTGATCTAGAAGCTTGGTTTACTTAAAAGAATATAAAAAAAGCTGTGCACTTTTTGACCCAGATCAAGCTTTTTGTTTACTTTCTCTTTCCCACAAATAGGAATTATAATTTAATTCAACATTAAAGTGTAGTACTAAACACAGGAGATATCTTTTGTTTGGTTCTCCTTCAATTTCTAGATAAAGCCAGTAAGAGAATAAATATGTAGAAAGCAAAGAACCATACCTTGCACTAGAAGGGAATGCACATCCTGAATAGCCTGTGACAAAAAGTTCACACATCAGGAAAAAATGTCAAGAAAATATCTTAATGTACTGTAACCAAATCAGACCTTCACAACTAAAATACAGTCTCTACTTGATTCTTTCGTATACTCAAATCTTTAATACCAATCATCTATGAGTAACCAAAAATGACCTTGAACTTTAATTTCTTTGACTAAAATGTACAATTTAGGGGTCTAGACAATCACAAAAAAGTATCAGATCTCTAAGAAACTTACTGGGATCAGTGGTGATAGGAGTTGCAGTACCAGTGAAATTACAAGACTCAGAAGCTTGACCTTTCTTTTGAAAGAAGCTATTGACAGCATAGTTACAATGAGCCCTAACATTGTCAGGGTTGAAGCAAGACCCTTTTGGGTGAGTTGGGTTACAGTCAGCTCCATTCCCACAAGCATAGTCTAATGTCTTTTGTAGCACTGAGTCACTTAGTCCTGTTTTGCACACGCACCATGTGGCACCTACCAAAACAAACAAATTGTAAGTGAAATCTTGCAATTAAGAAATCTTGTTTTTTGAGGGGTTTCAAACTTTGCAAGGCAAGATTTTGCAAGACACCAACAAGAGTTGCAAAAGAGAGTCAAGTAAGATATTTTCTTTGTCAGGCAAGGTTTCTAGTAAATGTGATATGGGTTCAAGGACATTAGGGGTTTTTGGGATAAGTTCTATTATTGGTTTAAAACCAGAGAGCCAGAAATAACATGAAAGCCAAGAGAGAGAGAGAGAGACCAATATTCTATTAAACAAAAGAGGACAGTGATACGCTAGGAACCGAAAGGGCTTAATTGAAAAAATAAGAGATAATGGATGTAGTGAAGAGCGAGAGTTCTTACTAGAATGGCCAGCCATGAGGAGACTGAGAAGATAGAGAACCAGAGCAGCCATGGATGGAGTGCAAAAACACAAATGTCACTGTTGCCTTGAGGAAAGAGAAAGAGAGATGGATAGATAGATGAAGGGAAAGATAGAGAGATTTCTATTCTGATATTGTTAGAGAGGAAGAAGGAGAGAGAGAGATTGAGAGTGATGCAAGCAGACACTAGTGTACTGTACTGAGATTGAGAGTGACTACTTGTTCCGTGACTCTTGTTTCTTCTCTAGCCCTTCTTGAGTCAGCTTTTTCATTATTGTGTGAACTTGTAAGTACACCTTTTTGAAATTTAAAATTAAAACAAACCTTAATGGTGCTTATTAAAAGAAAAAATAATTCAAGAGAAATTTCGACTATAATTTTTTTTTTTTTGATCAACTAATTTCGACTAAATAAGACCAAAAAAAAAGTAATTTATAGAGACATGGTGTCGGCAAACCACAATGTAAACAAGTTAATTAGGATGTGGGATTGTCCAACGAGTTATTAAAGTATATACATATACATATTTGGAGACTTTTAACTTCTTTTTTTTTTAACTAAGGGAAACAACATTTACTATTTCTAATTTTCTGTTGTCTACAAAAATTTACTATTTATATGTTATTGGAAAACGCCAAGTGAATGTGTAATGTAACATGTGTTGCAGAATTGCAGGTTGTGGTGGTGTTCCACCTAAATATGAAAGATGGAAAAATCTGATTTTGCTGGCAGAAAACAAATCTAGTTTTAAATGCATAAGGAAAGGGTTTTAAATATATTTTTAAAATTTTAAAATACAAATGATCATATTATGAACGAAACGTCGTCGTTATGAAAACGGGTCGGGTCCGCGGATCGGGTTTTCTTTCGAGAGCCATCGTCTTCTTCCTCGGAATCGGATCGACGACGCAGACAACACAGCCTTATATAGGTTATGCAACAAATCACAACATGTTAATTTACTTAAATTTGGTGCTACACATTCTTATAATAAGCTTACTCCGGACCAAATTACGCCGTTTAAAACTTTATTTAGGTTTAACCCGTGCGAGACCTACATTGTCCGGCAAGCAAACTTAGATTTAACCCGACCCGAGTCCGTAAACACTCGGGGCCAATCTTGGCTTAGGATGCACCACCAAAGGAACCGCTCTTTGCAGAGTAATCCCATAAGTCTCCTCCATATTCAGTTTCTCCGGCGTAATTCCTCCGGCTAATTCCCAATAAAATCCGTGAACCAACGTCGCCGTCAGTAACTGAATCGTCCGTAACCCTAAACTCAGACCGGCACAGATTCTCCTCCCGGCTCCGAACGGTATAAGCTCGAAATCGTTTCCTTTCACATCGACGCCGAATTTTTCTCCACCGGGTAAATATCTCTCGGGTCGAAACGATAACGGGTCGGACCATTGATCCGGGTCACGGGCTATGGCCCATATATTTGTCAAAAGAGTCGATCCTTTCGGGATATGATAGCCGTTGATCTCACAGCTCTCTGATGCGATGTGTGGTAACGAGAGTGGTGTTGGTGGATGAAGCCTGAAATTCTCTTTGACAACCGCCTGTTTCAACCAAAACCGGTTCAACCGGATTAACAATATAGCTCGTTAACCATACAATTCCTAATTCCCGGTTTGGGTGAACGGTACCTGAAGGTAAGGAAGCTGAGAAAGGTCTGACTCGTTAATGAGCCTCTCACGGCCCACAACGGTATCAAGTTCTTCTTGGGCACGGGTCATGATATCCGGGTGTCGGATCAGTTCAGCTATGGCCCAGTCCACCGTACTTGCTGACGTGTCTGTTCCAGCCGTAAACATGTTCTGTATTTAAAAAAAATATATATATATCAATAATTTTCCTAATATTAAGAAATTAATAAATTATACGAACCAATAGCAAGGCTTTAATTTCGGTATCCGTCAGGCTTCCTCCGTCACCGTCAAAACCAGCTCCCTTAAGCGAGATTAAAGTGCTAAGCATGTCTGTGTGCTTTTGATCTTGACCGTTCATCATCTCATGCTCTGCCAAAATCGACGATAGAAAAGCGTCGAATCTCTTGTGTAGCCGTTTCATTTTACCGGCGACGCCTTGTAAATCTAACCAATCAAGTGCCGGCACGAAATCTCCGATGTTAAATACTCCGGCGAGAGCCATCATTTCCGTCACCATCGATCGGAACTCCTCCGCCTCGTGATCGGCTCCGGCACCGAACAATCGCCGTCCGATCATCTCTCTTCCAAGCGCGTTGACTACACACATGTTCACCAACTGGCCTAAGTTCACGGGCTTCGTGCTTCCACGCGCTAGCTCCCGCATGAGCGTTCCAACCTCTTCCTGTCAAATTCAATTTTACTCTTATGTATTTAGATTTTTTTTTCTTTTTTGTTAAATGTATTTAGATTTTTTCTCTTCTTTAAACCCAATTAGATTTTTTTGTCTTTCAACATAATTATCACAGAAATGAAAACAATCTAAAATTCGTATCAAAATTTAGAAAATATATTCTATCATCTTTTTCTTTTTCTTTTTCTTTTAGTTACACCTAGTGCAGTTATTAGGTGTAATTAATTTAGAAATATGATTGGAAATATTCACTAATTTTAAAATATAAATGCTTGATTTGAAATCAAATAAGTGGAACTAAAATAACATAGTTTACATTCATATTTAATTTTTATTTTTTAACTTAAAAACAATTTCAAAATATATTAAAATCAAGCAAGAAATCAAATTATTATTAAAATTCAATCAAAATTATTAAACAAACAACACATGATTTAAACTAATACTAGATTCTAAATCCGTGTGGATGAAGTTTTTGGTATTATATAAAATATGAAATGAAGAATAAGAATTAATTTAATTGTTATTGATTCAAATATAATTAATTTGTAATTTTTAAATTTATAATAGATTTAATAAAGGTTTAGCAACATGTTCAATTTATTAAAAAAAATAAAGGATGTTTGGAAATAGATTTCAAAATTGCTCATATTTTTATAGTATATACGTATATAACTAATATATATTATTAATCTACCTGTAAATTTCTCAAAATCAACGTGTATTTCCTCAACATATTTTAAACGAAATGCAGAAAAAAAAAGTTTATAATAAGCCCTACATATACTAAATTTGGGAAACATCTTAATTTAAGGAAAAAATGTATTTCCTCAACGTGATACATTTTTTTTTTTTTTTTTGGTGCACTACTTGTGATACATTTTATTTAAGGAAAAATGTGGTCCATACATTATTTATCGAAGTAAGTTCTCCTTGCGATTTCTGAACTTTCCAATTTACATGGATGGCATCATCAAGTTACATCGTATTGTACATATACGTCAATTACAGTATTGCACAGTTGCACTTATGCCTATTCTTCAGTATATATGCATACTTACTCGTTAAAATTGGGTTTTTATTCAAGTCAATTATGTATATTATAGCACTCGTGTATACTCTATATATAACATATTAACATGTATATCAGTATATGTAAATTCATTTGTACGTATATGTAAATACAAATTTTATTACAGAAGTTCAAAAAGCGATGTAGGATTTGAAATTAATTATGTAAAAATAGGCACCAACTCTTTTTTTTTTTTTTGAACATCATCAAATAGGTTAAAAAAACTCGAATTTCTTTGACAATTTTTGTTTTGTTCTAAACGATCGATGACTAACATTTTCTTTTTGTTATTTTATCAACACTGAAAACATCAGGCAAAGAAAACGCCACTCAGCTCCACCATTAAAAAAAAACTTTATACTTCTCTAAATTATTTTTTTATTTTTTTTATTTTTGGTCAACCTCTAAATTTATTTTCTTAAATATCAGAGTTAGCACCATAGTTATTTATGATTATACAGAATAAATTTATTATAAACATAGAAATTAACGACATGATTAAAAATCTATAGGTGAGCTATAGCGTTAAAAAATGAGAATAACGTTTATAACTAATTTTACCTGTCTAACATGTTTGAAATCATCAAGAGCTTTAGCAGAAAATAGATGAACAGAACTAATCTTCCTCAACATTCTCCATCGTTGTCCGTAAGGCGCAAAGACAAGATCTTGATAGTTATATGCCATGTGTTTGGCTCCGGAGTTAGGTGGTCGGCTAGCGAAATTGGCATCGTGAATTTTCAAAAACTGTTCGGCCACGGATTTAGAGGCGGCGACCACGACGTCCGCGAACCCTAATCGGAGGTGGAGGATTGGGCCGTAGGTGGTTACCATGGCGGCTAGGGTTTGATGGGGTTTAGGGCCCATGTGAGGGAGATTTCCGACGATGGGCCATGGGTTTGGGCCTGGTGGGAGACGGTGGTTGCGGTTGCTGTTGCGGCGGAGAGAGAAGAGGAGTACAAGGAGAAAGAGGAAAGTAGCGAGAAGGATTGTGATGAATAGAGTGGTCATAGTGTTGGGTTTGAATGGTAAGTGAGAAATGAGGAATAACAAACATAAGCTATAAATAAAGTTTTTCTTTCTCAAATCCATGCACGTCTCGGTTAGGTATACACTAAAACCTCTATAAATTAATATTCGATAAATTAATAATTATTATAAATTAATAAATTTTTCCGGTCCTGAGTCGGACCAGTGTAAAATTTAACACAATTCAATAAGATAAAAAGATAATAATTTTTTGAAATCCCTATGTAAAATATATGGTCTCAATAATATGATAGATTAATAATTATAAATCTTATGCATACATACCTAAGACAATTTAGTAAAATATGAATCTATTGTTGTTTGTTTATTCTTAAAGTTAGAATCTCTTTAGAACTCATCTCTAATCTTCCTTATTGCATCCATAACTCATGGTGTTGCCTCTCGACATGCATCCAAAAATTGTAAAGACTTCTAGAGGCCATAATTGCTTCTTTGTGTGTAACCACTTTCAAAGGTTTCATAATATCATCTTCAACTTCATCATCTTCAGTAAGGATAGTAGTTACAATTTCTTATAAACTCTTAACTTCTGAGCATGTATCATTTTCATCCGGGTAGTCGAATATACATAAAATTTAAAAGATTATACACTAAACTTTTTTTATCTCTATAAATTAATACCTCTATAAGATAATAAAATTTTGAAGTCCCAACATTATTAATTTATAAAAGTTTTACTGTAATTTGGTTTAGAATAATGTTATTGGTTCGAAATAGGGTTTTTAACTTCTAACTAAATAAATGTGTTTCAAACAAAACTAGATGACCAAAGTAACTACTAATCAGTGGCGGAGTCGAAACAAATATTTACTAGGGTTATAATAAATTTTTGATCTAAAAATAATTACATAAACTTCATAAAAAAAAAATATCCATTAATATATATTTTAAAGATGTACACTACGCTCATTCATATTTTGGAATTTTTTTTATCAATGTTTCATTTGTCATTGTGTCAAGCACATGTTTTTAATAAAACAAATTAGATAATTGCTTAAAAAATCATCACCAATACTATTACGCGAGGTCGTCTTCACAATATTCATTGCAGAAAAGCATTTTTCAACAGTTGCGGTCGTAATAGAAAGAATCAAACATAACTTTAAAAGACAATATCCAAATGATTGAGAAAAAAAAAAAAAGACGATAAAAAAACTAAACTAAATTAATAGAAATAATTAGGTTTATCTTATTTTAATAGACTTAGTTTTATTTTAAAATTATTTATGATGAGTTTTATTGAACTAACACTTTTAATATTTAATAAAGTTATTGAACTATAGTTAAATTAAATTGAATAGAGATCACTAATTATTTTTTGTACTATGATCAATTTAAAATATTTAATAAAAGTTACATTATTTTCAAAAGTCACGTGCATCACTTGACCCCTAATTGCCCTCTACCTCTCTACCTCCGCCACCGCTACTGATATTAGTTTTTTATTCGGATAGAACTGGTTAGTTTGATTACCAGGATATACATGTTTTTTCTTATTTTTGTAGCACCTTTTATTTTTTTTATTTACACAAGCATACACGTACATATGTATACATAATACATGTGACGTGACCACATACTTCCTTCAGTGTTCTGTTTTATATGAAAAGAAGGAAGTTTTCTTCCTAAAATACAGGTCTATGTATGCAGGTAGCTAGAGCTAAAAACCTTTATGTATATATGTATTTTTTTTTTTTTTTGAGTGCGTAATCCATATAAATGGACAAATTTTATGGGTATACAAGCTCTAGCTTGAGGCACATACAATATCATGTTAAACATTCATATTGGAACTAGTGGAGATTCTGTAATCGCGTTTCATCTAAACAAATGCAGAGCTCATTAATTCATAAGCAATTCTAAGCGGAAATCGAATCCGAACCTCTCCAAATTTACGGTTTTAGATTTAGGTTGTCATCTTACCACCAAACCATCGTTGTTGGGCTAGGAAAATAATTTATTAATATCGGGGGGGGAAAAAATTTGTAGTATTAACCTATTAAAAAATAAGTCACATAATCGGAAAATATAAGTTTAAAGAAAAACGTTTAATAGTATCTAAATATTGGAGATAGATCACACCATCAAAGCCACCAAAAGATTGTTCTTTTTATATAGATAACTCATTTACGTGGCTTACGAGTTACAATTATAATAGAGTAATAGCATACAGAGATTGTTGTACTCTTTTTTTCTTTCTATGGAAACCCATCTTTATGGGTCGAATTACCCCTGTGACAGAGAGACAAAATTCATCAAACATACGCATATATGTAGAGAAATTCATCATTGCGTTTATTAATGTAGAATGGTAGGTGAGCTTTCTGGTTCGTAAAGATTTGATTGATAAACTGTGAAAGGTAGCTAAATATCTCATAGAGTCGTTCGTAAAACGTAAGTTAAAAATACAAATAAGAACATTTTTGTTGGTTAAGCAAAGCCACTGCATATAAGTTAGAACATATTAATTATAAAAATATACTAAATCATACTCCTGACCCGATATTTGACCGTGGGACATGTATCACTATATATATTCCCATACGAAAAGGGGATGGGCAATACTTTCCAAAAACTCTGTCTAAACTAATCTTTTTGTTTTGCTAAAGGGTTATGTCTAAACTGATATTTTACCCTCGTTTTCATCGGAAAAGTGATTGACGATATATGTTAGATTACATCGTCAACCTTTTTTTTTGTTTGAGAAAGAAATCGAAAAGACACCACACAATGTTCTAAAGCTTCCACGTGTTTGTTTATAATTCCAGAAGATTATCGTCTAGTGTAAATACTAACATCAAGTTGTTTTTTGCAACACAGAGTAATTTTTTATTAGTCTATATAAAAAATGTTTTATGGTGTTTTCTTTTACGACTGTTTTATGGTGTATGTCTATAAATTTGATTTTTTACTTTACCTTTTCGTCAAAATCTATTTTTTTTCTAAAGTGGCTACGTATGGTTTTGGGAAAATACGGAAAGAAATAAGAAAAAGAAAGCTAAACAAAACTCATAAAGGTGTGACACTATAAATGAATGGGTTAAACGTAATATTCATATATAAAATCGACATTTAAAAAGTCTAAAAAGAATCGAGCTGAAGCAAAGAATATGGAAAACCGATACTGAGCCAAAAATTAGATTTTTCGAGTTCTATTAGGCGCGTTAGCCGTGGCGGATAGACTTAATACCAGAGGTTTAACTGTGGATCACAATTGTAAATTATGCCAGTAGAATAGTGAATCGATCAATCATGTATTGTTCCTCTGCGATTCAGCGCATCAAATATGGGAATCATCGCAAATTCCACCACCTATTGCTGGGTTTAGCGCAACGATTGAGGACAATATGGCTTTCATCCTGGATTTGATGAACTCTACAGCTCTTGCAAAGGATATTACGAATCGTATTCCATGGATTTTATGGAACATCTGGAAGAATAGGAATGCGATTGTGATAGAAGGAAAACAAGAAGCTGTGGCAGTATGGATGCGTAAGATTTTCGATGATACTCAAGCGTGGAAAGACGCTAATAAACCTGTTCCAGAAAACGGTAATTCTGGTTTATTAGTTCGAACATATGACAATCGTTGGCATCCTCCCCCTTTGGATGTGATTAAGTGCAATGTCCATATTAATTGGAGGAACCCTGTACTTCAATGTGGAGGATCTTGGCTAGCTAGAAACCATCGAAGTGAAGTTATTTACCACGCTAGAGATGCTTTCTCAAGTGCTCTAAACAGAATCATTGGTGAATTGCGGGGGGTAATATGGGCACTTCAAAGTGCGCGAGACTTGAGGATGGTCAAAATCTTGCTTTCTTTAGATTGCAAAGTTGCCTTTGATGCTATTTTAAAGCCAGGGGATTGGCCTCGATACATGGCTTTCACAGAATAGATTAGTTCCCTACGACAAGGGTTCGGGAGTTGTATGTTTGAATTGGAATCACATGAATCGAACAACACAGCCCGAGCAATTGCACAAAGCGTTACACGAGATGGGAGATTCCAATCTTACCTTGCTATGGGTGGCCCGGCTTGGTTTTATCATCAAATTCAAAGAGACGCAATGGGGGCGGATCGAGTTATTGAGTCGATCTAGCGAAGAAAAAGTTGCGACGAGTTTCTATCTTCGGAAAGTGATTTGCGTTGATAGCATCTAGTAATCCTTTGATCAGGCTTATGATGCTTTACGTTTGCTTTCTGGTTTTGTTTTTTATGCATGTGTGTTCTGGTTATATTGTAAAAACTTTGAATTGAATAAAAATTTCAGACGTAAAAAAAAAAAAAAAATCTTAAAAGATAGTCCTCTTTAGCAAAAAAAAAAAAGATAGAAGACTGTCCTAAAACACTTTTTTTTTCGTCAATCGTACAACATTTTAACCGACACGTTAACATTTTGTTTTTGTTTTTTTTTTTTTTTACTTTTGCGTGACACATACCATTCCACCGACGTTCCTAACCACAAGATTACAACAAAATATGTTTCGACGAAATTAGAGATGCAAATTTGTGAGATACAGTTAATTTTATTCCTTTATAACGCACGCAGATCACTACTGTACTTAGGCCTATCAATTTGGTTCATAACCCGCCCCGTTTAACCCAAAATTTCAATTGCAAAAAAGCGGATTTTGCAGGGTGAATTTTTTTATAATGCAGGCGGGTGCGAGTCAAAATTTTTATTCCGCGGATCCGCGGGTTATCCACAATATATATATATATTTTTTTAATAATTAATATTTGTTTACTAAATACTATTAAAATATTGAAATATTTTGTAATATATATATATATAAATTAATTAATTATTTTGTTTATTTTTTCAGAAAATTGTGTATTTATGTTTTATCATATGAAATTTATTTTATTAAATATTTTTTTGCTAAAAAAATATATAAACTATTTTTTATTATTATTTAAATATTTGCGGGTTACCCTTGGGTACCCGCGAATTCAAGTGGGGTGGATGTGGATATAGTATTTTATGTTTACGAATTTAGCAGAGCGGGTTGAAACGGATCCAAAAAAATTTTTAACCCGTGCAGAGCAGGTATAGCGGAGCGGGTTTGACTCGCTTGACATGCGTACTTAGACAATCAATTATTTGGAATATTCGGAAACTGGCCGATATATATTTTCTTTAATCGTGGCAGCTGGTGAGTACTCGTACGTGAATGGTAGGTAAGTTATGTGGTTCATAACTGATGCTTTTAATGTTGGGTGATATGTTATGGCCACTAGCTAGGATATGATTTTCGTTAGTATTCCAGAATTCTTTCTCTTTATAGCATTCCTTTTTTAGTTTTGTTCTTTACGAGTTTTTTTTTTTTTTTTTGGGAAGCGGGATCGAGGTTTTTATGAGAATTAACTACATCATTCATAATCAACCAATCTAGCATATAACTATTCGTTATATTAATCAAATAAGTTCAACTAGATAAAATTGTTTAGATCAATACAATTTAAGGCAAGCAAAGCACTTCCTTCGTACCAAAATATATATTTAAAATTTAAGGGCCACATCTCGTAAAATGTTGGTTTGGTCTGATGGTTAACCACTATGATTTTGCATCAAACAATGCCTTGATCGAACCCTTCCATGTACATATATCTTTTTCTATATATTTTTTTCACGTGTGTATGTACCTCATATTTCCTTATTTTCTTTTGCAATTTCCAATTTCTTATAGATTTATTTTTAGAGATATTTGTATGGTTTGTCACTTATTTTAGGTTTTATTAAAAAAAATTTTTAAAAAATTAGTTAAATTTCTAACACTTTCGTCTGTCAAAAAATCATTTTACCCTCTGCCATTGATATATACCGTACACAACCGTCCATGCTATACTGTAGCATGAGCAAATTCGAAAAAATTGGAGGTGTACAATACGTCAATACCCAAAGTGCTAAAAAACTAAATAAATTTAAAAAGTGTTAAAAACTAACTAAACCTAAAATAAGTAACAAATATATCATGCAAAATCCTTTTTTTGGGATAATAATAGAAACAATATCTTCTTCTTTTATATAGTAGATTAAACATAAATTATAACAAATTTTGACAAAATTTAAAACTCTCGGCGTTATTACCTAAGAAATCCGAGTCTTTAGAATCCACAAACCATGATTTAACCATATTCAATGATTTGAAGTATTTTTATGTTATTTGTGTTCTTTTAACCATTAGTATTTATATATAAGGCCACACATATTTCCAATATGCTTTAGGCCACTCAAAATTGAGGGACGGCACTGACAATTCATATATACCTTTTTTCTTTAAATTATTAAAAATATATGTGCATGTAAATTCAACAATATTTTGTGCGTACGGTACGTATTTGCCTTCATGCATTTGTGTCCGTTGATAAACATTTTAATATTATTTTTTAATTGCCATTTGCCAAACGCAACCGCAGAAATCGCGTCGCTGTTCCAACTCCCAGGCGTTATTATATACTATTTGAAAAGCAAGTGACGGAGACATGGGATTTTGGGTAAATCCCAAGGCCACGTTCGTGAAATATAGACCGCGTTTGATTTCCTAAAGAACTTTTTTCTTTTTTCTTTTCTTTTGTGCCGACGAAAAGAGGACAAACAAAGTACTTAGACAAGCCCACAAAAACAATATATATGCATATTGTTATAAAATATAAATATATATAAATATAAATATAAATATAAATATTATATCCACCGAAAGATTGGGATACTGATATAAGAAAGATAGAACATAGAGAATTGTTATCGATATTTCTTTTATGAAGATGTTCGAATGTGTAATTACAATGAACGATTCTTGTTCTATTTATAGGGATATTTATAATTACTATTGATATTGGGTTCTACAACTTTTGCCTAACTTTTGCCTACTTATGTTGATTTCTGTAACACTCCCTTTTAGAGACCAATGTCACTATTGCCTCTTTGCGTGATGTCTTTGTTGCCTCGTTAAAAATATTTACAGGAAAACCCAGTGGGAAAAACCATAGGAAGGTAAAAAGGGTACAACCGCGCAAGCTTCCCCTCGAATGACTAGGATGTCATCTTATAAATATTTTTGATGACGCATTCCAATGTTATGGACATGTTCCCTGAACATAGTGGTGTGTAATGATTTCGTGAAGAGATCCGTTGTATTTTCACATGATTGGATATATCTCACTTCAATTTCTTTATTCTTCTCGAGTTCTTGAGTGTATGAGAAATATGTTTGGTTCTATCACTTTTGATATATCATTCCTTTATCTGGGCAACACATGCAACGTTGTTTTCATATAAGATAGTTGGCTCCGTATCTACGCGAATTCCACTGCTTGATAAGATATGGTGACTAATTGATCTCAGCCACATACATTCTCTACTTGCTTCATGGAGTGTGATGATTTCAGCATGATTTGAAGAAGTGGCCACAAGCGTATGCTTCTGAGAACGCCAAGATATAGCGGTGCCTCCGATCGTGAACATATACCATGTTTGTGATTGGGCTTTATGTGGATCTGACAAATATCATGTATCTGCAAAACCGATCATTTGACTCTTTGAATATTTAAGATAAAACAAACCTAAATCAATAGTCCCTTGAAGATAACGAAAGATATGTTTAATCACTTTCCAATGTCTTCTTGTAGGGGACGAGCTGAATCTTGCCAAAAGATTAACATCAAATGATATGTCAGGTCGTGTACAATTGGCAAGGTACATAAGGGCCCCAATTGCACTTAGATATGGTACTTCAGGATCAAGTATTTCTTCATTTTCCTCATACGGTAGAAATGGGTCATTTTCAACCTTAAGTGTTCTAACGACCATAAGAATGCTTAGAGGAGTTGTCTTATCCATATTAAAGCGTTTTAACACTCTTTTGGCATATGTGGATTGGTACACAAATATACCCTTTTCATAATGCTCAATTTGTAAGCCAAGACAATACTTTGTTTGTCCGAGATCTTTCATCTCAAATTCCCCTTTTAAATAATTTGATGCTTTCTGTATTTCCCCTTGAGTTTCGATAATGTTTAGATCATCAACATATACTGCGATAATTACAAATTCGGATGTTGTTTTCTTGATGAAAACACATGGGCATATAGGATTATTCACATATATTTATTTGGTTAAATGCTCACTGAGACGATTGTACCACATACGTCCATATTGCTTTAGCCCATACAATGATCTTTGTAATTTTATTGCACATAACTCTTTGGGTTTAGAATTTAATGATGTTGGCATCTTAAACCCGTATGAGATTCTCATATAGAAATCAATATCTAATGATCCATATAAATATGATGTAACGACATCCATGAGGCGCATCTCAAGATTTTCATTAGCCGCTAGACTCATCAGGAATCTAAAAGTGATTGCATCCATAACGGGGGAATACGTTTCCTCATAATCTATTCCATGCCTTTGAGAAAAACCTTGTGCTACAAGACGAGCTTTGTATCTCATAATCTCGTTTTTCTCATCTCATTTCTGGACGAAAACCCATTTGTATCCAACCGGTCTCACATCTTCAGGTGTGAGTACTATGAGTCCGAATACATATCGTTTATTAAGCGAATCAAGTTCGTCTTGAATATCATCTTTCCATTTCAACCAGTCTTGCCTCTTTTGACATTCATATACATACTTTGGTTCTGGGTCTTCGGTTTCATCATCTATTTCATTAGATACTAGGTACGAGAAAACGTCATCAACATCATCCATTTCATTCCGATTCCATATCTTTCCATTATGGATATAGTTGATAGAAATCTCATGATTTCCTTCGGTTTTATGATGCTCTGCATTATCATTAGTCTCATGATTTGTTTCTTCCAAAATACTTTATGCTATTTTGGGTGTATTATGCATTTCAGCTTCCTTTCGTTTTCTAGGATTTTTATTCTTAGAACCGACATGTCTACCACGCTTCAAACGTGTTCTAGACTCATGTGTATCATATGCTATTCCACGTTCTTGTGGTATATCAACACAAGCATGAGTATTTCTAGCCAGTATATGGGATTTCGTTACCGTTTTGGTATCTGCAAATGCATCAGGTAGTTGGTTTGCTATACTTTGCAAATGCATAATTTGACGAACTTCTGGTTCCGACAGTTTTGTAGGAGGATCGAGGTGAAAAAAGGATGGCACACTCCATTTGATATCCTTCTCTACTTGTTTATTTTCTCCCCTAGAACCAGGAATACTTTCTCATCAAAATGACAATCGGCAAAACGTGCCGTAAAGACGTCACCAATCTATGGTTCTAGGTATCATATAATTGATGGGAAATCATATCCAATGTATATCCCTACTCTTTGTGTTCTTATCTTTGTACGTTGTAGTGGTGCTATTGGTACGTATACCACACAACTAAATATCCTTAAATGGGAAATATTTGGTTCTTGACCAAATGCCAACTGTAATGGAGAATATTTATGATACACACTTGGTCTTATCCGAATAAGTGCTTCTGCATGCAAAATAGCATGTCCACATACAGAGGTCGGGAGTTTTGATCTCATGATCAATGGTCTTGCAATCAATTGCAGACATTTAATCAAAGCCAAACTATTTTGTGTATGAACATGGGCGACATGATGTTCAACATCGATTCTAGTTACCATACAATAATCATTAAATGCTTGGGACGTGAATTCACCAGCGTTGTCTAGCCTAACTCTCTTTATCGAATAATCAGGGAACTGAGCTCTTAGTTTGATTATTTGAGTTAGAAATCTCGCAAATGCCACATTTCAAGATGATAATAGACAAACATGTGACCATCTACTTGACGCGTCAATTATTACCATAAAATAGTAGAATGGTCCACATGGTGGATATATAGGTCCACAAACTGAGTGTCATATCCTTGAAGGTATATGTCTTTGAAACTCAACAAATTCCTTTTAGAATTTGGAGAATTCAAGGTGTTATTTATGGAAAATTTTGTCCCATTAGGCAACGTAAATCTGGCTTTACCAATCCCTTTCAATCAGGTATGCAGGACCCGATATTGTGTTGACAATAATTTTTGTCGATTTCAAATCAGAAAAATATTTTATGTGTTTCAGAATAGTGTGCGTTGTTCCACTATCTGGTATACAAACATCTTTAGAATTTATCTTGGACGTAGTTCCGTTTGTATCGTTGTCCATTTATGAGATAAACAAAATAATTAATTGTAATAAGATAATTTTATTCATGAGGCAAATATCATACAATAATTGTACATTAAAAAGATCACACAATAATTATACATAAATAAGCAGTGCAAGCAACATAGTATTTTACATAAGCGACAATTATTTATGGCACATTCGTAAGAACTTCAAGAGTCTCATGACGGGCATTTCAGGCTTCCGTAAGGGAGGTCTCGTCAAAATCATTTTCAAAGTCGGAAGCATCGAGGTGCGTTGTACCCTCAGAATGTTCCGCGAGATTGACTTCATTTCCCTTGCCTTTGGCGGATTTTTTGTACATCGCACAAAGATGTGCATGAGTACGACATACCCGGGACCAATGTCCCTTGGTACTGCATCTGAAACAAGCGTCCTCTCGCTTATGGGATGTACTTCATTGGTGCTCTTTTCCATTTGGGCGTTGTTCAGAACGAGTCCACTGGAATGACTTCCTATTTTGCGGGTTGTATTTTCTCCAACGTCTGTGGTAGTTTCGACGGCCTCGGCCTCGAAATGCTTTGTTTTCTCTCACCGGATCCTTAACGTCTAATGCGTTCGCTTCAGGGAACGCCTTAGTTTCGGTAAGTCGTGTCATGTGATTCTTAATAAGGAGCTCGTTATTTTTCTCAGCTATCAGGAGCGCCACAATCAAATCCAAAAATTTGGTATACCCACGCAACATGTATTGTTGTTGCAGGGTGATGTGGTTTTTGTGGAATGTGGTGTACGTTTTCTCAAGCATTTGAGATTTCGTTATGGTTTCACCACAATACCTTAATTTGGCCACAATTCCCAACACATCGGAATTGTAGTTTATCACTTTGTCGAAGTCCTGGAACCTCAGACTTTGCCACTCATCCCGAGCAAGTGGGAGTGTTATGTTCTTCTGATGATCGAAACGATCCTTAAGGGACTTCCAAAGCTCTTGGGGATTCCTCATGTTTGCGTAATCATAGATGATACTTTCATCTAGGTGTCTTCTAAGGAATATCACCGATTTTGCCTTTTCTTGGGCAGTTGAAGTATTTTTCTCTTTTATGGTTTCCGTTAAATCCAGATATTCCAAATAAAATTCAACATTGGTGGTCCAAGATATGTAATTAGCACCAGTGATGTCTAGAGTCGGGAATTAGAGCTTTTCAATGTTTGCCATTTTCGATTTATAAAAATATTCTTAGAAATATAATTTTATTTCAATTTTTATTAGAAACCGTTTACATGAATAACTAAAGCAGTTACAAGATAAAACAATGCATAGAAAATTAGCACAACAGTTGGGGTAAACTCTTCGGGACTAATTACTCCAACTAAGAGACCATAAATAGAGGCAAAAATTACAATTGAACTTAAAAGCAATAACAAACTAATTATTTTTGGAAACATTTTTCTTACAAAAGAAATCTAAGAAAAATTATTTGAGAAAGATTTGAGAGGAGATAAAATGTTTGAGTGAAAAAAAAGTGAAAGATAAAGTATATTTATAGATTGAAAAATACTGTTCATAGCCGTTGGATTTTTGAAAAAATTGTGAAATTTTTTTCTTTGTGGCCGTTGGAACAAAAAAAAATCAATCTGAAAATTTTAATATGTATCAGTTAAATCTATCAATTTTCAGATAAAAAAGTTGATATATAGGCGGTCGAGCCTCCTTATTATATAATCATAACAAACAAATAATTAATGACAATATTGTGATGATAGAATCATCCTCATTTAAATAGTAGATAACATATGTGGCGGCTCAGCCGACCAATATAATATTGACAGTAAATAAATAAATCATGGTGACTAAAGTCATCTATTAAAATTGCAAATAAATAAATTATGGTGACAGAGTCATCTATATTTAAACAGCAAATAAAATAAACGAGTAAATAAATATATGGTGACAGAATCATCCATATAAACATAAATAAATGAGGCGACAAACAACTCATTATAATATTAAGTGAATAGTAGTGCATTAGCACTATAAAATAATAAATTATTATAGAGGCGATATAACATCCGTTATAGTGGGATATATAATATAAATATATAATTAGTTATAATGAAAAGTGATTGTGTTGATAACGTGTTATAAAAATAAATATGATTTATTATAAAAAAAAATATAAATAAAAATAAAAATATAATATCCGGCGGAAGATCGGAATATTGATATAAGAAATAACAGATAATTGTTATCGAGATTTTTTTTATGAAGATGTTGGAAGGTGTAAATTACTATTGACATTGGGCTCTACAACTTTTTTGCCTAGCCTACTTATGTTGACTTCCGTAACGCATATCAATTCGTAGTCAATTAAACATAAATTACGTACAACTCAACTAGTGAGGACAATCTCTTTATGACCATCACACTGCTCTATATGGGAGTAGGGACCCTAGGCATGGAATTATTATTATTATTTTTTTCCGGCTCGTTTTGGATTTTTTTCTTTTGATTCCAGATTTTTAGTTTTAAAAATGTATCGTCCGTATGGCTACGTATCCCAACTTTAAAAATGTATACATGACTATACCGAATATTATAATTACACGGTGACATGCATCAATTAACAAGTTATATTGCCAACACTATAACCATTAAATTACATTTTTTGTTGCGTTAATCTCTGATAAAATCCATTTTAATCCGACCAAATCGGGATTAACTAGGTTTATACCCAACCTGATTTCAACCTAAATTCTTAATTTTTGGGCCGAATCACAAATCAATTTGTATTGGATCGGATTAAAATCTGGCTAGGTATAAACCAAATAAATCTTGGTTTAGTCATATTTAGACGGCTTCCGTCAAAGATTAACGCTAAAAAATTTGTAATTTGATGGTTATGATGTTGACAACATAACTTATGTTAGTTGGTGTATATCACCGTATGATTACAATACTTTGGTGTAGTTACATATATATATATATNTCAAAACAATTTTTAACAAATAATTACTCCTAGCTAGTTAAATCCTAGTTATTATTATTTTTGTTTAGAGCTAATTCGTAGGTAATAATATCTTGAGTATTACCACTGCATGGACCTAAATAATTTGAAAATTAGTTTTCTAGATAGCTCAATGTTTCGTAGCACTGTTGTCATCTGAAATGTCCTTTGAACCCCTATGAACTAGCTAATAATAAGTAGAGTCGAATGAGAGAGAGAATTTACTTTCAACGTTGGTGTAAGAGGAAAATCTATTAATTTGGATTTTGTAATATTTTACGTTTTCCAAAAGTGGAAAGAGACATAAGTGACAAAAAAATTACGAACTCTATCTCTCATCGTGACCATTCGTTAACCATCTAGGGTTTCTTCCTCATCCATACTTCACTTTTTTCCAGATTCAACAATAGTTTCCAGTTATTGAAACAAGTTCAACGAGAGACGAAATACAAATCCGACCGACTCCGACTCTCGATTATCACCCATTTTAGTCCCACCAAACACAAATCCATCTCCGAATCACGATTTCGAAGGTAAAAGTAGAACCGATTTCGGGAATCAATTTTCTTATATCGATTATGTTTGAAATTAAGGAAGCTCGATTTTAATTTTGTTCCTTCACGATTCGCCAATGTCTCATCTCTTCAATTTTTTTCAGATGACGGATCTACAAATACCCAAACGACTGTTCGCCGCCAGTGAAAAGTCCACTAGATTCAGAGTAAATCTTTACCAGAGGATGTTGCTAATACATCAACTGAAGAAAGCTCTATCCCCGTCGGAGTTGAAGTTTATGATGCAATCATGGAAGATTCTAGATTTTCCGTCCAAACCGGCGTGGTCGGCGAGTTTCAGCCTTTTCCTACTATCACGACAATTGGTTACAAAAAAATATGAGCTTTGGGTTCTTTTCGCCGGATTACCGATTAGATTCTCTCCTAGGGAATTCAATATCATAACTGGCCTTTCTTGTGGGAAATATCCCGATAAATATCCCGGGGTCCATTGCTCTACATGCAAAGAGACTTGTTATTGCGCTCATGGAGCATTATGCATAATTCTGTTACCTCACAACTGTGTGGTTAATGACTCTCATATTAGCAGTTTGTTTTCGGATAACAATGTTCTATGCTCGTCGGATAACACTATCTTGTTTATGTTAACTTCTTTGTTGGTTAGATTTCGATGTTATGGGGAACACTTATATTTTTTCCAGAGTTTTTGAGTTTTTGAATTTTCTTCTCACATATCTTCATTGCATTCTCCTATATAAAATTGTTATCCGCATATTGTCCACATATATATGTAGTCCGCAAATCCTTCCTCGTAATATAGTTATCCCAATATCTTTATCTGGATAATATGGTTTAGACATCCAGATAACAATGTTAGTTAATTTTGCAATTTAAGAACAAATTGGATTTAAGGAATACTATATGGTTTAGGTAGGGGGTTTAGGGGTTCAAGTTTTAGGGTTTATGATTCATGATTTAGGGTTTAGGGTTTAGAGTTTAAGATTTAACATTTAGGGTTTAGGGTTAGGGTTTATATATATTTTATCCGCATATCTTTCTATCTAATATTGTTATCCCAATATCTATTATATGGATAATAAGGTATCGGCATTCGGATAACAATGTTAGTTTTTTTGCAATTTAATAACACATTGGATTTAAGGAATAGTATATGGTTTAGGGTGGGGGTTAGGGGTTATTGGTTTGGGGTTTATGATTTAGGGTTTTGGGTTTATATATATTTTATCCGCATATCTTTCCGCCTAATACTGTTATCCCAATATCTATTATCCGGATAATAAGGTATTGACATTCGGATAACAATGTTAGTTTTTTTTTGCAATTTAATAACACATTGGATTTAAGGAATAATATATGGTTTAGGGTGGGGGGTTAGGGTTCATGCTTTAGGGGTTAGGATTTAGGGTTTAACGGTTAGAGTTTGGTATTTAGGGGTTTAGGGTTTATATATATGTTATCCGCATATCTTTCCGCCTAACATTGTTATCCAATATATATTATCTGAATAATAAGGACTCGACATTCAGATAACAATGTTAGTTTTTTTTGCAATTTAATTACACATTGGATTTAAGGAATAGTATATGGTTTAGGGTGGGGGTTAAAGGGTTATGATTTAGGGTTTAGGGTTTGGTTTTTTGGGGGAGGGTTTTAGTTTTTTGGAGGTAGGGTTTAGGGTTTATGATTTAGGGTGTATGGTTTAGGTCATTTTACATACTAATAATATCGACATCAAGATAACAATGTTATTTTCTTATTCATCGAGGAAAATTTTGGATATTATCAAAAGTATATGGTTTAGGGTAGGGTTTAGTGTTTAGGGTTTAAGGGTTTAGGAACAAAGACCAGGATATAGGGGTAATGTAGTTATCTGGATACATATAACAAAGTTGGTTTTTTATGGTTATAGGGGTAATGTAGTTATCCGGATACAGATAACAAAGTTATTATTTGAATTGTTATAGGGGTAATGTATTATCCGGATACATATAGCAAAGTCATTTTTGCAATTGTTGTAGGGGTAATGTAGTTATCCGGATGTAGTGAGAACATAAAAATTTCCCATTACATTCCAAAATTGGAATGTATTAATGGAAATGGACTTAGTTAAACATAATATTTCACATTCAAAATGTCATACGAACGATTACATTGTCATTGCAACCACGCTTAGATATCTTCTACAAGATAAACAAGTTCACTCGATAAGGGGATAATTACTTGAAGGCAGCATGTGGGTTCATATATCACAATGCGAGGGAGCAAAGGTTTAGGGTTTAGGAATTTACAGCAAAAGGATCACCGACTTTTCCGAGGGAGCAAGGGTGATTACCAAATTTACACCAAAACAATCACCGGTTGCAAAGCCTTATTTATATAAACAGTTAAGTCATCTCGCTGGTCCCAACTGTCCTTGAGCGACATTTTCTCTCTAATAAAAACATATGAAACATCATAAATAACTTAGGTATATGGGTAATGTAGTTATCGAGATTTCTACTCCACAAGCAGACATCCATGGCGGTTTATGGTTACAAAAAGAACAAAGTTCAGCAAGAACCCTAATATCAGGTTAACTAAATGATTATTTTACACCATTTATACACGACACATTGATAACGATTATTGTTCTTACCTGGATCCTTGTATCACCAAACGATTTATTGATTCTCGCAGCAAATTTTCCAAAAGTAGTAAAGTCTCTCGTTTAGTGTTTTCTTCTGCACACCAAAGTAAATGGTGATATAATATAGGCGACATGATATTAGGGTTATAGACCTTGAGTTCCTTATCCAATATGTTTAATCCAATCTTATCCACATAATTTATTTATTATTATATGCTAAACAGGTAAATCTTGGGAGATCAATTCCGCACCGGCGAAGCAAAAACAATATCTCCAACATTAAATGCTTTGTTCCTCGCTTTCCAATTTTTCGTTTGGTTTGAATTATATAGCCATTTTTGTCAGAATCAAGAAATTCTTTTTGCAAAACTAATTTCAAATCATTACACACCATATATCTAATTTCCCCTTTATTATACGCCTGATATTTAACTCAGCCTAATATCTTTTGGTTAGCGACATTAAGGAAAAATAGTATTGACATTAATACCTTCTATAAAGGTGATCCCATTTTCCAAAAAAAAAACAGGGGCAAAACTGTCTTTTAAGTAAAATTTGGGTTAATTAGCGAACCCCGATTTAGTTAATTAAACAAGTAGTATTAATTACCTAACCACAATTTACTGTTGTTCGAGTAGAGGCAAAACTGTCTTTTAAGTAAGCTTCACAATCAGTGTAATGTATAAATTCGGGGTTCGCTAATTAACCCAAAATTTAAGCATACGTCTTTGCTCTCTCTCTCTCCCACGATTTTCCTTTTCCGCCGTAAGAACCAAAAAGGCCAGAAATCGAATCTTCTAGTTTCCGATTGAAGCATAGTGTTAATCGAGGCGACTTTCTGGAGATCTTGAAATCCCCAGCACAGACAGAGAGAAGGCGGGAGGAATATGGAGGGATGACGGCGGTCGGAGATGGCGAGGGGAGGAGGAGAATGGACCGGAGGGATCACCGGAGGCGGAGTTCTCTCCTACAAAAGAATTACTCTACTCGTTTGCTTTTTCAACATTCTCATCGCTCTCTTTGTTCTTCGCTTTCTCTATGCCTCTTCTCTCCANCCAAAAAAAAAACAGGGGCAAAACTGTCTTTTAAGTAAAATTTGGGTTAATTAGCGAACCCCGATTTAGTTAATTAAACAAGTAGTATTAATTACCTAGGCACAATTTACTGTTGTTCGAGTAGAGGCAAAACTGTCTTTTAAGTAAGCTTCACAATCAGTGTAATGTATAAATTCGGGGTTCGCTAATTAACCCAAAATTTAAGCATACGTCTTTGCTCTCTCTCCCACGATTTTCCTTTTCCGCCGTAAGAACCAAAAAGGCCAGAAATCGAATCTTCTAGTTTCCGATTGAAGCATAGTGTTAATCGAGGCGACTTTCTGGAGATCTTGAAATCCCCAGCACAGACAGAGAGAAGGCGGGAGGAATATGGAGGGATGACGGCGGTCGGAGATGGCGAGGGGAGGAGGAGAATGGACCGGAGGGATCACCGGAGGCGGAGTTCTCTCCTACAAAAGAATTACTCTACTCGTTTGCTTTTTCAACATTCTCATCGCTCTCTTTGTTCTTCGCTTTCTCTATGCCTCTTCTCTCCACATCTATTCCAATAACGAGAATGGTGCGTCTTATTTTATTTCCCTTTGAATTTGGTTGCTATTTCCCAAACATTTCCGTTGAAGCTCTGGGGTTTTCAATTTCTTATCCAGTTGTTGAGTACACAGCAGCTGAGATTAGGATAATGGAGGAATCTATTCGGATTCGAAGATCGAAAGAACCTGCTGAGCTTGTTAAATTGGTTAGTGGTTTTAATGGAACTCAATTACTTGTATTTCGATAGATGCATTGCTTCTCATAATGTTTGTCATGATCTACAAACCATATAGGTGAAGAAGCTGAAACATGATGTCGCCACTGCAGAATCAAATACTGAGCTCTCTCCTGATGTAAAACACAAACTAGTTGATGAGATCTTGCAGCGTTTAAAAATCTTAGAGGACAAGTCCAATGTTACCCAGCTCAGAGGTTTGTGCTATTCAAATCCTTCATAAAAAGGGATCTCTGTTTTGAGCTATGCCTTTTTAATGTTAGCTTCACAATCAGTGTAATGTATAAATTCATTAGATTTATTTTGAAACTGCCTCAAACTTACATTTCATCACCTTTCCTGATCAATTATCTGCTAAGGATTCACTTTCTTCCCTCCTTGAAATGTGATGGTCGATGTCAAGAGCTCAATCTAGTAAAGACATCAATATCATTCATGTAGAAGTGGAATATAGCTCAAGTAACTAATAATATCATTCACGTAGAAGTGGAATATAGCTCAAGATATCAATAGTGATTGCTTTTCGATGCTTCGTTTGCTTGATCTGTTTTGATAGCTTATTCACTTCCACCTTACTGATTAAGAGTGGTTGTGTAATAAGCTATCAAAACAGATCAAGCAAACAAAGCATCGAAAAGCAATCAGTATCTTTGAAGTGGCATATCATCGAAAAGATCTTTTCCCTTGTGGTGTTAATAATGCACGGTAGACTTGTTACTGTTATCAGCTGCAATAGTTTTCCTTTGACACATTCATGTCACCCTTCATTCGATGTATTGACCCTTAATACGTTCTTATCTTCAATTGGCGAACAGAAGCTGTAGAAACGTGGCGCAGTGAGAAGCTGAAAGAAGCTAAAGAGCTGATTCAAGAACAAAATGGGGTAAATTCCACCATGATACTGGAGGAAGCAGGTATTACTCATTTTAAGCGATTGCTAAGTTACCATGACCAAATATTCATTTTATGAAACCCTCTGGATTTTGGATCATTGTTTAATATAATTAGAGGGGAACTCTCTCTGTGCTGTAATGTAACTATCATATAGGGATGCTTGTAAGAGCTTTGGAGTTGGAGTGGGATGTGCTGTCTGAAGAGATTGGTTTTTGGTTACCTGCTGAGGTTAAAAATGAAGAACACGATGATAAACCTGAAGGGGAGGAAGAGCCTGGTAATAAATACTTCTCAAAAATCTCTACTGTCCCGATCTTTACTTTTGCACTTCTTTTGGATGGAGAGAAGTGTGACGGGGTCATAACCAAGAAACTAAATGTAGTTTGGCGAATTTAAAACTCATGAGGTTATGCAATTTTCTTTTGTTTTTGAATATACAGAGGAGATATTAGCAGGCAGACCAGTGCCAGCTGTATGTAATGCAGAGCTTCACACAGATTATGGTGGTGCTGCAGTGAGATGGGGACTTACACATCATAAAGAGAGTGCAGCAGATTGTTGCCAAGCTTGCTTAGACCAGGCAAAGCGCGCTAAACCTGGAGAAACGAGATGCAACATTTGGGTTTATTGCCCATCTGAGTTTGGTTGCTTTTCTCCAGATATTTATGAGCATAAACATCAGGAGTGTTGGCTTAAATACGTAGGAAGTTACCTCTTTTACTTACTAATTTACCCAATTTACAGTTAACATGAGATTACTCGTCCAAGTCGGATTTTAAGCTCGTCTCATATAACCATATGTCTATGTAAATTGCAGGCAGAGAAGCCAAAACAGAATTTCAAAGACAGATATTCAGAGTCATACAGAAACAACCACCCAAAAGCGCCTACCATCGTTCCATGGGTTTCAGGCGTTGTAACGGCTTGAGAAAAACGCATGTGGACAGATTGATGGGACAATTGAAGGAGAGAGATAGTTTTGGTTTCTTCAGTTGTGTTATCATTTTTTAAGAGTCTTGAAACTGAAAGTACCGTACCAAGATGCTAACATCTTTGGCCGGTTTGTATACGAGAATAGAATGTTTTGTTTATTTGTTTGTTGTCTTTAAGCACTTGTGGCTTGCGACGAGTGTTTAAAGAATCATGTTTTTGTCCAAGCTTGATGTAAACTGTACTTTTACGGGTTTTGTTTGTTTGTCTTTGCTGATTGATGCATTTGTATGCCATGGTGGAAAAGTATGGAGCGTATCACTTAATGAATCAGTCTTATAAAGATTCTAGATTGTTCACCAATAATACAGTATATTCTTCTTTTTAATCTACTCTAACTGACCCCAAAATAATAAATATAATCTAAGTAATAATTTTTGCTAGTACACCCTCTCTGAGTGACTTTGAGGTTCGACACTAGACTTTTTAATGAGCACGTGACCATCACATGACCTAAATCTTATCTTCTTATCTAGTTCGTCTTCAACCTCGTGCGATTTTCCTACTGTATATCTTCATCTTCTTCGATTTCTTTCCTAGAATTGAGAATTTCACAGTAAAGAGCTGCAGGATTAGGTTAAGGAATATTCCCAGCTCACTTAGCAGATGAGAAATCCAGATGAGAAGGCTTGATAATTTCTATGTTAGAGAGAATATCAATCTTTGATAAAATAGACTCTTTTTTTTGTTGTGAATTTCGAATTTTCGATGTTAACCATGGTTCTGTGAAAAGTTTACTTACTCTGTTTTGCATCTAAGGGCTGTGGGCTGTGACAAGATAGTATAAATATTGCAGTGGATATTCTATGTTAGAGACAATCTTTAGGCCAATTTTTCTTTTTAATCTTTGTGTTCCTCCAAGTCTCATACTTTTTTTCTTTTTTTTGGGTATGTCAGGGATGAATCTCGCTCCATTCAAGAGAGATATCGATGAACTCATACAAGAGTTTGTGGAAGTAGTTTACTCTTTTTCTTCCATCTTTGTTAGCTTATATTTCAATTTTTTTTGTTCTTTCATTCCTTTCAGGCTTTCAATTTTGTTGAGTCTCTGGTTTAACTTTCAGGGTGATTTAACAACGCTTGCTGATATGAAGAGGTTGTGGCTATCCCGAAAGTTTTCTTATATTTATGAAGCCATTCCTAACACCAACACAGCCTTTTCCATTCAGTCACTATACGCTCATACTATCGGTACGTCTATTCTATTGCATACAGACTTGTGTTTTGATATTTTGGTACATAACACAGAAATCCATGCTCTGCTTTTTTTAGCACCTCGTTACAATCTCTAAGTAGATGTTGCAGTATCCCCCGGGATTACACGTTTGATCTCGTTGTTGTATTCCATTTGTAATTCATGGATTTTTGAAAGACTCAAGCGTAGATTTGCTCTTTTGTTGTTTGCATTTACCTTGTGCTAGTTTCTTAGCTAAATTCACAACCTTCTGTCTACAGGACACATGGTTAGTATTTCTTCTCTTTCGCGGAGACTTGGAGGTCTTTACACTCTCTATTGCCTTCATGAGATCCAACCTTTTAAACCCAAGCTCAGAATTTATATCTCACTTCGTAAGTGTTTACCGTTTGTTGTTGTTTCGACTAGGCATATAATGGATACATAACAATGTGATGTATCTTTTTTCACTGTTTTCGTTCTTCAAGCCTAAAATGTGAAAGTTGCCGTTATATGATATAGTTCTCTTCATGCAGAAGAGCTTGGAAAATTTAGGGATCTTATAGTTGAGGCAAAAGATAAAGGTATAGAGATAGCTGTTGCTGTGGCAAAACAAATGCTTGAAAACAATGTGTTTATATTTGGAGCTGTGGACTTTAATGAAGCATCTGCAACCAAAACAATTAATCAACTAACCCAGCTACAGAACGCACGTGTGCGGTTTGCCTATGAAAGGTATGTCATTTTGTTCCGAGGGACTAACAATTCTTAGTTTGAAATAACCTTTTTAATCATATGAGTTTTCCTCTTGCCTTGAACAGATTAATCTCTGACACTGAGATTGAGCAATTTATTCATTTGGATATGGTGAGTACTTACATTTGCAGATCTATGTTGCTCTCTCCTTAAGATAGAATACCAAAGAAAATGTCCAACGGTTTAATTTGTTTCTTTACTGAAGTGTTCAATATCGCACCATTCTTGCTGCTATCAGGGTGATGAAGTTGATGTAGAATCCATACATAAAATGTCTATAGCATATGCAGAAGCCAAGAAGCGCGCAATCATAGGTATATGCTACTTCCTATGAATTGTTTGTGCACAATTTTTAATTTTTCTAAGCTGTACCATTCATGCTATTTGCCTCCCATCTCATCTTGAAAAGAGCAAAATTGTACAGCTTATTCAAGTTTCGAGCTCGTGAGATTTTACCGGCAAAAGAAGAAAAAAAACAGAGTTTTGTTTCAGATATGAGCAGAAACCATTGCTGTAGTAATGTTTGTCTGGTACCATTATCGTAATATCCCCTGTTTGGTAATGTAAAGGTGCAGGAGAAATAGTGGAGATTGATGACATAAAGCTGATATCAGAAGAGAAAGAGTTGATGGGAGAAAGAGTGGAGAAATTGAAAGAGGAATGGGAATCACAAAGACTTTCATTCTTTGAACAAACCAGGCTTGACCGTTTCACAATGAAAGAGGAATGGGTGGAGAGTGGGAAGGATGATGAACAAGATGATGGGTTTGACGAGCTTGAACGCTTACTTTGCCGGAGCTGATTTCGCCATTGCAATCTTAGGTCAAAGTTTATGAATGAAAAGCTATCTATAGACATGGCATTTGTGTCGATCAAATGTATCCCCTTGGTTCTGACAGTGAATTTTTTGATCAGGTAATATCAGAGTCAGGTTGTGTGCAACAGAGAGAGACACCACAATCTAAACAGAACATATCGATTAAGGATGTTAGTTACGGTCAGATGCCTATATCCGGTAGTATATGTTATAAAACATCACATTGAACTTCTGAAATGAGTAATGAATGAAAATAGGCATTAGAAGAACAAAGCGAAAATTACGAGGGAAAAGAGAAAAAGAGAGGTTCATCAAACATTTGTTCCCAGGATTCTCTCTTTTCTAATTATAGACTTTTGAATTGTGTACCTCTCTTTACTTGTCTAAAAACTTCTTAATCGGATAATCATTTATTCTCTTCTACTTTCTTCATTTTTCGTTTCTTTCCGTTGATTCTTTCTTAAATGGCGCCCTTCGTTCTATCGTTTTAGCGTTTCTCTTGTAAGTTTTGGTTTCTAGCTTCCTCCAATGGAGGATTTGAAATTAACAGAAGCAGTATCTCCTCCTCCTCCAGAAGACCCTAGTGTGACCTCAGATGTTGGTGGCAATGTTGGAATTATAATAAAGCCTGGTTTGCAGCAACCTCAAGCAATACCAACAAAACTAGAGAATAATGAAGCATCTCAACTATCTCTACATGAAGACTCAACTGAAAATGGGAAAATTTATCTGGATGACACTTTTTTGCCCTCCAGTTTATCAAACACTCAAGCAGAAGAAACACAAGATTCTTCTTCTTCTTCTACTCCTACTTTTGTTTCTGAGATTGTTCTGCCTCGCGTAAAGATCAAGAATGGAGCAGAGGGCACAACAAGAAATGGTGTGTCTCCGAGATCTCTTTCTTCCCCAAGAAGCATTGGATCTCCAAGAGCACTCGTGTCTCCAAGATTTGGAGGATCATCACCATTGAGCAATGGAACACCGAAAACTCTAGATTCTTATAGAGACTCGATTGATACAGCATCACCTTTTGAATCTGTTAAAGAAGCTGTCTCAAAATTTGGGGGAATTACTGATTGGAAAGCACATAGAATGCAAGTATTAGAGGTATAGTTAGTTATGTGTGTATATATATAGCTGAACCTCTTTGCCTTTGTATTAGCCAAGAATTGTGCTCACTTTTTTTTTTATTGCAGCGACGCAATTTTGTGGAACAAGAGCTCGAAAAGATCGAGGAAGAGATTCCTGAGTACAAGAAAAAATCAGAGACGGTAGAGATGTCAAAACTGCTAGCGGTTGAGGAGCTAGAGAGCACAAAGAGACTCATAGAAGAGTTAAGGCTTAATCTTGAAAAGGCGGAAACAGAAGAAAAACAGGCAAAACAGGACTCAGAGCTTGCAAAGCTGAGAGTTGAGGAGATGGAACAAGGAATTGCTGATGAAGCTAGTGTTGCAGCTAAAGCACAGATTGAAGTGGCTAAAGCCAGACATACATCTGCGATTTCTGAATTGGAATCTGTCAAAGAAGAACTACAAACTCTGCAAAAGGAGTATGATGTCTTGGTAAATGAAAAAGAGTTGGCTGTAAAGGAAGCAGAAGAAGCAGTTTTGGCTTCTAAAGAAGTTGAGAGGAAAGTTGAAGAACTCACTATAGAATTGATAGCTACAAAGGAGTCACTGGAATGTGCGCATTCTTCTCACTTGGAGGCGGAAGAACATAAAATTGGAGCAGCCATGGCACGTGATCAGGAAACTCACCGGTGGGAGAAGGAACTAAAGAAAGCAGAGGAAGAACTTCAAAGACTTAAGCAACATACAGTTTCTACAAAGGAACTAAAAGTGAAACTTGACTTTGCTTCAGCATTGCTGCTTGATTTGAAGAAAGAATTGGCAGATCATATTGAATTATCCAAGTTGAAGGGGGAAAAGGGCGACTCGGTAGCTAACAGTGAGATCTCATTACAGGACAAATCCCATACAGATATACAAACAGCTGTAGCTTCTGCAAAGAAGGAACTCGGAGAAGTGAATCTGAATATCGACAAACAAACTTCTGAAGTGAAATCCTTAAAGGTAGCATCCTCTTCCTTGAGACTGGAACTTGAGAAAGAGAAAACAGTACTTGACTTAATCAAACAAAGAGAAGGGATGGCATCGATAGTGGTTGCTTCTCTAGAAGCTGAGATCGACATAACGAGGTCCGAAATAGCTCTTGTTGAGTCCAAGGAAAAAGAAGCCAGAGAGGAAATGGTGGAGCTACCAAAGCAACTGCAGCAAGCAACTCAAGAGGCCGATGAGGCGAAATCATTCGCTGAACTTGCTCGTGAGGAACTGCGAAAGTCTCAGGAAGAAGCAGAGCAAGCAAAGGTTGGAGCAAGTACAATGGATAGCAGATTATTTGCAGCTCAGAAAGAAATTGAGGCTGCTAAAGCTTCAGAGAGATTGGCATTAGCCGCCATCAAGGCCTTGCAAGAGAGCGAATCTGCTTTGAAGGAAAACAATGTTGATTCTCCGAGAAGCGTTACACTGACATTAGAGGAGTACTATGAGCTTAGCAAGCGTGCTCATGAGGCTGAAGAAGAAGCCAACGCAAGGGTTGGAGCAGCGGTTTCTGAGATTGAGGAAGCCAAAGAAACAGAGAAGAGAAGCTTGGTGAAGTTGGAAGAAGTAAACAAAGAGATGGTTGCGAGAAAGGAAACACTTATAGAAGCAATTGAGAAGGCTGAGAAGGCTAAAGAAGGGAAGTTAGGTGTAGAACAAGAGCTGAGAAAATGGAGGGAAGAACACGAAGTAAAGAGAAAGAATGGTGATAATGGAGTGAACATAGAGAAAGTTCATGGAAGGAGCTTTGAAGGGTCGAAGGAGAAAGAAGCTGAGTCTAATGAGTCACACGGAACAGAGACAAACCCAATTCCACAGGCAAATCCTGGAAAGAAAAAGAAGAAATTTTTCCCAAGATTTTTTATGTTCTTGATGAAGAAGAAGTCACATAAATGAGTTTGATGTGAAGAAGTTGATTGTATAAAAAAATTATTAATGTTAAAGCCTCCGCAGATTCTGACACCTAGTAAACACCAATTACCAGATTTATTGTGTTTATCTTGTCTAAACATGTCTGCAACAATACATGAACCCAACAAGATCAATGCTGTTTCTCTGATACGAGTTAGTCAATGAATCAAAGAATATACATTTGTTGAACAGTAAAACAGGGCTTTGAGGTGCAATACGCTAAGTTTGGACAAATTAGCAAACTAATTATGCTTTGTTGTGGTCGTTAGAGCAAAAAAACAAAAGCCAAAACCAAAAGGTCTACAATATGACCAACTTAAAAGTTAAAGTCACACCAAAGTAGTTAAGCAACATCTCTAGATGTCTTTTCTCTGAATCTAACAGCGTACTAGAGCCAGAAGGCCCAGAACATTGGAGTTTCACATGGTTACAGACATACTAGAATTCAAATTATTTAAACTAATGGTCCACCATTTGCTTGTCTCATCGCTTGCTGGATAGGCTGAAAGAGCTGACTTTCATGGGAGTTGCAATGACCAAAGGCGCTTCAGGTGAACCAGAGATTGCAAAGTTGTCATTCATGAAGCGGCTGTCCACAATAGATTCATTTCGAAGGACTATCTTGTAGCAGTAGCATTTCTTCAGCCCTTCCTGCTCATGGTAGCATTCATGAGATCCATTCTTCACTTGTTGAAAGTTCCATATCACACTGAATTTGCCAACAGTTGCCACCACATGACGCTCTTGTTTCCCATCCTCCGTGACCTAAAATTTGCCACAAGGAAAAAACTTTAGATGGATTAAGAAAAAAATCACCAGGCAACTGAGGAACACTATAACCTGTCATTTCAAAAGTGAGGGACAAATTGAAGAAGACAAGCAAAGATTTACATTATGGGAAATGTACTTCAACTAAGAGATAAACCTCTTCAACAGTCAATCTAGATGGAAACAGCTGCATAAAGTTACCAGACCAGCTATAGGAAAGGTATCGAGTAGCGTTTCAGCTAAGAGAGACCTAATTTTCAAGTGAAAAAAGAAAGAAATCGCATGGACAACTCTGGTCTTTGAGTGCAAAAAGAAATAAAGGCATCAATAGTTCAATATGTTTTTCTTCCAGTAAATTCTTAGACTTCAAATATTATATGCACTATACTATGCCCAAAACATGAAATGATTGATGTGGTTTATCTAGAGCAAGAATGTCACTTTGGCAGCACGAATATAAGCAGCAACTAGAGTTTTGCTTACCCATGAAAACTGAGCATTGCGGAACTTGTTGTTAGATCCAGCTAAATGGGCGTCAAGAGGTCTTAGCTTTAGCAACCTTGGTGCAGCAATCTTATTTCCCATGCGACCCTCAAAGCCAGTCTTTGTTTTGCCGGCCTTGTCAGTGAAAAGGGTACAGATAACAATCAAATATGTGTCAGTTGTACCAACTATCCATTTCCCATCAAAAGTAGCATCCACATGAGTTACAGGCGCACCAAGTCCAGGAAAAGCCGTCTTTGCCTGCCTCATAGTGTTGCTAGAGTAGAGTCTAATCTTGCCATCAACAGAACCAACAACAATTGAGCCATCACCAGTGGTTGCAAAGCACTGGAAGTTAGTCCCTCTAGAAAACTGATGCCCCTGTGCCCAATTCAAGACTGGGGCATTGGCAGTAGCAAGATCCTGAACCATCCCATAACGGTCACGCATATCCCACCTGCAAAGCCTATTTTTATCCAGACCGAGAAACGTTGATGCAGATGGGTCCAATTGAGCACCTTTACCATCATTAGTAATGTCACTCATAGAGATATCCACTCCATCTTTCTCGAACTTCCACTCCGAAATAACCTTGCCGGTTTCAATGTCAAGCTGATGGATTCCTCGTGAATGAGGGGTTTGGCTCATGGGACTCATGAGCAGCATGTTAGTCTCAGCTCTCATGAGAAGAGCCTTTTTCGGCGCTGAGTGAGCCCTACCATAACCAGCCTCAAAGTTAACACAGACACCTTTCCCTTGAATCCCCTGCCTCATGTTCTTAAAAACCTGAATACCAGAATCTCCGACAAGAAAGCTATTATCTAAAGCACCTAGAGCTAAGCTATGTATGCCCTCACTTGTAGCTTCTTCAAAGGCCTCGGTCAGATCCTGTGTATCTCTCGCCGGAGTTGCAGACTGTGGGCTGTTAAGCAAAATATCATCAGCGTCTTCCCACATGGAATCATCAGCAACCTCAGGATTGGCCCACCCAATGAAATCTTTCCCATAGATTTTTGCCTTGCTGGCCTCATTCAGCTCAACCCCATAATTGTTCTCAAACAAGCAATTGTTGTAGCTGCTTACAAAAGAGGTAAAATCTTCGCTGCTGGCGAATTTCAATGCCCAAACAGCTTTAGCAACGAAATCTAAACGGCGTTGGTCTTTATAGGCCTTCAATTGCAGTTCATCCGAAACTTTTTCTCGGATCTTGTTGCCGACCTTCAAAATCCACCATTCCTTTTCGTCATCTCCGTTCGCATCGTCATCTTCTTCATCCTCATCTCCTTTGGAGGTCTTAACGAAGCAATAAGAGGTGAACTTCTCAGCTGTGACCCATTTGGCTTTGGGCGTGTTACCATTGATGTAGCGGAAAAGCCGAGCCGAGTTCTGGGTAGACGGAGGAGCTGCTTGGGTTGATGGGTATTTCAGCTTCAGGACTCTGAGCTTTGCCTCCACGTCGTCCAGTGATGAAGGAGATTTAGGTCGGCGGCGACGACCACCGGAGGAAGATGTCTCTAACGTATCTTCCCTCGAGTCCTGGAACTTGTCTTCCTCTTCTTCTCCGTCTTTTCCTTCTACATATTCTTCATATTCTTCCTCATCTGATTCACAGATCTCCAGATCTTCATGACTGTGAGTTGCCCCCATCTCGAAGAACCCAAAGTGAGAGAGGTAGAGGAAATAACGGCAATGAGACTGAAATGAGTGAGAGTGGGAAACTGTGGCAGAAGAAGAAGGAGAAGAGCGCAAGTTCGAAATTTGAAAATTAGGGTTCTCAAAAGCATGTCTGTTGCCTTTACACAGATTGGAGATGACCGGCTACAGCCAGTAAACAAATTTGTAGCGGATCTGCAGTTTCATCAATTACCGGTTACAGCCAGTTGAAACTTGAAACTAGATAATTTAAAACACATTATCTAATAATACCCCACTCAGTATTATTTTCTAACAATTTGGTTCATTAAAATTAATGCTGTTTCGATTGGCCAAGAAGAAATCAATAAATTGTTTGACCAACAAAAAAAAAAAAAAGTGCTGACTTTACGTTTTAATCGGAGTTGAGATTGAAGATTAATAAAATCTATTCATCATATAATATAAAATTAATACAATACGGAATTAGTAAAAAAATATAATAATTACAACCAAAAGATGTTTTGGTGATATGGGACAGAGGATCCAAGCCTCTCTCCCCCGCGGCTGAGACGAAACCTAGATCCCAATTCTCTCCAGGTGAGAATCTCACCTTCTCTTTCCCCTCTCGATCTAATTTCGCCCTTCCTTTTTTTTCTTTCTTTCTGCAATCTGCGTTGATCTTTTCGATTGAACTGAGATATTTGCTTGATTTCTCACATTAACTGTTTCTGAGAAGAAGTAATTTTTCTTCGAATTACTAGTTTTGTGTCCTTCGGAGCTCTAAAAAAATACATACTTGAGAGTTTTTTGGATTTCCGGTTTTATTGATTGGAAAAATAGACACTTGGAGTCGTACTGAGCTCCCTGAATGTCAATTGTTATTTGTTTGGCTATTAACAATTCGAGACTTTCTTGAATCTTAAAGAACCCTTGTTGTAAAAATTTAAGCTTTGTTTTTTGGTTTTGGCTTACATGAGTTTGTTGGTCTTTTCGCAGGTTCGCATCTGCTGGAGAGTTATTCCAAGTACGAGGCTTGGGGGTTATATAATCACAAGGAACTCTTTTCTAATCATGGACACTCTATGGAATCTTTTGTATCTGCTAGAACCTGCTCCAGCTACTCTCATTGTGACAGCTGTCACTGTGACATTTGCATCCGCCTTCCGTGCACTTAACTATGGCAAAGAGATGGAGAGAAACCGTGACTTCTCCGAGGCATCCATAACCCTTGATACCTCTCAGGCCTTAATGATCCCGCTCATGAGCTCTTGCAGTTTGCTTCTCATGTTCTATTTGTTCTCTTCTGTCTCTCAGCTCCTCACCGCGTTTACAGCCATCGCCTCTGTTTCATCTCTCTTCTTTTGGTTTTCACCATATGCCATATATATCAAGTCCCAGCTTGGTCTCTCTGATCCCTTTGTTTCCCGCTGCTGCTCCAAATCCTTTACAAGGACGCAAGGGTTGCTGCTTGTGGCTTGCGCCATGACAGTCGCCGCATGGCTCGTCTCTGGGCATTGGGTCTTGAACAATTTGCTTGGGATCTCCATTTGTATCGCCTTTGTCAGCCATGTTCGTCTTCCTAATATCAAAATATGTGCTATGCTCCTCCTGTGTCTCTTTGTATATGACATATTCTGGGTTTTCTTCTCTGAGAGATTCTTTGGTGCTAACGTTATGGTGGCCGTGGCAACCCAGCAAGCATCGAACCCAGTTCACACAGTGGCTAACAGTTTGAATCTTCCTGGACTGCAATTGATCACAAAGAAACTGGAGCTGCCAGTGAAAATAGTGTTTCCTCGGAACCTATTGGGCGGTGTGGTCCCCGGTGTGACTGCCTCAGATTTCATGATGCTTGGTCTTGGTGACATGGTAAAGATAAAAACCCTTCTTTTACTTTTAGATTTGTGTCTTCCTAGACAGTCTCTTGTCGTCAGATTACAACAACCAGGACGAAATATATCTCGTTGTATTACAAACTGTTGTCGTGTTTAACTGTTTTGTTTGTTCCAGGCTATCCCCGCAATGCTTTTGGCTTTGGTCTTCTGCTTTGACCATCGGAAAACTAGAGATGTGGTGAATCTTTGTGATCTAAAATCTTCCAAGGGACACAAATACATATGGTATGCACTTCCCGGGTACGCCATTGGCTTGGTCTCGGCTCTAGCTGCGGGTGTCTTGACCCACTCACCTCAGCCAGCTCTACTTTATCTGGTACTTGTTTTAACCGAAATTTTGTTGATAGAACTTTTCCAGTTTCAGTCCAATGTTCGTTTCGTAAAGTCAGTCATTTTTTTTTGTTTGTATATTTTTCACGAGTTCGATGAGTGTGATGTATAATGAGATTATGATTTTTATTCCTTTTTTTCGATGTGGAGTATATATAGGTACCATCTACGTTAGGACCGGTGATCTTCATATCATGGCGGAGAAAGGATCTTGCGGAGCTGTGGGAAGGACCAGCATTATCTAATCCCATTGAGAAGTCTCATGAAATAGAGATCTGAATTTATCAATCAGTTAAGATAGCTCAGAAACATAAAACAAAAACGTAAAGTTGTTTATTAGGAACGATATCAGATCAGGTTTGTATTCTGAAGTAAAAAGAAAAAGAAAAAAACAGGAGATGTTGTCTTTAGCAGTAAGTATTATCTCATTTTATTGCATTATAAATTTACATAAGCCAAAATATTCAAGGAAGAAAAATATATACATTCAAGTTCTTTCTTATTTGTACCCCAACAAAAAAGTTCTTACTTTTTAGTTTTTTTATAGAGGACTTTTATTTAATGTTAGGATAAATAAATTGAACTCCAATATATTATCCTATCATTTGAAAACTAAGCAAAATTCAAGTGTTTGTATAACTTTATATCATCAATGACCTAGTCATCCTACTTATACTAATTGAGGAGACAATGACCAAAGCAAAGGAAAAATACTGCTCCGAGGTTTGTAAAAAGAAAAATTCATTTCCAAAGTAGACCCAGCTCTATAGAAGTGTGAATATTACGTCAATAAGATTTTCTATATATAACAAAAATTATAACAAGCATTTCTCGGATCAACTGTTCTTGTCCTCACCGGATAAGGAAGTGGAACAATGTAGCACTACAAATTCCGCGTCGAAAGCACTCAGTGATAAAGGGAAAACTGACACGCGATTACATTAAAAATACCAAACTCTCTTGTCCATTTCTATGGATGTTGCTATCTAATGGAAGCCAGCTACATGTCTCGCTTTCTCGTTTGACTTTTATTTCTTTCACTTCTCTTCAATTATACATGCATCTAATAAGTTTTGCACATATCAATTCACCACTGATCGATAGTCAAATTTTCTACATTTGAAAACGAAAAAAACAAGTTCTAGATTGGATCATTCTTGATGGGTATAATTAACATTTTTGTCCATCTAGTGAGAATACCGTCCACATTCTACAAGATCAACATTAAATCTAGTTTCATTATTTCATACAACGATGCATAGTTCAGACAAATATATATTCCATCTATAGTCGTTATGGAAAATCAGCCACCACAATTTTAGAATTTTTATATCAAAAATGTGATTGTGATCCAAAATAATATAAAAGATATCTAAACTGATTGTTAATTGGTTTTGAGTTAAAAGTTTATAAAACTTAACATAAACTTATGAAACTTTACATAACATATAAAGAAGGGTAAATAAAGACTTGGTCAGGTTTAGTAAGCGTGAGGTATATATATATATATTATAATTGGTATTAAATATTAACTAATAACAACACATTTTGTGGACAAATCCAATTCGAGTTTTGGCAAAGGAAAGAAATGGTCATATGTGTCAACACAACGTGCCACTTTTCATGCAATAACATGCAAATTAGGTCAGCCATTAAGAATAAAATAAGTTGAGTTTTCACTATGATAAGAGTAAACGGGAAGGCACAATAGACCACTATCCCACTAGGGGACCAAACAATACACAATTATAAAATTTGGGTTTATATGTTCCAAGTTCCAACCACTCCAATATGAAGCGTGTCTAAGTGCAAGTCCATAGTAGTACTATATATAAGCGATCAGCGATACACAAAGTGAAGCTTATAAACTATATATCATGTTGGCGAGATCATTTAAGATAAAAAATAAAAAGATGGTTAGGGCGAATTTATTGAGCGTGATTATGTTGATGCATGCAATCGTTGGGCTTCCTTTTCATGTGAGGGGATTAAGTATGAGTTACTATATGATGAGCTGTCCTTTCGCAGAACAGATTGTGAAGAACAGTGTTAACAATGCTCTTCAAGCCGATCCCACTTTAGCCGCAGGTCTTATCCGTATGCTCTTCCACGACTGTTTCATTGAGGTAATGTTTTTTTTTCTTTTCTGAACCTCTCATTGAGGTAATGTTTTCTCTTAATTTTCATTCTCTTTTTTTGGTTCAAAATCTTAATTAATATCCATTCTAATTGTGTCTTTTACGTAGAAAAAACCCTAAAAAGTTTATTTTTTTGGTGTTACGAAGGGATGTGACGCGTCGATTCTGCTAGATTCAACAAAAGACAACACTGCGGAAAAGGATTCGCCTGCGAATCTGAGTCTACGTGGCTACGAGATCATAGATGATGCAAAAGATAAAATCGAGAAAAGATGTCCAGGAATTGTATCTTGCGCAGATATTGTTGCCATGGCTGCTAGAGATGCTGTCTTTTGGGTAAGCTAATCAAGATTTGATCAATTGTGATTATATTAGTGATGCTATTTTGTTTTTAAAAGGAATTGTTAATTAGGCTGGTGGTCCATATTATGACATACCAAAAGGAAGATTTGATGGTAAGAGATCGAAGATAGAAGATACAAGAAATCTTCCTTCACCATTTCTCAATGCCTCTCAACTCATTCAAACTTTTGGCCAACGTGGCTTCACTCCACAGGATGTTGTTGCTCTCTCCGGTAAGTTGTTTATGACAAGACAACAAACACACACTTGGGTTCCATTCCATATATATCTACTAAGTAAGAGCTATATAGAATACAAATTGGAACATTAACAACAACTACAACAAAATAGCTCAATAAAACTTACGTTTTCATATAATAATTTATAGAAGATTATAAAAGTATGATGTTATTAAATATAAAATTGTAGTTATAAGAAAAAAACTTATAAGATTATAAGAGACTAGATTAGGACACGCGTATACGCGGATTTATAGTTTATTTTTGTATAACATGTGAAAAAATTAATATTATAAAGAAAAAATGGAAAACAAATTAAACCTTTCGTGAAAATAAATAATATAAGGTTGAGACCGCCAACGCGAATCCACCTAAAAAAAACCTAACAATTATTTATTTATTTTGATTTTTCTATTTTTTATTCTATTATTTGGGTTTTAATTAAATTTTTATCACATATTTTCAAACGTTTAATTTTTCATATTGTTATTAGAATGAGATTTATTTTTTATTATTTAAACACTCATATTTTATAATTTAATATTTATAATCCGTAAAAAATTATAAAAAGTGAAAAACAGTATTAGACCACCCGTGAAATTAAAAAAAAAAAAAAAGATTGAAAACGCCGATACGAAATCATACACAATTAGAAAAGAAGATCCTAGTTGGTGATCCGCGAAAGTTTGTATTATTGTTGTGGTTAGAAGAAAATTTGACCTTGACAAAACTGTCAATGTAACTCACATTCACATAAAACACCATGAAACTAATTATCTAGTGCTCCACAATAACATTCTTTTATTGTTAATATTATAACTAATTAGAAACTTTTTTACGCATCGAAATCAAACTTGACACGTGTCACGATCAGGTGAATTACTAACTTTGAAACATTCAGTTTTATATAATAAGAATTATCTTATATATAACAATATATGTTTCGACCAAAAATAATATAACAGTATATGTTATTGGAATTTCGATTCCATGTATATGTTTGTCAAGACATCGAATGCTCTACATGCAACATGTTTTGGTTCTAACTTAATTTGTGGAATTGTATAGGAGCACATACCCTTGGAGTTGCGCGATGCTCCTCCTTCAAGGCTAGACTTACCACCCCAGATTCTTCAATGGACTCTTCTTTTGCAAACACTCTCTCTAAAACTTGCAGTGCGGGTGACAATGCAGAGCAACCATTTGATGCCACGCGCAACGATTTCGACAATGCTTACTTCAATGCGCTTCAGATGAAATCAGGAGTCCTCTTTTCAGACCAAACCTTATTCGACACTCCGAGGACCATGAATCTTGTTAATGGCTATGCCTTTAACCAAGCTAAGTTTTTCTTTGATTTCCAGCAGGCCATGCGCAAAATGAGCAATCTTGATGTCAAACTTGGCTCTCAAGGTGAAGTCCGTCAAAAATGTCGGAGTCTTAACTAGCCTAGGCCAAGTATATGTATGATTTTTGTATTAATGCTCCCACCTTTAATTTTATCTCTACTCTTATCATATGAATCATGATGAATCTCTTATGCTACCATATGTAAAAAAACATTGTGTACCCAGCGTAATATGTATCTAGTTGTATTGTTTGGGATATCCATCAAAACGTACGTATGACCTTTGTCTTATGTATTATTTTCTATATGTGAAACCTGATGGTCTTGTATTTCCTTATTTGGTCCATAAGTTTTTTTTATCTCAAAAGCAATTGAATTGGTTTGTGTCTCTTGACTTATTGGGATCTAAAAACTGCTTCTCTTTGAGATTTCACTTGTGGGATGTTATATTTTCGACTCAGGTCTGCAAGTTCAAATTTGATTTGCTGGAGAGATTTTTTCGAGTCAACAGAGGCCAAGGTCTCTTCTTCTTTTTTCACTTGAACAATCTCTGGATCTATAAACCCACAAGATAACACAACCTGCCTTGAAATTTCTAAGATGTGGTATAAACGTGTAATATGTTAAAAGTTAAAACAGCGTAACGAATCAACGGAAGAAGATAAGCCTGACGCAGTGGGAAAAGAAGAGTTGATGAGATACAAATGTGAATCAGGTCGGCACAACAATCCTCAAGAAGTAACTTTAAGTCATGTTTGGGTTTTAGCTTTCCAACAACATTCATATCCATTTTCATATAAAACTTACAAACCCAATCTGATCCTCGTGTATTCACTTAAGAACCAATCATATGGCGCAGCAGAAACTAAAACCCTCGATAAATACAGGAAAAATAAAAGACTGAGAAAGCATTCGTGTTACAAATCTTATCTTGGACCCGAGGGGTACTCGTTTTCGATGTGGGAAGTGGAATCGCCAATGAGCCAGCCAGTGTTTGGTTGATTATAGTTTTGGTAGTTAAAATCTTGTCTGAACATTTCCTCCTTTTGCCACTCTTCCCATCTCTCAGCTAAACCATCTCCTTCAAGCATTCTTACAACTTCAGACATTTTGGGTCTTTCCATTGGTGAACTTTGAGTGCAGAGCAGAGCTACTTGGATTAGCTGCTCCACTTCTTCGTCTATGTAATTACCCTGAAGATCAACATCTACTAGCGCTTCCAATTTCTTCTCTTTCAACAACCCTTTCACCTGTAATGGTACCAAACAAACACCCATAATTAACACAAATAGAGAAGCAACACAGATCATGGACTATACATGTGGGAAACACATATATACCCAGTCTAGTAACATGACATCATCGTCATTCGCGAGGCGAGCAAGATCAAAAGCCCTTTGTCCAGTGATGAGCTCAAGAAGCATGACTCCATAACCAAAGACATCGGTTTTTTCTGATGATTTTCCTGTAGAAAGGTACTCAGGGGCTATATGACCAATTGTACCACGCACTGCGGTTGTCACATGTGTGTCTTTGTAGTCCATGAGCTTTGCGAGTCCAAAATCCCCAACAACGGCTTCAAAATCTTCGTCCAACAATATATTTGCAGCTTTCACATCTCGATGAATGATCTTTGGGTCGCAATGATCATGTAAATATGCAAGCCCCCTTGCCGATCCCAACGCAATACGCTGTCTCTTTGGCCAATCAAGTGGTTGCTGGGACTCCGGACGTTCTAAGGAGAAGATAAAATATAAGATTAACAGATCAACACTATATGAAAATCAGATTCCCTTGTTAGTCGACTTAGCAGAGCTCTGTCTATTACCCTCCAGCAAATCTCTCTACCTATGATATAAACTTGAAATATTACCAAGGCTCAGACGTTGGGAAAAACAGGCAACTATTTGGAAGGAATTATTGGAAAAATTGCGGTAATTAGGAGGCAAAGGAATAAACCACAAGATGAGAGATACCTCTTAAACAAGAGGCAACACTTCCATTAGCCATGTAGGGATAAACAAGCAATCTCTCTGTTGGAGTCATGCAAAATCCACGAAGCCGAAGCAAGTTCCTGTGAACCGCCATGCTGATCATCTCAACCTCAGTCTGAAACTGCAGTTCGCCACCTTGAGTACGCTCCTCTTTCAGTCTTTTAACTGCCACTAAAGAACCATCGGCTAACCGTCCTTTATAAACTTTACCAAAACCACCTCTACCCAATATGTTCTTGTTGCTAAAATTATCCGAAGCAACTTGTAGTTCACGCAATGAAAACCTCTTGAGTTGTCCTAAATGAACCTCTGGGTCCTCTTCAGCTGCAAGAAGACAATAATAAAAGTTACAACTTAGCCAGAGAAGTGTCTATGAGAAAACAGGCAAAGCAAGTTTCGCTAACCTGGAACATCAAAGAAGTGATCCTGTGGTTTTTTCCTTCGCCACCAAGCAAGTGCAATGGCCGGAACAGCAAATAGAAGTGCAGCACCTGCAGCAACTCCTCCCGCAATTGCTCCAGTTATTCTGTTCCCCACTGCAAGTATGAACAACTTCTTTCTTAATACATAAAAGACAGATCGGCTTTGAATGTTTTCTTAAGAAGTTGAATACCTTTTAGGGAAAAATGAGTAAAGCATGATGAAAGTAAATAGCATTCTAAATAGCATCATTCATCACTGGCCATTGACTTTTATCTGTTTTCTGCTTTCTCAAATTGGCAATGCTATATATAATCTATTAACGATTATAACTTATAACTGATGTATTTGTGATTGACATTTATCTTATTAAGAAATAATTAAGATAGTTCCAATCCAATAACAGCCAACATAGACAAATTAATAAATTATAAAGTAAACACGGGCGCATATATCACGAAATCAGATTGAAATGCTACACAAGAAATAGAAAACCCAATATTCGATATGAAGCTAAATGCATTCTGGGCTAATTTTCACTCTATTTTATTGGTCAAAAAACAACTTTATACTGGCTATGTAATATACTTGAAGATAACCTCCCATATTAATTATAAATGCCAATCAAGCAAACAAGACCCGAAGGTATAAATGCGCCATTGGATGCAAATGGAACTATTTTGACAAGAAAAAAATGACAATGAAATTTTTTGGAGTACCCGACAACTAAAAACAAAAAATGTACCGTATTCATTTAGATACTGTAAACTGTAAAGGGTGGAAGAAGCAACAAAAACACCTATAAATACAATGACATATACAAAAAGAAAAACCTGCAGGTGATGGCGGTGTAGGAGAGATAGGAGGCGGTGGAGATGCAGGAAGGGGATTCAAATTTGTGTTGGCAAAACTGTAGATAACTTTCAAAAGTTAATTAATCATTCTGACATGTCCACCAATACTTAAATTAGGAGAAAGAAGTAAAACCTGATAGGTGTGAAAAGTGAAAAGGAACCATTAACAGGAATATCTCCACTGAGACGATTGTTTGAGAGATCCCTGCATTTCAAGATGATATCATTTTCTGACTTAGTGCCAAGGTTGGCCAAACGATAATCAGAAACATGAACACAAAGGAATTTGGGAGAGACAGAGTTACACTCACAGAACTTGCAGTGACAAGACAGCAGTCAAAGACCTTGGAATTTCTCCAGATAAGCTATTGTTATTAAGACGCCTAAACACCAATAGCAAAAGACCATGTCATGAATAAGTGGACACACATAAACCAGTAATGAGTTTATACTGACAAAAGTAGAGAAAAATATACAATTTTACTTTTAAAGACATTTCGAAAATAGAGGTTGTTCTCAAATCTCATCCAACAGATATGAAGCTGATTAAAAACTGTAAAGTATATTTTTCCTAAGTAGCCTCTTAATACTTCAGATGCGTTCACTCTCTAGGTGTACAGAGCACTTTAATCTAATTAACATCAATATGATTTAACACATAAAGCCTAAGGCAGAAGAATATTGTTTCTTCAATATAAACATCCAGAACCAGACCCATTTCATACTACTTAAGCAACTCAATAAACTTCCATTGAAGATCAAAAAGGTGACAGACAAGTACAATTAAACAGACAGTCACTCTGAAGTCGGAACATCGTGCTGCTCCAGTGGAATTAAGTGAACACAAGGATAATTTGTAACTATAAAGTTGTGATTCCTTTTACAGAAAGCTCAGAGTGTTAAAATAGACCATATTATACATCATTGTAGTCTCTTATAGCACCTTTTCATTTAGTAAAATAACTTAGCATCTATTTGGCCACCCTACATTCTGACTGTTACAAAGGTGCCTGCATTTGCAAAACACGTTGTAGGAATAGCTTTTTAAGGTAGACAAACACTATCAAGGATTATTAAAAACGTATTAAAATAAGAGGGTTAAATATGGGTGCATACAAGAAACGGAGTTTCTTTAGTCGGCCTAGAGTTGATGGGATGGGACCGCTTAAGTTGTTCAAGTAAAGATCCAAGCTCACCAATTCCGTCAAATTTCCAAGCTGCTCTGGGATTGTCCCAGTAATGTTATTACTGTAAAGCTCCCTGTCATTACACTTTCTTTAATATTAATTTTTACATAAGATCAGAACGTTATAAACCAATATGTCAGCTATAACTTCAAGTATAACCAGATCTGACATGCTTACGTGCTGAGAAACGAAATATAACATGCTCTTTGCAAGCATAAACAGAAAATAAAGGTAGCCTTAATGAAGAAATAGCAAGCTACTTTTTTACCGTGAAAATAACATGTTTAACATGATAGTTTATCAATTATCAAAAATACTTGAAAGTTTTACATACTTTATAATCATAGGTCCGTGATATATTGTACTTAGTGTGTAACTTTTATGTCTAGCAGATCACATAACTTAGTATTAAGCTAGTTTATCTGCAAAACATTATGCCGCGGTGTTCAACTTCCCACCCATGTACAGGTGTATTCTCCTCAAGAACAGTACCATATCCATTAGTTACCTACCCAATAAACTTTGGACCCGCTCTATCCGCAAATAAACTCTTATGTTTGCATCAATAAACTATCACTTAAATATGTCCTCTTTAAGAAGAAGAAGATGACTTACAAGTACTGCAAGTTTGGAAGCTGACCAAGTTGCATTACGAGCTGACCAGATAGATTAGCATTCCCAAGGTCACTGAGCAAACATGAAGACCAGGAAACTCTTAGTAGATGTGGAAAAAAAATGAATCATCTTGGCCAGGGAAAGAAGGAAACTTACACACGTGTAACACTATTGTCACTATTGCAAGTAACATGAAACCATGTACAGGGAGTAACAAGAGTAGCATCCCAACTTTGAAGCACCTTGTTAGGGTCAGCTAAACTGTTTTTCAGTGCACTCAGAGCATCACCTGCGGTAAACCAAAGAAGAATCAAATTACTGTCAAACCTTGCAATCAAATTAGAGTAAGATGAACAAGTTATACACAACATAACTCAAGTCAACGCTGCAAAACAAGCAACAAATAAGTTAAAGTGCCTTCTTTAGGCGAAAACAAAGGATCCAGTAATGAAAAACTAGTTTATACAAGAGTTATCAGGAGCTAAAATAATCGAAGCAGCCGATCTTACGAGTCAACTATAAATTGGGCAGAATGAAAAATAGACGACAATGAGAAAAGAAGCAGACCTTCGGCGTTGCCCGCTATTCTGAGAACCAAATCGAAAACAAGAATCAGCCAAAAGAAGCCAGGGATCAATCGTCGTTCCATTTTTTCCAGATTAAACACGAACCCTAGAATTCTCCTTCGTCAATAATCATCCGAGAAAGATCCAGCATGATTTTGACTCACCAACTAAAGGATCTCGATTGAGCTACTACCACACAAGGAAACCCCCAAAAAAAAAAAATCCAAGATGATGAAATTAAAAGCAAAGTAAGAGAAAACCCTCGACGCGTATTCACCCGTTGACTTAATTTGAAGAGAAAACACCAAATCGAATATCGAGGAAATCAAAACCAAAAAAAAAAAACTCAAGCTATATTTCCGATTTGAAACGCCGAGATCGCTGACCGTTGACTCCTTTTCTATGAGAGAAACCGGAGAATTAAGATTGAGAAAAAGAAAGAGGAAGATGATAGATAATATTTCCTCGATAATACTAAAAAAAAAAAAACAGAGAGGAGAAAGAAGTTTATCGGAGGAAGACGAATGAATAAAAGTAGAACTATTTATTAGAAGAGAAGTATATATATTAAAGGAAAGAGAGAAGCCAAGAAATTTCTGCTTGAAGAGATTTTACTTGAGTTGGTACAGTGAAATTAAAAATGACATTAATGCAAAAGTAGATTGAGAAAACGACAAAAGAGATGATGACGTGGATCATTTCAAGCTTTTAGCTGGTCAAAGTCAAACGCGCACGACTTCAATTGGAATGATGTTGGTTATGTTCATCATAATGATAAAAGCATGATGGTGAACGGTCATATATTACCATCATCATTATTAATTAATTCATCAATCATCATCCTCTGTTTCAAAATCGGCCCAGCTCGGTCTATAACAGGCTCTTATTGTTCTGCGGCCTGGATCAAATCAGTCCAGTTATTTAATTATTCTTGAGAAAAATGAAACCAAAAAAAAAAAAAACCTTAGATTATAGTGTAGTAGGTTTGCAAAAGATAATATCGGACCATAAAATAAATATCTGACCAAGAAAACAATAAACAATGATATGTAAAGACAAGAGTTAGAAAAGAAAACTCGATATTGTATATTTCTTAAACATTTTTTTAGCATAATATATTTCATTATTAAAATAGGATGTGATTGGACAAAAAATAAATATCTTTCTTGACATATATAAAGAATACAAATATAATTTAGTTTGTAGCGTACAATTTTATTCAATTTCATATAAACAGATAGAAAAAGTACAAAAATAAATGAATTCAAATAATTCAATACAACAAAAGAAAAACAGCGAGTCACTCACTAACGTGGACTATTTAAAGGCCCATAGGTAACGCCAAATCGTGCCCGTGATCTGTTATTACATATAAAAAATATATTGAGATTTTGCAATTTTCTCCTTCCACCTTTGGCCTTTGGAACTTCACATGCACCATCCATAGTGCCCTTTTCACGACATATCTGTGTTTCTGTCTCTATACAATTCTTTTTTTATGTTTCCAAACAAACAAAAAAAAAGGTAAAGAGTCGTCGAATTTAGAGAGGAGGTAAGGTATCTTTCTTCCACCTTCGTTGTGTAATCATTGCACACACATGCAATTTCGATTTTCTCTCATTCAACCATCAAAAGGTTCCATTTTAGTATTCTTCTGCTCGTTATTATCTGAAAGCTTCTCTCTTTCTTCTTCGTAAATTTCTTCATGGGCTTTTAAGTCTTTGAATTTTCCCAAAATAACGATGGAATCGGAGAAGCCCACAGTTTTGAGTTCTATGACAAGACCTTCGTGGGCATTCCTCCTCCTTGTTTTCACCGTCTTAGCGATTCTCTCTCACCAAATCTCCTCCAATTCCTTTCTCCCTCTCTGGATCCCTACGTCCCCTCTCCATGACCCGATCACCTGCTCCGGCTTTTTCCGCCACGACCCGTCCCCTAACCGGATCGTCATGTCGATTACCGATTTCGGCGGAGTCGGCGATGGAAAGACGTCGAACACGGCTGCTTTCCGCCGAGCCGTACGGCACCTTCGACGTTTTGCGGCCGAGGGTGGGGCACAGCTTAATGTCCCGAGTGGCACGTGGCTCTCCGGAAGCTTCAACCTCACCAGCAATTTCACGCTCTTTCTCGAACGCGGCGCTGTGATTTTGGGGTCCAAGGTAAATAAAAAAAATTCTCCATATGTCTAATTTTCTTTTTTCCTTTGGGTTAATTGGTTAATGTGTGTTGGGCGTTTCATGATTGCTCTGTGAGAATCCAGAATTGGGTTTGTGTTTGCTTTTAGATTTGTGGGGTTCGTAGAGTTTGGTTGGTAAACTCTATATCGATTACGCTAATCACGGTCACTAGTGCAAAACTCCCTAACGGACCCACCAGTTTTTGAAACAGGAAAAGTTGTTCTCTTTTTTTCAGTGGGCATAGTCTCACAGTGGAAATCTTGATCAAGAATTATTGTTTTGCCTGAATCAATTCGGATTTAGTTGTTAAATGTGCTTTTGATGTCAATAGTAGCTGTAAAAAGAGTGAAAGAAACCATTTTTTGTATATATAATAAGATTCTTAGAAGAGTTAAATGACTAGACAGCTTTTGTCTGAAGCATGTTGATGTACGAATTAGATCTCAGATTACTTCTGCAGTCTCCTCATTTATATTAAACTATTCTTGAGTTTTGCTGTCATGTGCCATGATACCAAGGGTTTTCTGTTTTTGATATTGGTTTAAGTTTGTCTGCTAGTGTTTTAGCACATTTTCATGTGTCATGTAAACTCAAAAAGTCAGCTGTATTACTATGGATCTTTTTTTTATTACTTTCTTTGCTTTATTGTTTACATTTTTAAGTTAACATGAACTGATCACGGTTACAATATCGATATCTTTGTCTGGGATCATGGTTTGATAGGACCCAGACGAATGGCCGGTAATAGAGCCATTGCCTTCTTATGGAAGAGGGAGAGAGAGACCTGGTGGTAGACACATTAGCCTCATTCATGGAGACAATCTCACTAATGTTGTCATTACAGGTACTTTGCTCTTCTTTTTTTTCATTGACAATGCGCTTAATTAAATTTGTTCATCATTAGCCAGAGCTTCTATGGACTGTTGGATTTTATTGAACAATTTGGCCTGATTTATTTGCTTTGGTAAGAACATCTGCAAATATTGCTTCAATGTTTCTTATTCCAAGGCATGAATCAAAAGCCAAATGCAAATGGTAGGCGAAATTTCGTTGTGTTTAACTGGAAATTATATATTTCACAAGTAAAAAATGCTGTGTTGAAACAATCAAGGCCATAGTCTCTACTCTAGCCATCTCATCTGATCTATAGCTATGAGGAGAAACAGTTTTGCTTGACTTGGTTTGGGGTTTTTATGGTTTTAGAGAGTTTGGAGTTCTCTAGAATTCACTCCTCGGCTTTTCGGTTGTTTTTTCTCCTTGGTTCAGAGTCTGTACTTTGATTCTCTGTGATGAATAAAGCAAAATCAGTTTCTAATCCTAAAAATAATCTCATCTAGATTAAAAAATTTACAGGAGAAAATGGTACAATCGATGGACAGGGAAAAATGTGGTGGGAGTTATGGTGGAACAGAACATTGGTGCATACAAGAGGCCATCTTATTGAAATCAAGAACTCTCATAATATCCTAATCTCCAACGTCACTCTGCTCAACTCTCCTTTCTGGACAATCCATCCTGTTTACTGCAGGTTCTTAATTACTTCCAACTACTTTTGCTACATTGTTATGCTATGTCACAAGTGTGCATCGTTCGATGACCTCTGTGACTTTGTTTTGCAGCAATGTTGTTATTAAAAATATGACCATCCTTGCTCCGATGAATGCCCCTAACACCGATGGTATAGATCCAGGTAAATTCTCTATTCTGGCTTTGATTGTTTGTTTGATATTGCGTTTGCTGTTATGCCTAGTGCATAGTTTTTTCCAATTGAACCCACAAATACCATCATAGTAAACCAAATTCTTTTGTTTGTTGTAAACGCAAATAGAAGGATAAGTGGATAACTTCTCTTAAATATGCTTGATTTTTTAAAAAAATGTGATTTTCTGGGAGAAAAAAAATGGCTTATCAACCGCAAACGATTGAGGCCAGAGTATTACCCTTATCTTGTGTCCTTTGCTCTGTAATCACCCCTATTTATTGTTAAGTACCTTATCTTATTTCTGTGAATAACATTGCAGACTCAAGCACCAATGTATGCATTGAGGACTGTTACATCGAAAGCGGTGATGACCTTGTAGCTGTGAAAAGCGGCTGGGACCAGTATGGAATGGCTATGGCACGTCCAAGTTCGAACATCATTATCCGAAGGATATCCGGTACTACACGCACTTGTTCAGGAGTTGGAATAGGCAGTGAGATGTCTGGTGGGATTTTCAACATAACCGTCGAAGATATTCACGTCTGGGATTCCGCGGCTGGGCTCCGCATAAAAACAGATAAAGGGAGAGGCGGGTACATTTCGAATATCACCATTAAAAATGTGTTATTGGAGAAAGTGAAAGTTCCAATTAGATTCAGCAGAGGCTCAAACGATCACCCCGACGATAAATGGGATCCTAAAGCTATACCGAGAGTAAAAGGTATCTATATTAGCAATGTCGTTAGTCTGAATTCGAGAAAGGCCCCGATGTTGCTTGGGGTTGAAGGCGCATCGTTTCAAGACATATGTTTGAGGAATGTTACGCTTCTCGGCTTACCGCATTCCGAGAAATGGAAATGCAAGGATGTTTCTGGGTATGCGAGTGACGTTTTTCCTGTGGCATGTCCACAGTTGTTACAGAAGAAGGGTCCGATGTCCCAGTGTTAATAGATGAGCTTTGAGGCTCTAAGCAGTAAATGGTGTTTTGATTAGTTTTTTGAGAATTCCATGTGATGACAAAGGAGGCCATGAGTTTGAGCAAGTTTTTTTGGGGTGAAGATTCATGGTCACTTTAAAGCAGGATGTCATCTATTGGTTTTCCTTTTTCACATATTATTTGTTCTTGGTTGTGAATTTTGATTCTTTTGATACATACTGTGTAACAAAATAATATATGTTGAATTATTCAATAAAGATTATTGCATACTCATTTTTACCGTCATTGTCTTCCACGCCGTTTGTATTTCACCCACTACAAAAATTATTTCATTTAGGTGCTCGTCCTTGGTCAATAAATTAGTATTTCACATTTTCTATATCTTATTATATAAAGCTAAATGTTTCAAAGTAAATAATCACATAATCGTCATCAAGTCAATCGATAATATTTTGACATTTGTAAAAAAGTTTTCCAATTAGATTTTGCCACAAAAAAAATTATAATCATAAAATGTAAAGTTATCAAATAAAATGGAAAAAAAAAAAAAAAANGTTTGTTATATTTTTATTTGATTATGTGTAAGTTTAAGTTTATATTTTAGTCCGCTGCAAAACGGATTAAGTAAACAGTTTAGTCCGATTTGACAGTTATATCTATAATCATTAGTTAGACATATTATAAAATTCAGAAAATATCAAAACCATTTTTCTTAAATTTTAAATCAAATTTTAAGAATTTTTTTTTGGTTAATTCCTAGTTATATACATTTTTTGGAAATTCTTGTCCACGTATAACGTAGATAAATTAACCACCTAATTCAAAAAATATTTTTCTCTCTCTTCCGGAAAGCAAAAGTCCACATTTCATCGTTTCCCGGGCAACGTCCGATTGCTATCAAGTTCTGGCGTTGTACCTCTTTAGTTAATTTTATGTCTTGTTTTCGTCTTTTTAAAATCTGATCTATTTAAGGCTGGATCAGTTTTTCTGCGATGCTTTGTAGATATGTGCTTCTCTGGTGTTACGGTTTTTGGATCTCTTCCATCAAAGATATGTGCTTCTCTAGTGTTATTTGTTTACTTTTGGTTGTTCGGAAAGCGTTGTTTAATTTTCCGGCATTAAATAGATCGGTTTTGTCTCTTTTGTCTTTAAAGCTATCCGGTATTGGGATGTGTCAGATTCAAAACATGCCGGCTTGGTATTCCATCACGTATTTTACCTTGTATTTCACTGTGAATAAAATTTAGACGAGTAAAAAAAAGTTATGTTGATGAGCTTCGCGTAACTCTTCAAACATTCTACTAAACCATATAATTTGAGCCATTTGCATCTAATACTAATTGTTTTCAGGGAAGAATTAGTATTCTTCCAAATTCTTCCATGAGTTGGTTTAAAATGGAGTTATGTTGGGGATAAATAATTTCTCTTAAGACAGGTGAATCACAGGGTGACACATGTCACAGTATAATAGAAATGGTGCGGTTACGATACTAGGTTATCAAACCTTAGGACAGGTTATGACATGTTATGAGCCACCACATTTTTCCAAAACCATTCTCGAGTAACGGGAGTGTGAAGTAAGGTGATATGAGTGGTCCCGAAATAATAATGAGTCGCCATTTCCCAAAATCGTTCTCGAATAGCGGGAGTGAGAAATAAGGAAATGAGTATGTTGGGATTTTGTGATTTCTCTTAAAAACCTTTCTCTTTTATTTCTCTATTTCTCTTTGTGATTGTTTTGTGATCCTTTTTTTGTTGATACAATAAACCTTAAGCTTAGAACTCTATTTATAGAGTTGTGATTCTAAACAAGAATAGTAAAATTTTATTTCTTCGTGATTTCCTTTTTGCCCAATTTCCTTTATCCTTTTTGCCTCTTCTTCATGATTTCATTTTTGCCAAATTTCATTTGTTGCTTGATTTCCTTTTGGTTTGTTTTTCCTTTTTTCTTCTTTTCCTCTTTCTTGATTTTCCTTTTTACTTGGTACAAACAAATCTATTCCAACAGAGTGACCCATGCACGAATAGGTAGACATCCTGACTTCACCAACATAAAACCGGATAGCAATGTTCGGGAAGGTAAGATCCCGAATAACCAGGTAGTGACACCCATAAAGGTAAGAACAATCCGATATCCCTTATAAAGTTATCGGGAAAGGTAAGAGGCAATGCATTGCGCGTGAATACTTTTATTTTCCCTCCATAAACTAGGCTTCATTTTTCGAAATGCTCACGCCTAAGACTTAATAAAGACTCGTACAACACAGTTTCAGGCACACAAAGACGGACGAAAGCGACCTATCAAGACGTCTAGAGAGGCGTGCATCATGGGACGTGCATACCACGCAGCGCCAAAACCGCTGGACATAGTATGAACGACTCAGCATGGGATAGAGCTGTTCGATGGCAGGGCTTGGTGTTCGATGGCAGGGCTTGGTGCAGAAAAGCACTCAATTACATCGTACCATGCTTCAGCTCACAGAATCCAGGATCCCCTGGGAGTGGAAAACCAAATGCCAATGCTTAGATGCAACAAAGACTTGTTTTGGGAATTGTCAGCATGAAGTTTGAAGCAATAAAAGGCAAACCATATCTTCCACACACATAGATACAAATCCCCTGGGAGTGAAAAACCAAATGCCAATGCTTAGATGCAAAAGACTTGTTTTGGGAATTGTCAGCATGAAGTTTGAAGCAATAAAAGGCAAACCATATCTTCCACCAACGTTGAAGAGTCGGAATACTGTAAAGAAACTGTGTTGTTGAAACAGGAAGAGTATGAAAGGGGTTTAAGAGCAATTAATGAAGAGTATGAAAGGGGATTAAGAGCAATCTAACTTCAAGTAACAGTTAGATTATTAATACTCAAATCATTTTTGTCCTTAAAAGTTACTGATTAAAGGAAAGCAGTTACTGTATTGATTAGTTACCAAAGTGTATTATTGAATTATGTGTAATGTATTGGTATTGTTATTGCAACTTTCTTATCAAAGTTATAATCTTTTATGCTAAAATTGATAATTCACAACCAGTATGCATTTCTAAAATATACAAAAGGGCATTTCTCTGCAGAATATTTAACTGTAGTACCTTCATTAATAAATACCTGTCATAGCATTCAATATTTTTATTTTTCCCTTTCGATAACACTTGATATTTTCTAGTTCGATTTCAAAGGGATGATCCAATCTATTCTTCAAGGGAAAAAAACATATTTCTGTTTAATTGGCCTAAAATTGTCAAATACAAAAATTGATCATAAAACACATTCATGATCCTGCTCCTGAAATTCATGAGTCTAAACCCATAGAAGCTCATGGTGATTCCATGTGGGATCTGTTCTTTCTTAGTAAGGCTTAAACTTACGAGCAGCTCGAAGTTGTTGTATCCTCTTCTTGTCTTGTTCGAACTTACTCTGAAGCTCCAAGAGTTCTATCAACCAACAAGATAACACAAACCAAGAAACAATCATCAGAATCAGAATATTATACAAAGAAAAACTCGGTTTTGGTCCGGACCCGTTTCCTAAATCTCGAACCAAACCGGAAAACAAAAATGCCCAGTACTACTTGTGGCATCACAAGTTATAAAGTTTGAAGCTTTGAATATAAAAAGGCCAAGCTTACCATTGCGTTGTGCTTCTCGCCTTTGGAAACGGTAGAAACCATGAGCGACGGGCTCACTCTGTTTCTTCTTAGCTAACTTACCCTCTAAAGCAGCTTGAGAAACAGATCCAACGGCTGTTCCAGATTCAGATTCTGTTGACTTTTTCCTTCCTTTGTGATGCACGACCACAGTCCATCCACCTTCTGCAGCTTTAGCTTCTCGGATTTGTCTCTCCTGTTCAAGACATACGACAAACAACAGATAAAAAACGCTGTAACCACTAGACAATAAACATCAATGCTTAAAAATGTAGGAAAGACAAAAGAACCTGTTCGAGGCGTTCTTCGTGAGCAGTCATGAAGTCATCGATTCTCTTTTGCAGCTCGTCTAAACCGGGTCTACTCTCATAGTAATCAGTAACCCACTCTGCATTTTCAGAGAGGACTTATCAAACTTATGGCAGAAACAGATTCAATCGTTTTAACGAACCTAGAGGGAATGAGCGGTTAACGGGTCATCTAGTCATACGCACAGCTTATAATGGAAGAAACGACAATCATTTTTGTATCGAGCATACTTTTCATTCCTCTGGAGCAATCCTCATCGCCTGAAGAAATTTGATAAACATCCTCCTCCTCTTCAATTTCGTTCATCTTTTCTGAAGACTTTTCATTCTCTTTTGTAGAGGTCAAATTCGTCTTTTTTTTCTTGTTCGATTTCTTGGACTTGCCTAAAGAAAAGGCGTTACTCTATCAAACATGGCGGCCAAACAAACAGTGACTGCACCAAAATTACAAAATTTATCAAATATTTCACAAGAGGAAAGCTTTGAACTTACGGTTTCTTATTTCAGTTCCATTATTAGCCATGTCAGCATTCACAGCTTCACTGAAACTCTTGTCGCCATCAACTACCAATCATTAAGAAGAGTCACGACAACCTCCGATTAACACCATATGACATTCGAATGACAGTAAAGTTCACATACTCCTCTAAGAACATATTATATGAGAACTTGAAACTACCTAAAGTTCCTAGTGCAGACCACCACACAACATATAGCTGATATGGTAATTAACTCACACACCTTCTTGTCTCAGATGATCATCAACAGGACCACTAGATTTATCCTCGGCCTTCCTTTTATTCTTCGTCTTGTTCAACTTCAGCTTCTTTCCTTTGATTTTCTCATCTGAATTAGCTGTAACAAGAACCCAAAAATACCAAACTCAACACCAGAATCTGATAACACTGACAGCTTTAGCGTACATTCTCGATCCGCCCAAACAAAAAAAATGTTCACCTTCCGGCGTAATCTGAGAGTGGTTGCCTATTTCAATGTTGTCTCCTTTTGCTTTCCTCTTCTTCTGCATTTTCCCGTGGACCTTACCATCAACTGGAGAGCTATTTGTTTCCTCTGCCTTCCTTTTACCCTTCTGTATCTTCTTCTTCAATTCGACCTTCTTTCCTTTGGTTTTCTCACTTGAAATAGCTGTAAGGAAACAAAAAACAGAAAATTGATACTAAACTCAATAGCAGAACACATCTTATTTTGATATCCATTAAAGCCAAAACTTTCACCTTGGAGCGTAGCCTGAGGATGCTCGCTTGAGTCAACATTGCTCACTTTCTCTTTCTTTTTCCTCTGCGTTTTCTGCTGCGAATCGATCGACATCTTCTCGTTTGGATTCAGATGCGCCGCTTATTGCCTCAAAAAATCTAAAAACTGGAGGAGAAACTCCCTTAGGGTTTCGTCTGAAAACCTGTCCACCGTTTTTAATTTTCAATTCATCTCTATATTATTATTTAAGAAAAAAGTGTTTTAGGAAAATGAATTTTATTTTTTTAAGTTATTACGAATAAAAAAAAATAATTAAAATATAAAATAATTTTTAAAAACTATCGATGAGAATATAAAAAGTATTTATTTTTCATAAAATATGTTATTTACTATTTATATTATTAATTATTATGATCATATTTATTCAAATAAAATATATTCAAGATTTTGTAATATTTTTCACTATGATTATTATATTTTATTTGAATATATATCAAAACAAAAATTTGAAAAAATATTTTAATAATTTTATAAAGAGTTAGACTTGAGAAAATTAATTTTTGTAAAAGTTTTTGGACTGATCACAAAAACCATAGTCATTAAACAGTGCATATTAGATTTATGTTTTCAAGATTATAGGTTTTTGCGGGTTAATCCGAATAATATTTTAGTTCATTGCAAAACGGATTAAGTAGACATGTTAGTCCGGATTGACAGTTCTATATCATGTTCTAAAAATCGGCCGCCTAGCCCCCTAGGCGCTAGGTGGCGGTAGACCTTGGCGATTTATAGGTAATACATTCAATAAATCGGGTGTCCGATTAATCTCTGCCTAGGCAGCAGCCTAGCCCAGTTTTTTTTTTAAAACAAAAAAATTAAATTAATTTAGTTGGTTCAAAAATTTGATAAGTCCAACTTATGTTCATATTTTTAATGAATATCGTAATGTATTGGACATAATATTTGTTTTCATGTGTTTTATCCAATTTTGAGCACAATATTATATTGAAACTATAAATTATAATGGATTAACATGTTAACAAGACATTAAAAAAGTCAAAAACTAATCCCCGATTAATCTCTGATTTTTTCGCTAGGTCCAACTCGACCGCCCGACTAGCGCCTAGCGATTTTTTGAACATTGGTTCTATATATAATCATTAGTTAGATTTTTTTTTTAATATCTATCTTTATTAATATGAAAATCAAGTTACATAAGAACAAACATACATAAAAGTAAACATACAAAGCAATAAAACAACGAAAATGAGTTTTAACAATTTTTTTCTCCGAGTTTTTCTCGCTGGAGTGTCCACACTTTCTGTCCTCATAATCGCATTTGATCTAATGCCATTTTCTTTGGCTATGATCCATCTTTTTCATGTTGTATGTCATTGACACATTCTCAAATCAGAGCTAAAAATATTCTTCGAAAATGAACCCAATTTATTGATTCTTTCGATAGAAAAAAGACTTGAGATTGCCAATTTTCAACGACTGTACGAATGTCGCCATACCACAAGGAGGTTGCATCTTCCGCTCCAAAACCTCGTCCCCTCCATGACGGTTGATTCCATGGTAACGCCATATCCAACATAATAAAATCGTCGAAGAAAATCGAAATTAGATCCCAAAACCGCCGACCATCATCTCCATAAATCATAAACTCTCCTATCCCCAGATCGAAAATCCAAATTACATCTCCGAACCATACATCGGAGGATAATAAAATTCGCTGAGTACGCCATATCAATCTCATACCAATTTGGATAAAATTGGTTCATAGAAGAAATCAAAGGGCACTCAGGGATAAAACGTCGGCAGCACAACCGCAATAGGCACCGGAAGGAGACTCCACAGAGGAGATGAAGAATGGTTACGGTGAACCAATTTAAACGCATAAACAAAAGTGAATGCGTATGAAAAATTGTAGTTACCGTTTGGATCGAAATTAGGCTGGGCAAACTCAAAACCTGATGAACCATCGTCAATGGTGCGATCGTAATCACCATCAACATCACGAGTAAGAGGAAACAAATATCAACACCAAAACAGTGACGAGATCACCACATGAGATCAACAAAATCACCGCTAGGAATCACCAAAAAAAGTTTGAAGAACAAGAGGAGCGGTTAAAGATCAAAGGCAAACCGCTATGTTTATCGCCAAATCGCCTTCGGATTGTAACACTAATTGCAATGATTGAAGAGAAGAGGAGAGATTAGTTAGATGATTAGAGAACCACCGGCAAATGCCGGCGGCCCCGGGAAAACCAGAGGAAAAGACGGTTTGCTTTTATCGCCTTTGGTATCGCCATACAAGAGCCATAATCATTAGTAGATATATTATAAAATTCATATAAATTTATTTTTTCTTAAATTTCAAAACAATTTTTTAAGAGAAATTATTCCGCGCTATATAGCTAGCGCAGATTGAATCCTAATATAACTTATTTGGAAAATAATTAAATTGTATATGTTGTTGAACAACATAAAAAAAAAAAAAAAAAAAAGTTATGTTGTTCTGAGCGACATCGAGGTCACTCTTCACGGATTTTTGAAATTTCTCAACGTATTTTTGGGCTTTTTCTTCTAAAAGTTGTTATGTATTTTCTTTAAGCTGTTACGCTCAGCAATGGGCCTCAAGAACTTCCTCAAGAATTTTTGATAACCTTTTTTTTTTTTTTAATCATTCTAATAATAGTTTCTGATTTTATTTTTAGAAATTAATGGGCAAACATCGAGAAATTCCAGTTCCTGGCACTAGACATCACTGAGGCTAACTATATAGATTTGACTACCAACGTCGAACTATATTTTAATTCTCATATATCAGAAACCATTAAAGAGATAAATAGATTTGATTATATAGATTTGACTACCTCGAGATTTTAATTCTCATATGTTATCACTGAGGCTAACTATATAGATTTGACTACCTCGAGAAGATACCAGCTCATCTCTTCAGTCATTCAGAGTATTATGGCTTACTGGTGCGCTGCTTTTGTACTCCCAAAAAGGTGCATCAAGGAAATAAACAGGCTGTGTAAAAGATTTCTTTGGACTGGAGACCCAGAAAAAAACAATAAGGCAAAGGTAAATTGGGCTCAGGTTTGTTCTCCAAGAGCCACTGGTGGCCTAGGCCTGAGAGACCTTTACTCTTGGAATAAAAAATTTGGATCAAAATTGATCTGGATGCTCTTCTCCAACTCGGGTTCTTTATGGGTGGCTTGGTGCAAAAAGCATAAGCTTAAAAGAAAATCTTTCTGAAGTCTCTTGAGGATAGTAGTGGATCATCAACATGGTCTCAAATTCTAAAGTTACGACATCTAGCCAATGATTTCATATTTTGCAGAGTTGGAAATGGGAACGAATGTTACTTCTGGTATGATAATTGGACTCCTTTCGGAGACTTGCTGTCCTTTATTGGGCCAGCTGGTCCGAGAATCTATGGAATTCCTCTTGACTCAAAAGTTTCGTTTGCGGCCACGGAAGATGGGTGGAATTTCAGGGGTGCCCGAAGTGAGAACGTAGTTACCCTTCTAATCCACTTGACCTCGGAAAAATTGGTTTCAGATGTCGAAGATACTTTTAAGTGGAAAGATGGAGCTGGTCCCCTTAAGGACAAGTTCAAATTCTCTATTGCGAGACACCAAACCAATGCACCCTTCATGGAGGTCCCTTGGCATAAAGAGGTGTGGTTCTCGGGTAATGTCCCTAAACATGCTTTCATCTTGTGGCTTGCTTTTCTTGATAGGCATCCCACTAAAGCTAGGTTGAGATCATGGGGTGTGATTGATTGTAGGACTTGTGTGCTATGTGAGATATTTGAGGAAACAAGGGACCACTTGTTCCTGCGCTGCCCATATAGCTACGATGTGTGGAGATTGTGTTTTCAGAGATTCAACGCTCCATTTATGGGATTTCAAACTTGGGAGGTGTTTCAGAGATGGCTGAAGCGTCCATATTCAAATCCAACAGAAAACACTTTGAGACTTGTGATGACTCAAGCGGTCATCTACTCACTGTGGAGTGAACGAAACAGTCGTATCTTCAACGGCAAATCTGTTCCTGCTGAAGTGTTGTTCAAGAAAGTCGACAGAAAGGTAAGAGACACATGCCTTGCTCGTAAGGAATTGCCATGATTCCAAGGCTCCCTTGCAATGTGGTTCCGAGGTACCTAATCCTTGCTTCTCTCCCTCCTCCTCTGTTTTTGGTTTCACGTTTCTCCTTCTTGGGATATGTCCCGAAGGTTTTAAGCGTTTGTTTTTTTCTTCTTTTTCCTACTGTAAGTCGATTCTTTAAGATAAATACAACCAGAAAGTTAAAAATAAAATAAAAGAGATAAATACTTTGACAGCCCAAGAAAATGCTATTGGTGATCTTCCTTAGAATTCACCTCGATGAAAGTGCCTATGCAACTATGCACATTTGAGAGATCCCAAAGAGTTTTGAAAATCCTTAAAAGATCGATTTGATTATCAAAAGGATATTATCCTTCCATTTTCTTGGGATGAAGGCCAAAGTGTAAGGTTATACTTATAGGACTTTGACAAGGTAATAAACTATAATTTGCTATGTTCTAAAATTGTGGTTAAATTGAGTATTGTCGTGTACTATCGCCGAATTTCAAATGTTCGAAAAACGTACATCATGTTCTACAAAAACCACATTACCCTGCAGCAATACACCAAGAGTTGATCGTGGGGCTTCTAACAGCTGAAAAATTTAACGAACTCCTCATCAAGAATCACATGTCTCGACTTGCTTGATCTAAAGCATTCTTTGAAGCGAATGCATTGAATCTTAAAAATCCGGTGAGGCTAAACAAAAGCTTTTGGGGTCGTGGCCAATACTATCGTGGATGTGGGAGAAATTATAACCCATATAACAAGAAATCACTCGAATGAATTCTCTTTTAAAATCTTCTAAAGTGAAAAAACTCAAAGAAGTACTTTTCACAAACGTGAGGGTGCTTGCTTTAGATGCAGCACAAAGTCGGACTCTTGCACACCTTTACAAGAAATCTGCCAACAGGAAAGGGAAAAAAAAGTAAACTTCGATGAGCACTCTGAGGTTACAACTCGATGCTTTCGACTTTAAATATAATTTTGACATGGGTGTTCCTACGGAAAATTAAATTGTCTATATGTAACTCTTGAATTTTCCACTATTGTAACATGAATAATTGTTGTTTGCTTGGAACTCTTCTTAATTAATGTTGTTTTTCCAACCTATCATATATATGTATAGTTATTTTGTGAATTTCCCTTCATGATTTTTTTTTCTTTCTATTAGTTGTTCGTGTGTATCCTTTTTTTGGTTTAATGTTTGTGTGTATCTTAAGAATGGATTACAATACAAATGTAATATCATATAAGATGAATGCTAGGATATTTGTATATCATATATAGTGGAACAACACACTTTTAAAAATATATAAAAAAATTCTGATTTTAATTTCAAAATTGTTTATTGTCAATACAATTACACAAAAATATCGAATCATGCAGACTTGATAGAAATGACTGGTAAAGCTAATTGTGCATAGTCTAATGAGACTAGGTTGTTGATAAATAATGAATTATTTTCTCCAAATTGCAATTTTTTTTAAAGACTGGTAAAGCTAATTTTGACGCTCACTCCCGAACTGGGGATAAAAAAAAGTATATGCATAGTATATAACTTCTGAAATAATTGAGAAAATGCATGTTTTGAAAAAGTTACCAAAACTCTTATACGTACATAAATACAATAGAATCACAGGCCAAGAAAAAGCATGATTAGTTCACAATATGGCATGACCGCTTTGGTCACTCTATAAACTACATTCATAATGGAAATATATGGAATCAAAATGAAATGGATGATGTTTTCTCATACTTTGTGTAAAAAAAAAAAAAAAATAGAGGAAAATGAATATTCAAAATCAATAGTCTTTATCTTAATGTCAAAAGAGACATAACTGAATAAAAAAGGGAGAGATGCAATACAAGGGATCAATTGCTCATTTGCCCTTATCTTTACAACACAATTCTTCCATACCTTTTTTTATTCTAAGTATCTCTCACCGGATCAATTGCTCATTTGCCCTTATCTTTATAACACAATTTTTCCATACCCTTTTTTATTCTAAGTATCTCTCACCCTTTAAAAAAATAACAAAACAATTAAACAACTACCCTTAACTTAAAATATGAATATCTCATCAATCCCAACAATACAATTAAATAAAAAAACAAAATGAGTCTCACTCCCCAACCACATCCTCCTACTATGTCTCTCTCTTCTTTACGTTTTTTTTTCTTCTTCACCTATCCTATTCATTCGTTTTGGAAGATAAAAAAAAGTGGAGATTTGGGTTTTGAAGCTTTCGTCCGCCATTGGAGCTTGGAGCGAGGTCTGTTTCTTCCATTGGCTGCTGCTTTCCGTCCGCCATTGGAGCTTGGAGCTTGGAGCTCGATTTTGTGTCTTCCGTCCGCCATCTCTATTTCTTCCAAGCTTGAGTGAAGCTCGTTTCAGTTGATTGAAGCTCGTTTGAGGTAATGTACATCATCAATTTGGAGATGAGTGACGGGTCTGCGGAATCGTAGCTCGATTTTGTGTATTACTGAGAAAATTTGTATTAATGATACAACTAGTATTACTAAGATTGTAGGTATTACTGATACAACTGGTATAACTAAGATATTGTGTATTACTAATACAACTGGTATTACTAAGCATGTGTGTATTACTGATACAATTGGTATTACTAAGATATTGTGTATTAATGATAAAACTGGTATTACTAAGTAAACATGTATTACTGATATAACTAGTATTACTATGAAATTGTGTAATGTATAATTTTATTATTTTCAGGGTACAATGAATAAAAAACAGCGCACTCTCGTACATTTTGATTATGGGGGATCTTATTTAAGGAAGGGAGATGAAGTAGTATGGATTTCGAGAGAAGATGTTCATCACGCTCTTATGTTGAAAAAATCTAGTGAGGAGGTCACTTACGAGTTATTGGTTGAACAAATATGCAAAAAGATGAGGTTGGATGAAGATAGGACTGAGGTGAAATTTAGTTACATTCCACTTTCAGTGGATCCTAAGAAACCAGTATATATCTTCGATGATGATGATCTTTTGTGTTATTTGGAGTTGTATGAAGAGCATATGAAAAGTGTGTTGCATGTGGAGATTGTCAATAATCAGGGGTTTGAGCAAAACCAGGGGCGTGATAAACTTCCAAGAGAAGATATAGTAAGTCAAGTTGGTGCAAGTAATGAGGACATGAATCAATCTGCAAGTGAACCGTCCAAACATTATGCGTCTGAACGTTATGCGTCCGAACGTTATGCTATGGTTGTCCACGAAGAAGAACGAGGAGACTTGGATAATATTGCATGTGACGAACGAGGAGACATGGATAACTTGTTTATGAATGAAGATATTGAGGTCGCACGTACTGAGGTCACACCCTCTGTAGGAGGAGTTCAGGCTCCGAAACGTGAATGGGAAGATGGTATGAATGTGGAAATAGGCCAAGAATTTTCAACCAAGGAAGCCGTGCAAGAATTAGTAGAGAAAGCCGGACATCTTAATTGTTTTGAGTTTGATATTGTGAAGTCTGATACAATACGGTACGTGGTTAAATGTTGTGAACAAATAAAAGGATGCCAATGGGCTTTACGAGCTGCGAAGCATAAGGATTCAAATTTATGGTCGATTAGAACGTACTACAAGATTCATACGTGTTCTCGTTCATCTGCAAGTACAAGTAAAAAGAAAAGAAGGGGGACACCACGGTTAGTTGCATCTATTTTGCATGATGATTTTCCAGGGATTATTGAAACCCCAAGGCCAAATAATATAATTGGTTTGGTTCAAGGAAGATATGGTGTTAAAGTATCTTACGCTACCGCGTGGAGAGGGAAAAATAAAGCTATTGCCGATGTACGCGGTAGTCCAGAGGATAGTTATAAGATGTTGTATTCTTATATGTACATGTTGGAGAAGATGAATTCGGGTACAATTACGTATGTGGAATTGGAAGAAGATGCTAAGTTTAAGTACATATTCTTCGCGTTGGGAGCAAGCATTGAAGGCTTTGCAGTCATGAGAAAAGTGATCGTTGTGGATGGAACCCACCTTAAGCATGTGATTGGTGGAGTGCTAATAGTTGCGACCGCGCAAGATCCTGATCATCACCACTATCCGATTGCTTTTGGTGTTGTTGATGGTGAGAAAGATTCGAGTCTTATTTGGTTTTTCAATAAGTTGAAATCAATAGTACCGGATGATCCTGATCTAGTATTCGTTTCGGATAGAAATCCGAGTCTTATAAAGTCAATAAGTGAGGTGTTTCCGTTGGCTACGCATGGCTATTGTATATATCATATGAGTCAGAATGTGAAGAATAATGTCTCCAACGTCAACAAAAAACCGTTGGAAAACATTTTATGATATGTGCAAAAGCATACACGGAGTGTGAGTTCAAAACACTATACGATGATTTTAGGACAAGATATCCTGCGGCAGGGGAGTATCTTGATCGAAGTTGTAAAGAAACTTGGAAATGGGCAAGATGTTATTTCCCGGGAGAGAGGTACGACGTCTATACCACAAATATTGCTGAATCTATTAACGGTGTTTTGAGGGAAGCAAGGAAATACGCTCTTTTACCGATGATCGACTTGATTGTTGCGAAGATAGCTGAGTGGTTTAATTTGCATCGGCAGAATTCTACCAAAGGAGAGATGTTGGTGCCTTTTATTGAGATCGCATTGCACCATTTGTGCTCCGACGCAAAGTTGTTGACGGTAACGGTGTTGAACAGTTTCTGGCTTCATTTCAACGTGAACGGTAAGGATGGATATGGTTATGTGGTTGATCTGAAAATGAAAACGTGCACATGCAAGCGTTTCGATATTGACAAGTATCCGTGTGTGCATGCAATAGCCGCCCTTATGGAAGCAAGGACGAAAGGATACACTGAAATGCTATTACATGATTTGTGTTCCAAGTATTATTTGATGGCGCATTGGGCATTGGCCTACTATAGGACGATATATCCGGTTCCTCATATGTCTCAGTGGATGGTTCCTGACCATGTACGCGATATGGTTGCCCTTCCTCCGGATTATGCCAGAAAACACGGAAGACCCCAAGTAACAAGGTATACATCAGTTGGTGAGCATGGGCGAAAGAGAAGGAAGTCTTACAGCGGAAGTTTGTATTCATGGTTTGAGGCTAGTAGTAGCCAAAGAGAGTGATAATTTATGTGTTGTTTGTGTTTTTGGTTGAAAACTCTGTATTATGGATTGTTTGTCTAAGGATAATATTAGTACAACTAGGTATTACTGATACAACTATATATTAAAATACAACTAGGTATTACTGATACAACTAAGATTGTAGGTATCACTAATACAACTGGCTATTTTAAATCTCGAATATATATGGTTCTTAATATATATGGTTATATGATATTACAACAAAAAAAATAAAAAAAAATAAAAAATAAATACAACTGGCTATTTTAAATCTCATTTTTTTTGAAATGTCTTAGACATGTATGGGTATTTCTTAAATACATAGGCGATTATGATGTGAATCATACAACATTGTTATTTTACAAATAATTTTCTATCAAAGTTTACTAACCTTAATGTTATTACATACTCGAATATGTATAACTAGAAAAATATACTACAATTACAGTATAACTAATTAAATCTGAAAACACCAAATATACAACTATGGGTAAATGGGTATTACTAGAAAACTGAGTACGACTATCTGAATAATATTTTAAATATTTGTAGTGTGAACGCGTGTGTTCACACTTGTTTTAATAATTTTTTAAATATTTGTAGTGTGAACGCGTGTGTTCACACTTGTTTTAATAGTTTTTCGTTTTTAGTTTAATAATATTTTATTTGGTGACTTTTTTACTATTTAACCTAATAATAATCGTTCAAAAATCTAACATCAAACATAAACATAAAACTTAAATATTTGAAAATATTCTGCGAAACACCAACAGAAAACTTAAATATTTGAAATTCCAAATAAAACACAACACACCAACCACAAAACACTAAAACCAACTTTGGTGATCTTCTTCAAACGAATGGACTTTTCTTGAACTTCGAAGGACGGCCTCTCCTCTTGGCACTCACTTTGGGTCTACGTTTTTGACCGCAAGTTCGAAGGATGGCTGCAAGCGTTTCTTCTCCTTTCTCTCTTTCTTCGTCAGCTGGAAGAGTTTCTTCTCCTTTCTCTTCCTCTTTGTCTTCCTCATCTTCTTCTTCCTCGTCGTCCTTCTTTTCTTCTTCTACAGCTTGACGCATATCAACATCTCCATCAGCTCCACCATTGGCCTCTTCTCCTTTCTCTCTTTCTTCGTCAGCTGGAAGAGTTTCTTCTCCTTTCTCTTCCTCTTTGTCTTCCTCATCTTCTTCTTCCTCGTCGTCCTTCTTTTCTTCTTCTACAGCTTGACGCATATCAACATCTCCATCAGCTCCACCATTGGCCTCATCATCTGATTCTGAGTACGAGTCTACTGTATCCGCTGGGGCTGCTGTATCCGCTGGAGCTGCTGTATTCGCTGGGGCTGCTGTATCCGCTGGGGCATTTAGACCTACTGGGGCTGTTGTATCCGCTGGATCTGCTGTATCCGCTGGGGCTGCTGTATCCGCTGGGGCACCAGCTCCACCATTGTATCCATCATTCACCACTGCCTCACAAGCGGTAATCCTTGCCTCCACGCAATCCAGTCTCTCAAAGACTTTATCAGATATCTCTTGCATTTTATCAGATAGCTCTTGAAGTTTCTTCTTCACAATCTCCATGTCATTGTTAGGAGCCACCTCGGGAATATTTTGCTCCTTCCTAACAACCATCCCTCGACCAGCCACATCTAGATTGAACAACTCTTCCCAAAATATCCTCTTGTTCTTCTTTAGACACTTGTACCAGCTCTGGAACATTGGGTCATCTATCTCATCATCATCATCTGAATCATACTCCATGATGCGAGCCATAAGGGGTACCTCTGCATCCTCAGGTGCCAAGATGCTCTCGATTGAGGAAACATTATCCTGCGAAATATCGAACAAAAAAATGGTCACTGATACAACTAAGTAAACCAGGTACAACTACGTACCACTGATACAACTAAGTAAACCAGGTACAACTACGTATCACTGATACAACTAAGTAAACCAGATATAACTACGTATCATTGGTACAACTAAGTAAACCAGTCATAGACAAAAACAGATTTTTTGGTACCTTGTCGTCCCCAAGTGCATCGTTAACCTCTTCGAATGGAAATCCTTTCATATAACCAGCTCTCCATTTTCGCTTGCACATCCGCGGACAGCCACTATCCGCGGTTAAGACATCTTCTCGAAACTTTTTCCGCATATGCGGAATGCATTCGGTCGCCAAAAGCTACAAAAAAACTTACAATAGATATCTCTTACATTTGCATCATATTGAAATTACAAGGAAGGTTATCAGTTTTACCTCCAAAGGAATTATGAAACCCGGAAAGCACCATGTCGATTTGGGTTTCACCGTCCCATCATAATGCTCCATCATATGGAATATCTCGGAGATACACTGATCAAACGTGTATCTCCCCCATGGAAAGGTCTCACACGCTTTAAGATTATCCACAATCCTTAAGAAGAAAGGATCAATGACGCCATACCTTTGCTGTGATCCGATTACCGTGCTTAAGAACAAGAGTAACACCATCTTTTTCCTATCTCCATCTCCTATCATGTCCTTCAGCTTATTTCTTACATCACCCACAGAAATATCTTCCTCTCTCCCAAAATGCCGCTTTACAAACCGTGTACTCCCCAGATCCTTATAGTATCGTGGATAATTCCGGCAATCTAAACCGGTAATTAGGCCATGCTCCCTCAGCGAATACCTAATCGGAACGCCGTTCACCACAAACCAACACATTCCCCAATCCTTCTCCATTACCACGGTCCGAAGAAGAGTCAACCACATTCCCATCAACTTGTGGTTTTTCTCTCTAGGCATGTGCCAAATGTGCTTGAATTGAGGGTGGTTTATAAACCACATCTTTTCGTCTCTCCCAAGTACGTCCAAAGCTTTGATTGTCTCGGTCACCTCACACTTAGAGGCTATCTTAATGGTCTTGCAAAACTCGGTGTGTGGGAAAAAAAGCTTCTCATGTTGAAGTGGATTTGTATCCTCCTCATTATCCTGCAAAACAAACATAAATGTTAATAACAGTTGCATCTAATAAAACACAGTTGTACCAAAATGCTTAGTAATACCTAATGATATCCAGTTGTACCTAAATGCTTAGTAATACCTAATGATATCTAGTTGTACCAGAAAGCTTAGTTATACATAATGATATCCAGTTATACCACACGACGTAGTGATACCTAGTTGTACAGTGGATATACGCTTAGTTATTCCTACTGATACCCAGTTCTATAAATTCTCTTAGTTATTTCTACTGATACATAGATGTACAAAATCTCATACATAGTTATGTCATAGAAAATTAGTTGTACACTTTAGTTTTGCTTCAAATTCGCAATTAAAATACCAAAATCAATCCATTACACAACCAATTACCTGTGGAGGAGGAGGAGAATCCGTCCCTTGTACAGACGGCGGAGAAGGGTTCGGTTCTTCAATCGGAGGCGGCGGAGAAGGGTTCGGTTCTTCAATCGGAGGCGGCGTCGGTTCTTTCGACGTTCGAGCCTTCTTCGTCTTCCTTCTTCTTCTACTCGCCGCCAATGGCGAGTTCTGAGTTTGAGGCGGCATTGTTAAACTCCGATTTGAGTTTCTAGGGTTTCGGTTGGGTAAGTTGGGCATGAAAAAATTGAGAAATAGATGAGCTATATAAGTAGAAAGCAAGAAAAACTAGGGAGAGAGAGCAAGAAAAATTGAGCAATAAGGAAGAATTTGGGCAGTTTTGATTTTGTTTTCAAAATCGTGTAACGGGCGAAGGAGGCGAAGGAGGAGGAGAGAAAGAAGAAGGTGGGGTCGACGTGGGGAAAAGGGGGATTTGATTTTGGTTTTTTTTTTTAAATAATATTCTTTTACCTGGTTGGGGATCCAAAATTATGGGTTTTACCCGATTGGATTCTGGTTGGGTCGTAAATAAATCAAAAGGGCTTGGATTTATTTGTAATTTACATGTTTTTGACTTAAAAAATAAATACAAAAAAAATTCAATTATTTTTGAGGGCAAAGGAGAATAAGAGTCCCCATTAAAGGGCAAATGAGCAATTGGCCCGCAATACAAGTCCAATTTGATTTGTTAAATAAAAGAAATGTATTCAGACATTTTGTACTCGCACCTCAAGATGTGAGACCGGTTGGATACAAATGAATTTTCGTTCGAAAACAAAAAATATGAGATACAAGGCTCATCTAGTGGCTCAAGATTTTTTTTAAAAACATGGATTGGTTACGAAGAAACATATTCTTATGTTATGGATGCATATATCCAATAACTTGAGAAGAATGAACACATTGAAATGAGATATGATCGATCGTTTGACAATGTTGTAGATCTTTTCAAAAAGTTATTACTTACCACTATGTTTAGGAAATATGTCTATAACATTGGAATGTGCTATCAACGAAACATGTAAGATGTTATCCTCAATCATCCGAAGGGAGTGCGTAGTAATATCTTTTTGCGTTACTATGATTTTTACACTAGATGTTTTTAGACAATAGTGACGCTATTATCTAAGGAGAAGTAGTATATAATTTTACAAAGGATATGTGTATATATATATGTCAAACAACGTGGGTCAAATAATTTGTGTGGAGTCTATATATCGCTACATACTATGCATGCATAGTAACATATTGCAATAGTAACATATTGTAATTTTTTTTTAAGCTTATAATTAAATATGAACCATTTCGTTCATTGTATAACACAACTTCAATACGAGAAAACAACAAAGACCATTCTGTCTATTATTTCTGTTTGAGTATCCGTTCTTCCCGCGAGTGCAACATTGCGGCTGACAAAATTGCTTGCTTTGCAGTAGCATGATCTAGTCAAACGAAAAATGGTTAAATGCTAAAGTATCTGTATTGTTACAGTCTATAGTTAGAGGCTGATAAACTGTAATCTATTGGATTTAATGAAATGGAAGTTTAAGTGTTCTTTCTTTTTTAAGGGACACTTAAGAACCCACAATTTTATTAGAATCCTAAAACCATTTTTTTTTTTTATTAGAATCCCACTAATTTAATTTTCAGGAGTAAGTACTTTTGTAAATATAAAGCAAGAGAAAAAAGCTGTATGTTTCATGTTTGTTGTCTTGACTTGACCTCTCATTAACTGGAAAGTGGCAAGAACTCATCAGTTTAATTGGATTCGAAGCTTCAAATCCTAAAATGATGCATCCCTTGTAAACAGTAAAGCTGAATTAATAAAATCAAAGAAAATTAGAAAACTAAAACAAAAGACGAGATTTCACTAGAACGAGTCATTTGAGCTATAAATATCCAATAAACGAGTCAAACTCCAAATATAACTCTGATCTGAACTAATTACGGAGTAATCATAAATTAAGTCTAATCACCAGTTGATCAGAAAAAACCGAAGAATTAAACCACACCACATATCAAACACTTTATATATTGACACATGTCGAGCACACACAAAACTCATGAGGAGCACACATGTGAGCTATATAAATTGTGGAGCTTTGGGAAAAAACTCTTAACTCAATTCTATCGCATAATCCCACTTTGATTCAAAAAAAATTATTTTTCTGTTAACTAAAGCTAATCAAAAATGTCGAGCAACTCTCAGAACATTAGCTTCCAAGCCGGCCAGGTCAAAGGCCAAACCCAGGTAATCTTAAGTTACTTCAACTATAGTATTATTACCAAGACCGATCTAAGATTATTAAAGGCTAGGTCATATGAAAAAAAAAAGTAGTGTTTTAAAATACGCTAAGCGTTAGTCGGACGGCAGACTAACAAGTCATCACACATATAGACATATACTAAAAACTAAAAACATTTCGTCTATTGTTAAACAATTCCAATATTTTGAAGTTTTGGGTCTTCTTTTTCTAATTACAGATTTATAAAGCTATTTTATGTGAATATTTTTTAGATTTAGTTGGTCATTATAGTTTTTTTTAATGAATTAGTTGATATTTGAGATGGATTTGGGGTCATAAATACCATCGCAAATCGTGTTTTTTTGGTTAAATCGTTTGTTTTAATTTGTTGTTGTGTGATTATATGGTTTTCTTTAATAACTTGGTTGATGGTGTTCAGGAGAAGGCTAGCACCATGATGGACAAGGCTAGCAATGCTGCCCAATCTGCCAAGGAGTCTCTGCAAGAGGTTCAGTGATTAAATCCATACAAAAAAATATCCTTGTTACAAAAAAAAAAAAAAATCCATACAAAAATTTCAAAGATTAAATTAAATCCCATCAAATTTAAGTTTTCAAATAAGATTTCTTATATAAACTTGGAATTAAATTCTTTCACGTGCAAACACATGTATAGACGGGCCAGCAGATTAAGGAGAAGGCACAAGGAGCTACCGAATCAATGAAGAATGCGACCGGCATCAACAAATGAAGACAATAGCATATGAATAATTATGCTATTTTCTCCGAATAAGACATTATTTCATTTTTTTTTTATTACTATTGTTACTACTATTATCGGATGTTGCTTCTGTTTGATATCTCATGATACTTGTTTTCTTTGAGATCCTTCTTCATTTTTAGACTTCGATTATAAAAATAAACATTTTTGGATAAACATTTTTGGATTAACACATTACTTTTTCTGCTTTTAAATCATTTAAATTCGATGTTGACAAAAGTAATAATAATAATAATGTAAATTCGACATATTATCATATGAAACTGGGTGGCCAACGGCGCCATTGTAGCGCAATGCCATATGTTGCTTTTAATTTGATGGAAAAAACAAAAACCATTACAGAGAAAACCAAAGCAAACTAAGCAGAAATGGTGAAATCGAAACCGAACCAAATTTATATAACCAATTGGTTTAATTAATTGGAAAAATGAAAACTTAAAACCAAATCCAAACTAAAACTAGTGTACCCGAACCCAACTGAACCGAATAAACCAAATATTATAAATTTGTACATTGTAATTATACTACATACTTAAATCAAATGTAAATTAAATCATTACTTTATTATAAATTCAAGATACTTTGGTGGTCTAAAACAAAACCAAACTAAATTAAACCAAAATTTCATAAAATCGAGGTACACATGTTTTATTTGATTTCAGTTTTCTTTTTGTATAATCAATAAAACTGGAAACCGAGAAAACTAAAACAAAACCAAATTGTAATCATTTTTTTATGAGATGGTTAACAAAAACAAAAAGCTTTGCAACATCCAGCAGATATGCATTAAATTTTAGAGCGAATTTGGGATATGGCAAAATATGAAGATTTATAGTCAATTTTAAGACAAACTTAAACCATACGCGGATATCACCTAGTAGTTTATATATCTTGTACAAAAACTCGATAGAATCAATTTCAACACCCTCAAATCGATTAATAAGAAATTTTAAATGTTGGTAAGAAAAGAGAGAAAGAATCTCTTAAATGTTGAAGACAGAATAAATCCTTTTTGGACAAAAACTCATAAGGAGACTTGGCATCTAAATAATATAATAAATAACCTCCATACATTCTAGAAGAAAAAGAAAACGGTGGAAGAGGGAAGATTATATATATTTCAATATCAACGAGGCAATGGGTATGATTAGTGATTCAATGGTCCCGGTTCACCCCAGTTTAGAGAACTTGAACTCTCCGGTTCTCTCAAAGATTTGTACATGGGGGGTAATGTTAGGTCTCATTGCGGTTTCATTGATCGCCATGGCTTATGCTTGCTATTACAAGGAAAACGCTTCGAATCCGAGCAATGGAGAGCAAGAGAAACCAAGAAAGAAAGAAGTATTAAAGCCACTAGACATGGAACCAAAGATTGTTGTCATAATGGCCGGTAATGAAAACCCTACCTTCATTGCCAAGCCAAGCAAGATCCATGCATGACCAATACAAGATCGCTACATTCGTGTTTTGGTTTTCTTTCTTTATGCTTCTTAATTGGGTACAACACGCATGATGAAACCATACTAATACTATATACTGTAATTAATATTTTGTCGATTTGTTTTTTTTTTTTAACATTATTTTATCGATTTGTTTATATTTGAATTTGCTATTTTTCCTTGTTTAATTTATCAAGTGGATAATATTTTGTCTATAAACTACTCTATCAAATCAAATAAAAATTTCGTTGTGGAGTCGTTCCTGAAGCTATTCGTCATGTTTCAATTATTGCAGGGATATATAAAGTCACCGTCGTATAGTGAATAGTTAAAATCATCATTTGTAATATGATAATAATTTTTGTAAAGTCTATTTTAAATATTATACTGATATTTTTTAAAAATATTGGCTAAAATAGAAATACTTTAACAGTAATTCTGAAATAAATTTTTATTAGATAAAAAATTACTGAATATAATATTTATCAAGGCTATTATATTCACCAGAGTTGTCTCTTATATCCCAAAACACTTTGTCACGTACGAGAACTCTCTAAATCCAAAACACCCAAAGAGATCCGGCATTAGTGAAGAGGATCCAAATGAGCTTTAGACCAAAGACCTTGTTCCAAGCCTCAAGACGCCGTAGACCAAGCCCACCTTCCTCTTTTGTGGTGCATACCGAATCCCAAGAAACCTTTGCTCCTCAAGCTGAATTTGGAGCTCCCGACCAAAGAAACGAGTTACATAATCTTTCAATTTCCGCTAAACACTTCTTTGGCAAAGGGAAAACCACAGCCCATAAATTAACAATTCCCGCGATGACAGATTTGATCAGCTGAAGCCTACCAGCAAAAGACAAATGGCGGACCAACCAAGATGAGATACGCAGAGTGACTCTATCTATCAAAGGCTGGTAATCGGAAGGCTTCATCTTCTATGTCATCAAAGCCAGCCCCAGATACCGAACCGGTAAAGAGCCCTCAGCAAAACCAAATCGAGATGCTAAAGTCGATGTAAGTTGTGGGTTGTTACCATCAAGGAATAGAAAGGATTTCCGGAGATTGATTGCAAGCCCGGAACCCACATAAAAGCAGCGCAAAACTTCCATGATCCCATCAAGAGAGGATGCGGACCCGTCAAAAAAGAGCAACACATCATCCGCGAAGCTAAGATGAGTGACCAAAGGATCCAAGCAAAGCGGATGAGGTCTGAACCTATTGAGAGCTGCTGCCTTATGAAGATCCTTTGATAAAATATCCATGGCAAGATCAAAGAGAGAAGAAGATATCAAATCCCCTTGTCTTAGACCCTTCTTGTCTGGGAAGAACCCAACTAACTCCCCGTTGAAGTTGACAGAGAAAGTAGGAGTAGATATACATTCCTTAATCCATGAGATAAATACCGGAGGGAGCTCAAAAGCTTATAGAATATTGATAAGAAACCTCCAATCAATGCTATCATAAGCCTTTGTAAGATCCACTTGTAGACAACCTCTAGTAGTGACTGCCGGCTTATGAAAATCTGAAACAAGTTCTGCCGCTAACAGAACATTCTCGCATAACAATCTACCTTTGATGAACCCTACTTGATTACTCTGCACTGCATCAGCCAGGAACAACTTTAACTTGGAAGAAAGAATATGAGAGATGATCTTGTAGACCGTCGAACAACAAGAAACTGGTCTGAAGTCGGAGAGCCTTTCTGCACCTACTTTCTTAGGAATAAGGCAAATAGATGTAGCGTTCACCTGCCTCAACATGCTAGAAGATAGAAAGAAGTCCTGAACAGCCAATATTAAATCCGCTCCTACGAGGTCCCACGAGGTCCCACGAGATGGTGAAAAACTCTGCCGTAAACCCGTCAGGCCCCGGAGCTTTATTCTTAGGCAAAGAAAACAACACAGGCTTGATTTCCTCAGCAGAGGGGACCGCATACATAGCTTGAGATAATGCCAAATTGCAGCGAAAAGGATGAATAATTCTGAATATGAGCAACCGAAAATGGAGTGACTGAAGGATTACTGCATCCCAGTAAGGAGTAGTAAAACTGTTCAACCAAAATCTTCAACTGATTTGTGTCAGTGATCTTTGTGTTATTATCTGTTCTGAGGTAATGTATGATATTCATTGAGAGGTTTGCCAAAACAGATTTGTGAAAGAAACTAGTATTCATGTCACCTTCCATCAACCACCTAATCCGCGGCTTGAAAAAGGACTCCTCCGTTGCTGTCCAGAATGACCATGAGTTTCTTGCTTTTTGCTCCTCCAGAAAAAGGGTATGAGATGGAGATGAGAGCATCTGAATCTGGACCAACTCCAACTTCTCCCTAGCAGCTATAGCTCTTTCCTGAATTCCATTGAAGCTACTGCGATTCAAAGCCTGACAACAATACTTAGCATCCCTCAATCTTTGATATAACGCCACCATTGGTGGACCTTCGAAAGAAGAATCATTTTAAGCCTCTGCAATAAGCACTTGATAATCCGAGTGAGTTGTAAGAAAGGAAAAAAAATGAAAGGATGTTTTCCTCCTCTCAACAACATCATAAAGGTGGACCAAACAAAGGGAATGATCTGAGGGGCCTGGTGCATCAAAAACAGCAGATGACAGAGGAAAGGAATCCAACCAGGCTTCGTTACATAAGGCCCTATCCAACTTCCTGGAAATAGGATTAAGTGGCTGCCGATTCGACCAAGTATATAAACAACCTCTACTAGCCATATCAAACAGCCCATAAGAAGTAAAGCACTCCTGCATCTCCAACTTCCACGCCTAGAAACAAGATAAGGGTATAGAGAGTACATCTTAGAAGATAAAAGCACATGATTGAAGCCTCCTAAAATAACCCAAGGAGAACGAGAAATTAAAGGAGAAGCCGCAATCTGCTGCAGAATGGTCCACAAAGATCTTCTTTCCCCTTCTAGATTTCTTCCATAAACAAACCCAACTGTAAAAGACTGATTTGTTGCAGGGTCGAACACCCCACACAACACCAACTGATCGGACTTGGTATAAGTAACCAGAGACAAAGACGGATTCCATGCAACAAGAATTATGCCGTTCACCGCATCCACAGAATAATTATTCTCATATCTCCCACCTGGAAAACATTTATTCATAACCACCAAAAAAATTTCTTCCCTCACACGAGTCTCCAAAAAACCCCCCAAAAGAGGTCTATTAGTTGTCATCCACCGAGAAACAACAATATGTTTGAAATGACCATTTAGGCCTCTTACTTTCCAACAAAAAATCATCGGGGATACAAAAAAGGGGTAACCGTGAATTAAGCGATTGACTGAGAAGCCAGCCGCGACTGCGGAGAGCCCCTACAGTCAGCGTTAACTGAGCTGGTAGACCATGATATTGACGTGAAAACCAGAGGAGAAGTCCCTTGACTCGCAGAAGAAATGTCCAAATAAATGTCCCTTGCCAGAGAAGTCCCTTGACTCTCAGAAGAAAATTTATGCCTCAGCTTTCTTCTAAACCTCTTCCTAGCCCTTGCAGACCGAGAGGAGATGTCCAAAGGTTCCACAAGATCAGCAACTTGAGCAGGCTGGCGCAGCCTTAACTGTGAACATTTTATATCTTCTTCTTCATGGTACATGTCAGAGGTTAGTGAAACAACACCCCTGTCATCACTACTACCTGCGGAAGAAGGAAGGTGTTGAGAATAATGAACCACCACCTCTTTGCTACTAGAAGAACCAGGTTCCACTGGAGGTCCACAGACTGCATCTCCACGCTGAGGAGACGGAGGAACACTCTTAGCTCTTGGCGACAAAGCCAGAAATGCGACAGAAGGTTGATAAGACGTAATAGAATGGGCAGCTTTCTTCCCTTTTCTTTTCACAACAGTCCAGCCATCCTACCTAGAACCCGAAACCCCAGCTTCAGCAGAACTCACAAGAGGCAAGCTTTTCGACCTGTGCAGAACCAGAGACGGAGGAGGAGGATCTAACGACTTTTTCTTACCCACAAACGACATGTGCCTAACCAGAGACGGAGGAGGAGGAGCTAACAACTTCTTCTTACCAATAGACAACCCAGCAAGAACCACTGTCTGAACCGGAGAAGATGCTTTAGTACCTTTAAAACCCACACCTTGAGTTAGTGCAACTTTCTTCCGCTTGGAAACAGCCAAATGACAACGAAGAGGAAGATGCCCAAATTCACCACATGAATCACACTTAGGAGGAACTCGCAGATACTCAACACCAACAATAACAAAATTCCCCAACATGTCCATAACTCTGACCGACGCTGGAAGAATCGCACCGAGAGAAACTGTAACTCCTTCTTGTGTGTTTTTCTATACGCTAGTTTATAGTTTACATGTTTAGCGTATCTAATCTTTATGTGTTTTTCTATACGCTAAACGTACATGCTTAAACACACATTGCGGATTTTTAAAAAAAGATTTTGTCATTAAATCATGTTTATTTTAGAAAAGTTCTCTAGCTTTCAGAGAGAGAAAATATCTCTCGATCCTTTTTCGCTTCCTACGACAAATACTCCAGCAAACTTCGACACTTTTCCCGGCTAGCTCCGGTTGGTGTCCGGCACCTTTTTGCGTCGACACCATTTTATTTTCTTTTCTTTCTTTGTATATCGGCTCTCCTTTTGCATCTGGGTGGAGCATTGTATTGCGGTAAAGTCGAGAGATTAAATCTAAGACAGGGCTGGATGCTGAGCGTTTAATCAATTTCGTTCACCTTGAATATCCTCCAATCTAAAGATGAAAGCAAGGATCTTCGCATGTGCTAAATCCCAAATCAATTTCACATACTCAAAGCGGAGATCCTGTGAAGGTCTTTGGTATTGAAGATTCTGGTAAAGCTGGGAGGTGATAGTTGATAGTGATCCCCACAATCGAAATCGTCGCTCACTTCTAGGCCCTGTTTCAGCGGCCTAAGTCTCCAGAAATTTAATCGGTCCTCAAATCATTGTCACATTACCTAAGTCATCAGTGTGTTGTCCTTTTCGTAATCATTGTCACATTACCTAATTTATCGACTATAGTGATCGTCGAACTAAAAAGCTTATTGCCACGATTTTTAATTACACGAGTTACAACTTGCAAAGGAATCAAAGATAATGGTCTTCAATTAACGATACTTACATAAAAATATAGTCATGTTTGAAGATGCAGTTGTTTTTGAAGCAGTCGTTGTATCAGTTGGAAGTAGCACATGACGTGATACAAGGGAGCATTGCGGAGCAACTGATGACGTGGAGCTAAAGCGTGAGCTGAACTGGACTTAGTAGCTGACATGGACGAGCCAAGAGACGGTAGCTGAGCATTAGGGATGTCAATCGGGCTGGCCCGGCCCGGAAAAAAATTAGACTTATATTTTAAAGCCCGGCCCGGACAGGGCTCTAGGGCTTTTCGGGCTTTTTCGGACTTTTCTTTACAAACACAAAAATTCACAATTCTCAAATGAAAAATAATTAAAACAAAATATTTATCAAAATAAATTAAAATTGAAATGTATTATACCGAATCCAATTAAATTTAAAAGCAAAAGTTTGACAAAAAAAACAAATAAAATTCAAATAAATTGTATTATCAAATAAAACATAAAATCAAAACACTTCAAATCTAGGTAGTAGAGTTTAGATTAGAATCTCCTTACAAATTAAAAAAAAAAAGTAAAATAATATTAAGGTTTGACATGTATAAATCATATAGAAATGTCATTGAAAGTCTATAGATAATGATTTTAAAAATATGAAGTAAATATGGATGAATGATAATGGTACCTGGATCAAGAAATGTAAACCCATCCAACCAAATATGTGTACAAATCAGTGCTTCAACGTTTCTTGGTAAAAGATGATATATATATTTATCCAAGACATACGCACCAATATTAAATGTAGACACTGATGCCACTGTAGTTATCGGAATGCTTAGAACATCACATGTCATACGATCTCTAACTAATTAAAATGTAAAGTTCCGGTCTTTTTTGGCTAGTTCGAGCCCGGTTGGGCTAAGCCCGAAAAACACACTAGCCCGAAAGGCCCGATTTTTTGGGCTTATATTTCTAGGTCCGAGCCCGCTGTTTTTAAGGGTCGGGCCGGGCCGGCCCTCGGGCTTTGGCTCTAATTGACATCCCTAGCTGAGTTGGACGAGCATATTGGAGAGGATATCGCAGCTTTGAGAAGTTTCCTTATTCTTAGGAGAAGAAAAATAAAATATGACATATCATTTGAGATTTGCCTTTATCTCTAAGGTAGAATTCGACTAGGGTTAGTCTTTTACATATTGTGTATAAATATGAGTGTTTAAGCATTGTAGATGCTTAACACAATTGAGAGAGAATTTTTAGCAATAGGATATTGGGTTTCTTGTAAGAAGGCAAAAGCTAAGAGGCTAAGGGGTTTGTTTGAGAGGTTCTTGGATCACGTATAGATCATTGAACGTGTGAGGCTAGATCGATAAGTCATGGTGTGTCTTGAGCTTGTCACAAATCGTGAAACTTGTAAATGCACTTACAAGATTATATATCTAGTAATACATATTCTTGTAGAGAAATTTTTGTGTTACATTGTGTTCTAGTTCCTGTAGTAAAAGCTCATGTGTTTTCAATGTTAAAGCCAAAGTTTTGTTTCACGAAATGTTCCGCAAACGCCGTTTTCGCCTTCAATCTTTTTTGTGTATTTATTTATTCCTCCTCTCTCATAGTTAACTTAATATGTAGTCTATAATTCCTACTTTCGTACATTCTTGTTCGCAATTTCCTTTAATTTTTTTGTCAACGGTTTGTTATTCTTATATCTGCGATAATATTCTTAAGAGTTAGTTTTTATAACTAAAAAACATGAAAGCATAATAGGATAGCCATGAAAGTTAGATCAGGAGGAGGGATCATACCGATGAGATTATGTACCCAATCAAACATCATTCGGAGTGGCCACAATGAACAAAGCCGAGTTCGAAAACGATTTGATCGATCGTTTTCGACGTGGTGATAGCCTCCTTCGTCTACGTTACTTTCGGAAACGCCTAAGTTAACCTCAAAACGACAAATGGGACACGTATTATGAATATTCAACCAAGACATAATGCATATTGAATGGTACAAATGCATGCATTTCAACTCTTTTCCTTCCTCTCCAACTTCAAATTCTTCCTTGCATATCGCACAAACCCTCTCTTTCGCCAAATCTTCTTCCGCGATTGTCACCGTCTTAATAGCCTCGATGGCGGCTAAAGAGGCCGGTGGTGGACCGACCCGTTCGTTAGGCATGACATCAACAAATTGATCATCATCGGTATTAACTAGATCATGATTGAACCGGCTTCTCGGTGAGTTGATAAGATGGAGAGTGATCCAATCGGTATCGGTATCCCAATAAGGTCGGTTTAGCCTCATAATATCAAGCTCATCGTGAAGATTGATCTCTCTAGAACAGAAAGGACATAAAGGACCATATAGACCATAGTTTCGAAGCCTAATGGTACGGCTACAATGACGGCAATAGAAGTAATGGAACGTTCTTGTTCTTCTTGTTCCATTCACAATAACTCTTGGACGATACTCAGATGTCATGTGTTAACGTGGATTTTTAATTATTTTCCTTTTTTGTTGTTGTTGGTAAGATCTCAATATATTCATTTATACCTAAATGCGTGTACATGTTTTGAAGACGAGGCAAGACGAAGCCTATACGAATGAGTTATTCTTTTCTGTGTCTAGGACCGTGTCGTATGGCCAATGCTTAACTCGCGAATCTTTGGTAATTTGTCTTTGTACGAATCAAAGATTCAAAAGGATGCTTGGGGAATCAATTACGACAAAGGGTGTAGGTTTAGGAAAAAGAGTTGTTATTGTACCGGCCCATTATCGGCCTAGTCCAACTTAATCCGGATAATAACATAATTTCTTAAACTTTCTTCTTCCTTTTAGCCTTTTACGGTTTTACCAAATCTAGCTATTATCACATGACATCTGGAGTTTCTAACGGTGTTGATGTGCTTTCTTCTTCCTAACTTTCTTCGTTACTACCACATCAAAACAATTCAGCAAAAAAAAAAAAACGAGTTTTGATGTGGTAGTAACGAAGGCGCCTCATAACTTACATACAAGGCTCAAGAAATTGTCGTCTTAGCTAATATAGAGAAATAATCCATGTATATATATAGATAAGTAGTTAATAGCTAGAAAGATGTATAAAAAGTCGTCTTAGCTTACATAGAGAAATACTCCATATATATATATAGATAAGTAGTTAATAGCTAGAAGATATATAAAAAGTAATGGTTGATTTGTATTTGGATTCAAGGGACATTTGTACTTCTTAAAGTGGGGAGATTGTTGAGTGTGATGTCTTTGCTAGTCTTATTTGTTTCAATAAAATCCGAGGTCGTAGTGATAATCTTCATTTCCTTGTTTTTACCCCATAGCACAAGGTATAATCCTCCCACGATAATCACTGTACCAATTATGCTGTAATGTCGGCAAGTAAAAATAAACCATTAATGTACATACATCAAATCCATCTCCACACAAAACAATACAATGTACATGAGTTTTTTGTACCTCCCAAAATGAAGTGTTTCATCTAGAACAAACGATCCAAGAAGGGCTACGATCACAAGTCCTACAGGGCCAAATACCGATACAAATAACGGCCCTCTAGACTCGACGCACCATGCGTTGACAACTACCACCATCCCGGAAATCACAATTGCCTGCGATATAGACCACATAAAACATATATTTCAACGCCAACCTAAATGAATCTTCGCTTATGTATACCAACAATGTCTTTTAAAAAGTCTTTTTAGAAATTTTTTGATGTCACGTTTAATAAAAATGTTTACACATGGCTTTCAATAGTTTAAGACGATCATGATGTTTTTTTTTTTTTTTTTTTTTTTTTACCGCGTAGGCAATGGTAAAGAGCCTGATATTCCATCCTAGTCTCCATTCCTTCAAATCGATGTTCCAGCAAAGAGCTACTAGCAAAGCCACTACACTTCCCATCATGTTCATTAGCGTCGCGTTCCAATAAGGCCCTCCAAATTGTTTGCTTATTTTAACCTGTAAACCAAAAACCGTGAGCATAAAATGAAACCATTTGATGATATATAGTTACTTTCACATTGTCTAGTCCTATATATCACAAAGTAAACATTTGTATATATGATATGCATGAGGGTTGCGGAATAGTTTAGAAAATTTCAGATAATACAAACCAAAGTACATGCCTTAATTTCAGATAATTTCAGACACACACACACACATACACATGCATGACAATACGGAGAGGAGAAATGAAAAATACTTGCCTGTAATAATAGCCAAAGTGAATAGGACAAGTTACCGCCAAAAACAAGAAGAGCCCCAAGGATCGAGATGTGACGAGTGGTAGCATCACGTGGTTGTTTCACTAGGTCAACGTGGGTTGACCATAGATGAATATCTTGTCCTCTGTAGAATATAAAGACAAGAGCTCCACCAACGCCAAACAGTGTTCCAAAAACCTTAGCCTTCCCTTCGCTCGTTCCAAGCCGTACACTCTCCATCCTATATAGGACCCAATCGGATTTTTTTTTTGAAGATTATAAGCTTATAAAAATGGATTAAATTGTGGTTTAGTTTAATTAGACTTGCCTAAGAAATGCAGCTAATATGAAAGTGATCAAGGGGGTGAGAACGGAAGCAGCCGAGGTGAATGTTGCTGATGTCAGAGCCAGACCCGTAATGGTTAGGATACTTGGTATCACCGCACTGTTCAAATTTTTAATAATCGAAGTAGATTTCGATTTCGATTAATCGTCGAGGCTTGTAGAAAATCAAATTTTCTTGCCATATAAAGCATATGCAATGGCCAAGAGAGAACCACATCAAATTTCGTAGATAGTAGAACTGGTCTCTAGACTTAACCTATAAGACGAGTCTTCTACCCACTCGAAGAGACCTTTGAACCATATATACGCTCTTGATTAAATCTATTGTTTGATTCTTTTTTACATTTAAATCAATATTATTAAGAAGCATAGTTTCAGCCTAATGTTGGTTACTTAAATGTAATAACCATTGGTTGATAATATTGATTGAAATAGTTCAAACTACTAAGTACCATGCACTCTAATTCAACTTTAGTTGATCATATTAATATCGTCTGGAGTCTTCTAGAGTTTTCTACATCTTGGTACATGTTGATTATTAAATGTATAACCACCGGTTATAATATTGATAATATATGGTTTTAAATATATGTAAATTAGAGTTTAGGCGATTACTTGTAAAATCAGTGTACTGTTGATTGTGGTTGAGCAGATTTTTGTAAGAAATAATCCCCCAAAGTATCCTAGCTTAACTTAATACCCATGACTTACCTAGCTAGCTAGTGGCTAGTTATTTTTGGAAAGTGGTTTGCATCTATAGAGAATTGAGCATATATAGGATTATGCTAGATAATTGAACATATACAGGATTATGATAGAGAATTGAGCATAGGATTATGTGACTTGTGTAACACTCACACAATATAGGTTTGTTCAATTTATCAGTTTGAAGAAAAATGGTTTTAGTTTGAACATATATAACTTTAGCCGGCTAGTAAGAATAGAAATTGCAGTTTTGAACATATGTAGAGCTTGAAAAACCTTTTATTTTTTTATGTGACAATATTTTACGTACCCGAGTAACCCCGAGAGAAGTGCTAGTAAGGAAAGACTCCATGTGAACTCTGGTCTCTTCTTCCTAATCGATCACATGGATTTAAAAACGAGACAATTAACCAAAGTGGAAAAAAGGAGCAACTAGTAATTATTACTAAAACATACAAACACAACTACATATATGAGAAAAAGCAAAGCAACCTTTGAAAGATGAAGGAAATGGGAAGCATGAAAAGTGTAGCGAAGAAGAGACGATAGGCCACGAGAACTCTTGGTTCCATACCATCTTCCACCGCAAGCTTGAACAATATGTTTAACCCTGCGATTGCTATCTGAACCACCACCATTGCCGTTATACCCTTCATTTCTCCCCACATTTTACATACACGCCCCGCCATTTTTTTTGTTTCCTCACACTACTACCCCACACTTTTTTACTTATCAGTTGAGAGAGAGAGAGAGAGAGAGAGAGAGAGAGAGAGAGAGCAGCTTGCTAAGTGAGATAGGCATTTCTGACTCTCAGCCCCTGAGCTTTATTTATCACACCCATAGATGATAGATCTCTTTCTTTCTTTCTTTTTCTTCCCCCAAGATTTTTTTGTCGCGGTGGTCCACTAAATTTTAGTACCATACCTGAGTTGTGTGATATAAGTTGATTCAGGTAAAATATGTTTCCGGAATATTATTTAAGATTTTATCATATCCCACCTCTGAATACCCTTTAGCAAAACAAAAACAAAAAGTATTAATTGTACTCTAAAAAAAACACTAAAACCCAATTATTCGAAACACTATAGAAATTTCCTCTCTGATCACAAATGGGCAGTGAATAATAAGGATTTGAAAATCGAATGTGCAAACATTTTGGACTATGGACTTGAGATGTGAGAGGTATAGAAATGAGAAAACCAGGTGAGCATATATAGCTTATAACGCAATGAACATTTAACCAAATGATGATAGTTTAGTGGCCATATCGATCATCTTGTAGAATTAAACTCATTTTTTTCTTTGGCTAATGCAAATTTGCATAACGAACGCAGATTCCGAAAATTAGTCTGAATTCTTTTCTGAGATTTTCCGATTATATAATAAAAATGTGATAAAATATTTTACAATTTCTTGAAACAAATTAGTAGACCTCCACACGTATGAACAGTTTCACTCCACCTTACATAAAAAATGGTGTTTTCTTAGAAAAATAATTATAACTAGGTAAGACTCATGCGCATGCGCGGGGTGAAATGATTATTAAGTAAGTTGAAAATAGTTTTAGTCACAAAATCTAATGTATTTATATGGGATCCGAGATCCATTTGTATATATGTTTTGTAATGATCAGTTTTTTTTTGTCAACTTAATGATTGTTTTTATATTCTATTCAAATTTATGATTTTTTATATAAAAACGTGCTTCATCCGTTAAATGATTAAAACAAACAATTTTTTTTACTTAAATAACAGACAATCATATACATTATGAAACACTTATAATTTGGGATACATCGAATATTTTAAACAATCAATGTATTTTATTTATAAAATTTTGTGTGAAAATTGTTTTAACTTATAAATAATAATCATTTAGTTAAACTTTATGATAGATTGAGCATCTATTATTTGAGGTAGAAGATATATATAAATAAAATATTTATTTGATTAAGGTTTACATTTTGCTCAGTTGTATCTAAGATTATATATAAATTTAGTATTTATTTATATTATTCTAACTTTTTATCATGTAAAAATATTTAGAGTATTTTTAAAATTTGATCAATTTAGTATATATAATTTAAACTTTATAATGTTTTAAATTTTTTGATCAAAATAAAATATATCTAATAGATTTTTTTATCAAGTTATTTTTTTAATATTTAAAATTTTTGATTAAGCTGAAATATTTATATTTTTATAACTTTTATCCAATAAAATTTTATTTTTTTAATTTTTTAACAAATAAAAATATTATAACAATTTTTTATTCGTTCAAAATATACGATTCAATTTAAAAAAACAAACCGGAAAAAAGAATCAAAATTATAAGTCTATTAAGTCATGCTTACTACTTTAACGGTTTCTTATCATTTGGGTCATTTTTATAATATGAATCTCGACTACGATTCATCTTTATAGCCGATATAGGACTTTTAAGAATATTTAAAAATTTGAATCATGACATATGCGGAAAAATCTCTATGTTTTTTCTATTATATGGACCATGTGATGATTCAATTTTTTACAAATATATGATCAAACAAAAATAAGAATGGATATAATAATTAAAAATAATTTATAATATAATTGGGAGAGAGAGAGAGTATAATCGATTATGGTAAGATTTTTTACAAATGATTAGTTTAATACTTAATAAAAATATAATGAATTATGTAATAATTTAATGTGAGTGACATACAATATAATTTTTCTAGTAACATAAACTTGTTTTTAAAATTATCTTGACATGTTATGTGGTGATGACACATCATCGTAGCATTTTTGTAAATCATACATAAAGACAATGTTATTTTTTATCTTTCTAAATTAATATATAGGGGATTTGTTGCAAAAACAGATAAATACCTAGTTCAAAAAAAAAAAACAGACAAATACCTTTATATACAAACCGAAATGCGTAAGGAATCCAACAACGTGTTCAGATGCTGTTGACACGTGCGACGCATGTTTTCAGCTTTGTGGTTCTCCATAACGTACGTACGTAGTTCCAAGTCCAACAATGTTTTTTTTTTTATAAAAAAATTGTATTATTTTCCCTAATTATGAAGTGTTACAAATTGTTGAGGGTCGCTTGCTTCATGTATTAGTATGGAAGTTAGGACTTGTGAAAATATGCTTCACCTTGGCCGTTGATTTTTTATCCAGCTTTAAGGAATCTCATCTTTATTTCTATTCACGAACACAATTCTAAAAACGTACGTCAATCTTGTGCTATACCATCAGTATACACCGTTACTTTAAAGTTACAGATGAGTTATCTCTTTTGTTCTCTGACAATTTTACACTTTGATGTTTTTTTTTAGATCTGAACCAAAATTTAAACCAATTTCCGAAGTATGTAGAAAGTCGGATATTCTTATCATTTAAACTTTAAAGTGAAGCTGCAGAGATTCTTTTTACAGAAACTGCAGAGATTCATGTATCAACAGTTTCTGTCATAAGCACAAAGTCACGGAACGTGTCACAGGAGTCTAAGAACTAAGAGAATGCCACTGTGGAGAGGAAATGGCGTGGAGTCTTGTAGCTGAGCTGGACAAGTTATTTCAAGATGAAGTCGAAGTCTACAATCAACGATCTAAGGATATCAAAAGAAAAAAGGAAAACATCAAAGAAGAAAAGGAAAAAGAGAAAAAAAACTATAAAAAAAAAGGAAATTGGTCTTTTCCTAGTTTGGGTAGAATTAAGAAAAGGATTTGGACCTATCATTATAAATATAGGTCTATTTACCTCTTCAGAGACTTATGCATTGTAGTGCTAAGGGTTTATAAGGGAAAATGGGCTTTAGGGTTTCTTGGTTTCTTGTATGGAAATCAAGAGAAACTTTCAATACTTGTATGGTTTGAGAATCTTGTGAGAGATTAGTTTTTTAGGAGATACTTGTAAGTTCTCTGGTTTGGTAGACTTGTAAGTTACCATTAAAAGATAATCTAATGAATCTGTTTTGAGGAATCCATGTGCCAATATCTGTTGCATCATTCTGTGCTAGTATTTGTTGCATCATCTGTCTATATAGCTCTTGCTTTTTTAATTGGTATCAGAGAGGGACACCTAGCCGAGCGATTTTTTCCTCAAACACATGTGTGATCCTGCATAAAATATGGCGAGCTATAAGACACTTATGGTCGTAAAGCCTAATCATCATGAAGAAAGTGAAGAATCTGATTATGAGTCAACAAATGACGAGTATGATGCTGAGTTAAATCCTGAGTACAAAGAGATTTGTGACACACTAGTTAGAATCACAAAGAAGAATGTGGTTTTAATCAAAGAAAAATCATGTCACAAGGTCATGATTGAAAGATTGGAGGCTGAACTAAATAAAGAAAAAGTAATTCACTGCAATTACAGTCAGAATTGGATGAAAAACTCAGACAGATCAGAATGCTGAATTCTGGAACAAATCAGCTTGACAAGATTCTGACCATGGGAAGAACAGAAAATCATGCAGATGTTTGGATATCAGAGATCAAACTATCAAGATAAAACTGTGTTTGTGAGTGGTGGAAAGCTTCAGGATGAAGAAAAACCTTATGGAAAAAGAAATCTTCAGACTAAAACATATCAGAGATCAAACTATCAAGATAAAACTGTGTTTGTGAGTGGTGAAAATCTTCAGGATGAAGAAAAATCTTATGGAAAAAGAAATCTTCAGACTAAAACATATTAGTGATCAAACTATCAAGATAAAACTGTGTTTGTGAGTGGTGGAAATCTTCAGGATGAAGAAAAATCTTATGGAAAAAGAAATCTTCAGACTAAAACATGTCAACATCTCAAAAAACCGGGCTGTTTCTATTGTGGAAAATATGGACATATCAAAGCTCACTGTTATATGTTTCTTAACAGAATAGACAGTCTTTGGAGATAGAGAAAATTTTCTTGGAATAGATGGAAGAATCAAGTCTGGATGAAGAAAAAATATTTTTATGGTATAGCTTATCCTCAAGGACAAGAAAAGATGCTTCGATGTAATACAGTCTCCATATTCAACAGATGCTGCATCAATTTTAAAGATAAACCAGAAGAGCAAAAACACCACAAGCTAGAGTTCAACTTGAAGAAACACAAAAAAGCTTGAGGATGTTTAAAAAAGGCACAAACCAGTTGGATCATCTTATAAACATTGAAAAAATTGATATGAATCGACGCGGTTGTGGATTTGAAGAGAAATTATTGGAATCTGATTCAGTTTTTGTTTCTGATAAAAAAACTGAGATTGCAGCAGCATCTGCTACAGAGCTAGAAACCAGAACTGATACAGAGACTGCAACAAAAAAATCCAGAATTGCAGAGTGAACGCTAGCACACTTTTCAACTTGTTAAAAGTAATTGTTTTAGATTTAGTCAAGAACTCAGTCATGAAGGTTAATGCTCAATAAGGTTTTGGTTAGAAAAGATGATGGTGCGATGGGCTATCAATTTCGGTTTGCAGAGCGAAGACTATCTTCCAATTAGCTTTTGGCTATGTTGTGACTCATTGTTGATGTTGTTAGTATGATTGATTTGAAGTTAGAATTGTTGAGTTCACAAACATAGTCAAAAAGGAGGGGTGGTTGAAAAATCAAATGGGTTTAAGGAGTTACATGTAGGCATCGGGACAGTGGAAGATCACTAGTGGCTCACTGGAAAAGCTGCGAAAGGAAAAGATGAAACTTCAGTGTTTTGCAAGAAGAAAACTCAAGAAATCGAGTTAAGAATTCACAGTCTCAGAAATATTAGGAGATACAGAGACAGAGAAGATGATACATATCAGAAAAGGGTTTACCTAAGATCATCAATGTAGCAGAAGAACACGGGTTGTTCATCATTGAATCTGTGGAATAAAGAATCAGAATTGTTTCCTTAGTTTCGTGAAGATGAAGTCTCAACGGATTTGATCGCAAGTCGTCATATCAATGAGATTAACAAGAGATTCAAATGTACCTGAGAATTCCAGAAGCACTACAAGAAAACACAATTTTTGCGACTCCCAAAAGAGTCCCAAAATGGTCGCAAATAAATCATTTGCGACCATTTTGGGACAAAAAAAAATAGTCGCAAATATTTGGTCGCTAAATAAAGTGGTCGCAAAACAGTCTCTAAATTGCGACTAATATGCGACTCCCACTATCAGTCGCAATTTAGCGACTAATATGTGACTCCCACTATCAGTCGCAATTTAGCGACTGATATGTGATTCCCACTATCAGTCGTAATTTAGAAACTAATTTGAGACTACCAATAAAAACAAAAACAAAAAACAAAAAACAAAATTAAAATTCCATAATTCGAAAATTCTAATTCCAATTCCAAAATTCCAATTCCAATTACGAAATATGATCAATACAACTAAACATCACACTCCTTTAATAACTCAGATATATTTAGATTGGAACTTAACAAATAAAATGGAAAGAGAAAATGATTCATAAGCAAAACTTCTTCTAAGCTTCTAAACTTCTAAACTGTAACTAGAAGGAATGTTAAACTCTGATTTTGGCCGACCCATAAGCCTCTTCTCTTGCAGAAGCTTCTTGGCAGATTCTCTTCTGTTTCTTCAATGTTCTTCAGCTTGTATTTATATCATCCATCCACACACACAAAAAAAACCATTAATCTTTGAAATACTCAAAACCATCAATTTATGAAAAAGTAATCATACTCGATTAGGAGTTGCAATTCTGCTATTCCGGTAGTCCACTGTATTGAGCTCTCTTCTGAGCTACGTTTCTGAACCTGAGACAGTTGGAAAAGTTATTAAGGACGAAATTCTTGTTACACTTAGAAATTAAAACAATCAATGTTACAACAACAACTTACTTTAAGATGATCAGGTATCTTATATAACTCATCGTCTACTCGCTTCAATTCGTTCTCAACTTCCTCTGCATCATCAAGATTTTTTCCCCCTTTTCTTTGCCAGCTCTTGTTCAATGTACTTTACCCTATTGAATCAATAAGAGGAACACAATCCTTTAATGCTTAGAAATAAAACCTCACTAGCTCGATCTGTATCTTGGAATCGGCAATGAGAAACTAAAAATTAAGGCTTGTAAAGAGATTCTTACATATTGGGATCTTCAATTAAAACAGCTGTCTCTTGAGCAAAAGTATCCTGCAACACAAGCTCCTCTTTCTCTCCTTCAGCTTCGGGTTTCTCCACTGTTTGATAAATTATAAACACAAGAACATGTTCTAATTAAATATCAATCCAATTTACAGACAGAAAACATCTGATCTAATTTGACCTTGCTTACTCTTAGATTACTAGAATCAACATAAATCCAGAAATCAAAAGTTAAAGAACTTAAACTCACCTTTGCCGACACCTCGGTTTGATCTCCCACGGCCGGTAAATCAAAAACCACCGCCGGATCTACCACCTCGGCATCTACTTGCTTTTTCCTTGTCAGTCATTATCTTCAAGTTCACAACAAATTGAGAGAGATTATCTTCAGATCGGGAACAATCCGGAATCCTGAAGCCTAGAGATCGCGATAGATCGAGAGAGAGAGAGATAGAGAAAAATACCAAGCTTGTTGGACCCAGAGATGATTCGCGAAGATAATCACCCAAAAAAGATGAGCGAAGAGGAGAACAAAAGGAATTGTACGTGGAGAAGAAGAGAAGAAGAGATGAAGAAGAAGCGGAGGAAGGAGAAGAGAAAGAAGAAGAAATCAACAATGGCGAGAACCGGCAAAGAAGAATCGCCACCGTTGAGGGTTTCTCGAGAACCGATTGGAAACTCTCGTCCAAGCTCGGAAGCGCTTCCAGGCAAAGAGCAGAACAATCGGCGGTGAGGGAAGAAACAAGGCGGGGCAGATGGAGGACATGAGAAAAATATTGAGAGAGAAAAGGTAAGTCTCGAAAGTTTTTGAGAGAAGAAGAAGAAGAAGAATCGGAGGAAGGAGAAGAGAAAGAGAAAGAAAAAGAAAAAGGAAATAATTTTATTTTGTAAATAACGAAAGGGTCCCTAATTAGTCGCAAATCGGTTGAAAATCACAAAAATGAGGGATAATTTGCTGCATAACATTTCATCAAAAAATTTCATTAAATTTGAAATCGTCTCAAAATGGTCGCAAATTAGCGACTGTTTTGTGACGATTCTTAATAAATCACAAATCTATACCATAAACCCTAAATTTTCAATCATTCTGATTCTAAATATGACTTAACAATCATTCTTATTCTAATTCTAACACTACAACTCTCTATTTAAACAATCAACTAAGATATGGTAAGAAAATTTTGAAAATTTTTTATCTTTCAAAATCATTCCATATAAAACACATATACACTTACTACATTTTTGAAAATATACATACATAAGTTTAAAATATTAGAATTTAAATATTTTTTTCTCTGTTATCATGATTCAGTGTATATATAATTCAAATCTATGTAAAAACGTACAAAATAACATATTTACAATTCAATTTTGATGATTTTTAAAAACAAAATCGTGTAGAGTTGCTAAACGGTCGCAAATTTGGGACCCTTTTGTGACTACGATTATAAACAATCGAGTGGAGTTGCTAAACAGTCGCAAATTTGAGACTCTTTTGTGACTACTTATACATGTTATGAGTAGAAACAAACATAAGTTTAGAATATTGAAAATTACAAGTTTCTTCCTCTAATATCATGATTCAGTCTATATAATAATTCAAATCTATATAAAAACGTCTAAATTAACCTATTACAATTATATATTGATGAATTTCTTTAAAAAAATCGACTGGAGTGGCAAAACCGAAGCAAATTAGTCACAAATTTGGGATTACTTTTGCGATTACAAAGTAAGACTACAAATCAGTCACAAATTTGTAACTCTTTTGTGACTACTATGTTTTGTCGTTAATTTCTTTAAAAAAATCAACTAGAGTGGCAAAACCGAAGCAAATCAGTCACAAATTGGGCTACTTTTGCGACTACAAAGTCAGACTACAAATCAGTCACAAATCAGTCACAAATTTGCGACTCTTTTGTGACTCCTCTGTTTCGTCGTTAATTTGCGACTGTTTTGCCACTGCATTACGAGTAGTCGCAAATTAGTCACACTTTCGTCCCGCATTTTCGTGACCAAAAAAGAGTCGCAAAAAATGGTCACAAAAACTGTGTTTTCTTGTAGTGAAGATTGGTATCGGAGGAAGTCACTAGAGGATGCAGCAACGGATAATCGGAGAATACAAGCATCCGAAAACCACTATCAGGAGAATCAAAGGGATAAAGGGCTCGGTGAGAACCGGCGTTCAAAAGAGTAGATCAGCGAAGGAGAGATCACCGGAAACACTAGTCAGAGAGAGTGACGGTGGTCGGAGTTGTAGATCGGGATTTACATTTGAGTCAAAATCAAAACGAGAAGCTTTGATATCACCGATCGAGTGAACAAAGGGGAAGATGGATGCGGAGTAAAGATGCAGGCGCAAGCTCGAATGAAGATCAACAAGAATTGCGACGTGGGAATCGCCTGATAGTGCAAAGTCATGAATCGGAATCGCTTATGAGGTTGTCATCTTGAAATCTGATTTTGCCATCGGAGAAGATGACGATGTGTTCCCATCGTGAAAAAGAAAAAAAAATTGACTAAAGCCCAAAGGTGGAGATTGTAGAAAACTGGGACTTAGTCAATATCTCGTTGGACTTAAATTAAGCCCAATAGCCAAAGGAGAAGTTGTTGGCAAGAAGGAAATTACGTTTCAAGCAACAAGGTCGACTACGGTTTGGTTATAAAAGAACCCAGAGTCATTGAAGAAAACATTGTGTTATAGTTGGCTTTGTGCTACATTGTGTTATGTTTTATTTTAGTTGTGCTTCCACGCAGGGGGAGAACATGGTCTAAGTAATGAAGTGGCAAGGATTCAAGAATTCTCAAAATGATGATTAAGATTAAGGGGGAGTAATCTATTTAGGGGGAGATTGAAGATGTTTGAATCAAAAGTGGGAGATTGAAGCTGCAGAGATTCTTGTTACAGAAGATGCAGAGATTCTTGTATCAACAGTTCCTGTCATAAGCACAAAGTTACAGAACGTGTCACAAGAGTCTAAAAGCTAAGAGAATGCCATTATGGAGAGGAAATGGCGTGCAGTCTTGTAGCTGAGCTGGACAAGTTATTCCAAGATGAAGTCGAAATCTACAATCAACGATCTAAGGATATCAAAAGAAAAAAAGGAAGACATCAAAGAAGAAAAGGAAAAAGAGAAAAAGACTAAAAAGAAAAAGAAATTTGTCTTTTCCTAGTTTGGGTAGAATTAGGAAAATGGTTTGGACATGTCATTATAAATATAGGTCTGTTTACCTCTTTAGAGACTTATGCATTGTAATGCTAAGAGTTTCTAAGGGAAAATGGGCTTCAGGGTTTTTTGTATGGAAATCAAGAGAGAAGCTTTCAATACTTATATGGTTTGAGAAGCTTGTGAGAGATTAGATTTTTTAGGAAATATTTGTAAATTCTCTGGTTTGATAGACTTGTAAATTACCATTAAAAGATAATTTAATAAATATGCTTTGAAAAATCCACGTGCCAATCTATATTGCATCATTATGTGCTAGTATCTGTTACGTCATCTGTCTATATAGCTCTTGCTTTTTCATAAAGCATTTATAATAATCAAAGAAAATCTTCAATAATAGTTGTGGACGGTGAAATTCGATATTGAACCAATTACACACGGCGCATCTACACCAAACACCACTTGGTTAGTTTGAGGTTTTCTTTAGTGGAATAAACTTTTTGTATCTACTAGCTCCGACTTCCGAGACTTGTATTTCTTTTTTGTAAATATAAATAAATATCCATAAAAATCTGAGTGGTTTCAAAAAAAAAATAGCTAAGACATGGTTACATGAGGATAGAGATATAGAGATGACAATTATGATGCAATGATTTGAAGATATGCCATTAATATTATAAATATTATTTTTCAAATCAAAGAGACTACCGACCAAAACTTTGGAATTTTCGAGTTAACAAAAAAAAAAAAACATAAGATAATCAAACAAAAAATATGAGAGTATGTTGAGGCCTTCGGCTTGGGATGGAAGAAACGAAAGTAACTAAGCCAGCAACTAACAAGTTCTTTTTTTGTTTTTTTGTAAGTAAGAACATATCATTTGAAATCAGTTTTCAACCTGTCGAAGATCGAATCTGGTAAAATTTCCAACAATTTAAATTTTAAAATGTATAGAAGCCACTATAGTCTATATAGCTTCTTGAGACGTCTTTCAGTTGCCATAAAATCTTTCTTTTTGTGTGTTGTTTTTCTTTCTTTATTCTGAGTAAAAGCGTAGAAATGGTGTTGATTGAGCAAGTAAATATATATATATGCAGGCTCGGTTCTTGGCCCATAGTGTTTAAGTAAGATATCATATTTTAGAGCCCAAAGTTTAACAAAAGTTTGAGAATTAATATTATATGCATATGAGATTACACATTACCGAATATTATTAGTGGGCCTGATACTATCCCCGTTAAATGAGTAAGTGTCCATGACTCCATCATGGCATAAACTTTTCTTACATCTTTCAAAACAATACGGAGTATATTGAAAAGATTTGAGTTTTAGTGAGTTTTGAGATGATTTGAGTTAATTATGTAAATTGTTATGATTTGTTTTTAAAATTTTATGAAATCTCACCTAAAATCATAAGATTTAGATTTTTATTTTTTTAACTAAGAAACTACACTAAAACATCTTCAATTACTAAAAATCTTTTAAAATCCACCACTTAAAATATTTCCAATAACATTGGATTTGAAGGTTAATTTACAAATCACTAGTTCAATAAAATGTGATTTTAAAAAACTTTTTAAAATTCATCTTTTAATAACATATGATTTGTGATTTTAATATAAATCACTCCGAATGGTAAATTGAATACACCCCCATAAATGAATTGCATCACAGAAATCATGTTGAGTTGTGAGTCTGATAGAACCTTAAATACCACCGTAAACTGATTGGGCCTAAGACAACTAATTTAAGGCATCTTAACAATTATTTATCATGGTTTCGATCGATATAAAGCAAAAAAGAGACAAAATTGCAAACTCTCGAATTTTAATTGTGAAACTAGATTCTAAACATGTGCGTCTGCACGAGAATTTTATTTTTGTTTATCAAATTTTGTAATATAATTTGTGTTTATTTTTGTGTTTAGATATAAATTTTTTGTAAATCTAATTTTTGTCATATGAGACACATAATTATTTTGGTGTTTAAATATAATTTTTTTTTTCTAATCAACCCTAGAACGGGAGTTCAATATGAAATGTAACGGGAGTTCATTATGTTGACATAATCTTTTTCTAATCCATCCTAGAACGGGGGTAAGTTTTAATTTTGTTTTTTGATATTTAGTTCTATTTTTCGACAAAATGTATTTGTCGATGTAAAAATTTGAGATGTGTTAACAAATTTATTTTTGGTATAAAATATATTATAGAGTTTTCTAAAAATTTAATCCACAATGAGGGCATGAGACAATTTTTTATTTGTTTTTTTTTTATGTAATTTATTTTGTATAGAAAAATATTTTTTTGGTATGACATGTATGATTCAAATATAAATTAAAATATATTTTTATTAATATTGTACTAAATTGAATTGTTTGGCAACTGGAATAGTAGTTATCCACAAAAAATAGTCTAATATGAAGGTTTTCTTATTTTGACACAAAATGTTACCCTCTTTTAATAGTATAGTATAATTTTAGTATTCCATAGTTTTGCTAAAATTCTAAAATGTGAATTGTTTTAGTATTCTATAATATGTTTTATAATGCATGAATAAAAAATGAACAAAAATATTTTTTTAGTATTCTATGTTTATAAACAAATATGTTTAAACATATATATGTACATATTGAGAGAATAAAAAAAAAATACTTTTTTGTAGTAATTTGAAAAAAAATAAACCCTTTTTATTCATTGATTAAGTGAATCATTACAAACACACAAAAAAAAATAGTTACAATTATTTTTGTTTAGAAGGCTCTCCACAATTATGGATTAACATTTGGAAGCACCTTGCACTTCTCAAAATTGTTCCTATGCGCCCGCATCCTTCAGTGACCATGTTGAGAAACGCAAAAAATATTCTTTTATCATCAGCCTGAAAAAATAGAAGGTAAAACGTTTATATTTTCAAGATTTTTCACCAAAAGCAAGAAGAAGCAATATATTTTTGGAAGCAATATGTATCAATGGTTGAAATTATCTTTTTTTATATAGACGAATGAAAAGTACTGCATAAGTTTATGTTTGGCTAAAAAAATCTAAACAGATATATGCTATTATTGGCAAATCTTTTTAAAATACGGATATTTGATTCTTAATATTTTGGTATTGATAACTGAATGTTATATATCTATATACATAATCGAAATTATGGTTATGCAAATCTAATTAATGATATATATTGTCATTTTTTTTACATTGATATATATATTGTGATTAATGGCAACAAAATTGTAATATTGAAATTTTAGGAAACCACAAATTAATTCCTTTAGTATATTTATTTATGTGCAAATGTATTTATTTTGTATAATAAGTCATGATGATTTTACGAATCTAATTAATTAATGCTTTTTCCTTTTATCGTTAGAAGCTTGTGGTGGAATTCTTAATTTTGAATTTGAATAGAATAACCATTTCCGGTTTAGATTTTATGATAATATTTTTTTAATAAATATTTATTAATATAAATGAATATTAACAAAATCTGGACAATCTTACGAAGATTAATTAGATTTGCATTTCGAATTTAATTCTAAATTAACAATTCCTAAAATTGTGTGATTCTTAAAATATTAATCATTTTATATATATAAATAAAAAATATTGAATCTATATTATTAACTGAATGTTGTCCATATGCATGATTGAATTGATGGTTGTGCAAATTTAATTAATAGTATATTCATTTTTCGGTTTGAAAAATATTCAATTATAAATCCGAGTGTATTAATAAGATTTAAATTTAGAAGTAAATATATTTTGTTATTAATTTCAAATATTTTGTTTGTAACTGTTAATGAAATCTCAAAAAATCTACATTAAATTCAAATTTTAAGATTATCTTTCAATACAAATTGTTAATTTTGAATTTGAATCATTTAAAAAATGGATTATTAATATTATTGGCATAATCTAAATTCAAAAATTTTAAATAAATAATATTATTTTTGTAACAAAATAATAATAAAAATTTAAATTATTTTTGTAATATGTAATTTATAATAATCGATTTTATCATAATTTTAAATATTTAATTAATTTTTGGCATAGTCTGAATTTTTCTAATTACGAATTAAAATTAATATATATATATATATATAATCGGATTAATTAATTAAACTACTCTTTAATTGAACCAACTATAATTAATTTTTTAATTTAACCAAAACTATCTGTTTGGCAACGGAATAGTAGTTTTCCAAAAAAATAATAGCTTAAAATGAAGGTGTCACTGTTTGGACACAATTGTGTCCCCCTTTTAACAGTATAGATTTACAGTGGTGGAAAGTTAAAAAAAAATTGTTTTATCCACTAAATAATTCGGAGTTTTTAAGGATCGGTTCCATACGTTCATAGAACCGGCCAAAAAAAGGAAAAATTAAGCTAAGAATAGAGGATGTAAAATCGGCTAAAGCTAAACGACTTGTGACGCTATGAAATTCGTCTAAGTTAAAGTAATAATATTTAACCTAAATAAGTTGTTTATAAAATATATTTTAGGGCTATATTTTATACTTTCTCACACTTAATATTATTGTCAAGAAAACAAATAATAATTTGAAGAAATCATGAAATATAACTTTTAATGATGAACCACTTTTTCGAAAATACCATCAAGCAAGTACAAACTAATCAAAAATACTAACTTTCTCAATGAAACTTAAATAAAAAACAAATTTCTATATTTTCAAGATGGATAAAGATCGAGTGTTTTCAACGTTATTTATTTCAAAAAGTTAAGGTAATCGTTTTGTTCATTATCATACCGAAAAATTAGGTATATATCAACCGATAACTAGAAATTAGGTGCAACTCTCCACGTCAGCAATTCCTTCCTTTATACCCTTATAAACGTTGACGTCATTTTTGATATCTCCCGTGAAATTAAGTTAATTGCTCGATAGGAGCATTTAATGCAAGGCAAAGCTAACCCGACATGCATTTAATGCACAATAGACGCATTTAATGCAAAGTTAACTTGAAGATAAAAACATACCATAAGTTTCCATCGCTTTTTAGATTAACTACAAAAATGCCATTGTTCAGAAAATTGTTTTTTCCAGCGTTAGGCACCGCCAACACTGTTAATCTGATCGTCAATACTGTTCAAGAATGGACATTGCCTATGTTCACCAGATGGTTAGCTATTTGGTTAACATGATAACTAACATGATATCCCGATAATTTTACATGTTAACCATGCACCGATAAGTTTACGTTTATCTTGTTAACCCAGTTATCATATAGAATGTTAATGTGCTAACAATAATATATGATATTTGTAACGTCCTAACAATAATATATGATACTTGTAACGTGCAGACGCATTTAATGCAAAGTCACATTGTTAACTCGTTTGGCCCATGAGCGCAAGTTCATCATCAATTTGATTTACGTTCGCTTTATCTCTCCAAGATGGAAGCAACGTCACCGATAGCTTAGCAGTGATACTGTTAACTAAGTTGGTGCCGATGATAACAAGTGTTAGCATATAACAAATTGTCCTAATCAACTAATACCGGCGGTTGGCAACCCTTCTTACAAAGATGAAGGAAGTTTATATGAGAATCGTAAAACTAAAATAACAGGTTAACATAATAGTTAGCCGGTTACTTTTATTGCACCAAATGTATAATAAGGTTAACGCCATTAATGTTAGCCGATGTTTGCCAAATATACGTTTGTTGCCCCTATTAGATATAATTGACTTTCAAAACTGATTAACTATTTCGTAATTCGATAAGGTAAAATAACATGTTAACAAAGCGGTTCGGTAGTTGACAAGTAAGTTAAAGATGGTAACAAAGTTAACGTTTTGGTTTTATCATAAACTAATTGACGACTTATAGATGGGTGATCAAGTTAACAAATTAATGTATAGTTAACATTGAGTCTGTAGATACTAACACAAAGAAAATAAGTCAACAACCCGAGAATCACAAACATCAAACTCTTTGCATTTCTCTACCCCCTCCCTCCTCCCCCCCTCCCCCATTTGCATGAACTTGCATAACAAATATCATGGTTTGTCCCGAGTTGTGGTTGGATGTGATCTGCGGGATACCAAAAAATTATAGAAGTTAGCGGATATTTATTTTGTTAACATGAAATATGTTAACATCTGCATTACGAATAACATTATTGTTAACGCTAACAATGATATCACGAAAAGTATATTATCGACGTACCTCGGTGTTACCCTCTCCATTTGGTTGAGCTGGGTTGACAACGTTTTCATGTCCATCTTGTGAGATAACATTAGTGTTAACAAAAAAATAAAAATGTTAGCAAATAACTTCATTTGTGAACGATAACTTACCGCTGGTGTTTCTCCATCACCTCCACCCACTTCATCTGGCGGTCGGTTTCCCTTGGTGGCCTAATAAGGAACAATCAATTTAACGTTTTAAATTAGTTTGTTTACTTGCTTTGTAAGGATACCCTTATGTTTTCTTCTTCTGTGTGGTTGTCGGTGTTTGGTTGTTGGATTCCCTGCATCTGATAACTTTAAAATTAGTGTCCTAATGATTTATCAGATAACTACCTTAACGAGAAGCTGCGAGTATCTGCGGATAACTATCTGCGAGTATCTAGATCTAAAATCATAAAGAAAATAAGATCTAGATAGAGAACCAACCATCGCCGTCAACCCACCAAAAGAAAGAGATTCATATGGCTGAGGCAAGAACCAACGACGTCGCCATCTAACCTTCAATAAATCACCACTGAGAGATGTAAATCTCTCCAACCATCACACTCCTTTATCAATGGAGGATGAGGCTTTCTCAAGTCAAGAAGAAGACCAAAGAGGCGAGAAACAAAGACAAGGAATTAAATACAAACATAGAAAAAGGGACGACACATCGTTGGAGACGAGCTCCGGTCACCGGCCAAGCCACATGAAACCTTAGAAGAAATGAGAGAGAGAGAGAGAGAGAGAGAGAGAGAGAGAGGGGGAAAGAGAAGAGAAGAAAGAAGATGAAGAGAGAGAAGATGAAGATCTCTTTCTGACAATTTTTTGATATCTATAGCCCACAATAATATGTAAACTCACCCTATTTGGGTTATAGCCACTGTCGAACACTCGTAGGGGTTTAAAGGTGATTTCGCTATCAACAGTAATTAACTTGTGTACAGTGCCCATATAAAACATCTAATTTCGTCAATAATTAATACTAGTTAATGCTATTACTCTTTAGGCAATTTATATTTTAACTAGTGTAATTTTGAAATTGAACATATAGTGATTGTATTTTTGCAAACTTTATGTATAGATTAATTGTAATAATGCAAACCCCCTAATGTTTTTTAGATATTTGATTAGCCATGGGCATTTGGGTCCGCGGGTCGGGTTGTTTTGGATTTTTTGGGTTTTGGGTCTTTCGGGTAGTGAAGAATTGAACCCATTCGGGTCCCGGGAAAATTTTGGTTCCTTTCGAGTCCTTTCGGCTTCGGGTCGGTTCCTTAATTTCAAATTAGATCCGTAAAGGAACCGAAATAATTTTCGGATATGGTTTTACCCGAAATAATTTTCGGGTATGGTTTTACCCGAAAACCCGAAAAAATCTGAAAAACCAGAAAAAATCTCGAACATAACATGTTTTCGGGTTTATCGGGTACCCGAACGGGTCTTGGGTAAAACCCGGCCCGAACCGAACCGAAATTTGAATCAAATTTGAAGAAGAACCGTTCGGGTTATTTTGAAGAACCGAAACCGAACCCAACATTATTTTTTTGGTCGGGTCGGTTCGGGTCCGGTCGGGTCGGGTTTTATGCCCAGGGCTATATTTGATTAAGAAGAAATTTTATAATTTATAATTGTTTATGACCATAATGTTTACCAAATTTTATAAATTAGTATTTCATCATCAAAAATTCATTCATAACTTCTTTATTTTTTTAACTATTGGAGTATTAATTAACAATAAATATTTAAATCAATTGCTATTTTCATATCTTCTATTACTACCAATTGCAATTACTCATTTAAGTGTCAATCTTTTAGTAATCATTTTTGTGCGCGCAAAATAAGTAACTATTTCTCTGTTATTCATTTGTACACGACTTTAAGTCCAATAATTTTCTTATTCAGCATATAATTGTAATAGCATTGGACGAACGGATATGTTTATCTGTTTATCCCTTATCAGTTTATCCCATAATTATTGGGATACTAAGATAAATTTGCATATAAACAAAAAATACCATGAGTCAGTTTAAACTTTTGACAACGAGGACATATATTTGATATTATTAAAGAAAAAAAATCGTGTCTAGTTGATAAACCCTTTGAGAATAAAGAAAGTGTGGTAGAAGAAAGGCATCAAATGCTTTGTTATTGGGATTCGCACTATTGCTGAATTCCACGATCTGCCAACCATCTATTACTGTAATTTACATTTTTCTTTTCCTCTAAATTGTAAAATTCCAAACAATAACATATAGTATAAAATAAACAAAACCAAATGAATATATGTTCTTGGTCTACCTCCCTTCGATTAGGGTAGGGAGGGAATCTATTTTCTGATTCCATTCTTTGCTTACGGTCAAAATCAAAATCCTTATTTTCCATTTCACATAATACTATTCCTTTTATGTTGGAAAACAATAATGTTAGATTTCAATTTGAGTTTATCTTTTATATTTTGTTTTTCCCATGAAAATGGTGGAAAGTTGACGTTGTTTTCATAAAGTATATAATACACTACAATAGAGACCATACTTTTTCCATTTTCTATCTTTAATTCTATACAAATTCTCCATTGAAGGCTGCTCTCTAAATTCTACTAATAGATAGATAGAGAGAGAGATAAGCAAATTAAAATAAAAAAGCAATCCCACAACCTAAAAGAGAAGAAAATAATTGGTGATTTTTGGTAAGCAAAAAAAACAATTTTTATTGTTTCGTGAGAGATTTTTCACACACACACACAAAAAACTCAAAAACTAAACAAAGGTGAAGTTTTTACTCCTTTTTTTTTTTTTTCCTTCCATGGCGTAAGATGATTCACTTTCTCAAGGTTTGTCTTTTTATATCCGATCACAAGGTTTCGGGTTTTGCTTTGGATTTCCGAGGATTCAAGGAAGCTCGGATTTATCCTGGGTTTAAATTAGTTTAGGGGTTTGATTTCTGGGATAACTTTTGATTTCGATTCTAAAGTGTTAAAGTTTGTTCCGTTTTAGAGGTGTATGGTAGTTTTATAGTTTCTTCTTCGGTTATGTGGATGGCTACACGATCTAATTCTGGGTTCCGTCACGAGGAGTCTCTGAGTTCTGTGATGAGCCGTCACGCCATAAATTTCCAGTCGAATACTTCTTCAGAGATGATTCAGATGGGTCCTTACTTGGGTCGAAGTGGTGCCTTGTTGGGGATGAATATGATCAATAATGCCGCTAATTCTGGGTTAATTCAAGCTGGAAATTCTTCGATTGATTCGGTTTCTGGGCTCAAGCTAGATACTTCCTTGGCTAGTGAATGGTCAACCGAAGAACATTTCAAATTGGAGGATGGCCTTGAGAAGTGAGTTTATGTGATTTCTTTCTATCAATGAGCCTGAGATGGTTTTTGTGTTCAAGTATGGCTGAAGGATTTGATTCTGTTTTGCAGATATAAGGATAAGCCAAGTATCATGAAGTATATTAAAATTGCAGCCACTTTACCTGACAAAACCGTTCGAGATGTTGCTTTGCGGTGTAGATGGATGACGGTAAACCTCTCTTCACCTATCTGCCATTTTTGAGTTGTTGTAGCTTTGTATCCATTTTTGAGTTGTTGTAGCTTTGTATCCATTTTGTGTAGTCATAGTCTCCACTCTTTATAAGTTAGATAACACTTTAGTGTAGAATCTTTAGGAAAATGACACACAGGATGCAGTATCTAGGTGGTCTGATTTCGTACATACAATAGAGCAGACAGAGATTCCTAAACTAAACAGAACGAAATGGTTTCTACTTTGATTTTGTTTGGGGTGGACTTTGCCTTAGGATGGAAATTTAGTCTTATTATCGCCTGATATTGTAACAAATGAGTTCTTGGGATGAGAATAGGGAGCATAACAGTCTCTGGGGTTGGAGTTTTGAGCAAAATCTTCTCTAATCTGCATAATGATTTCTTACATTAATCTTTTGTCTTTGTACATTAAAATACTGAATTTGTTTTGCACAGAGAAAGAGAAGAAAAGCAGAAGAATTAAATTGTGGGAAAAGAATCAGTTCTAGCAAGGTATGTATGTTAGCGATTCTTGATGAATGACCACTCTTGAATAACAATTGAAAATGACATTTTCTTTGTTTTGTTATTTGAGATCAAGTTAGATTGAAAGATGATGGTAGGAATGAGATGGAATATCTTTTATATCTTTGATAAAATTTTCGGTCCTAAGGTTCCTTTTCTAGAAGGCAACTTTCTAAAAGATTCATATTTCTAGCAGGCGGAATTGTCTTCGGGCATACCTTCTGTTTTGCCTGATAACATGGCTTCGTACCCTTTCTTGATGCCCTTTACGAGCTCCAGTAAACATATTACATGTGAAGGTCATCATCTATATTTATCTGAGATTTATTTCATCCAAATTTACCAACTCCAGGTCTTTATTGATATGCGCACATTCATATCGTATTTTTTTTTCAAAAGGAGGCAATATGTTCTTGTTGCTTGGTGTATTTACAGTGGTTCAAAATATTGTTTTGGTATATATCCGATCTTATTTTGTTAGATAAATAAGATCATTCTGGCTTATTGTATTCAGCAAGACTTTTGCTCTCTTAGTAGGGTGACTAAGATAACTGCGTCTCTAAAGTAGTTTAGTCTTGGAAGAAGCCTTACGCATAGATAGTGAAGTTGGTGAATCTTCTTAACTTCATTGTCCTTCTCTAGATTGCATTCTTGTCAAGATGAATGTATCATCCATAAAATTTGCCAGCATTTTTTCCATCATGTTGATGCAAAGAGGAATTTCTGAGATTATTTTTGTCATACAACTAGTATAGGAGTATAATGCCTACAGTATGTTTTTGTAGTGAAATTTTACATTGAACTCCTGTAAAGATGATCCCTTTAAGCTGTCTTTCATGTGGAGTTTACTTGAAGTTGCAGTAATCTTTTAGTCTTGCCTTTTTTTTTTAACTGATTCTTTCGTTTTTCTCCCTCAGATTTAAATGGCCATGCAATAAGTCTCTTAGAACAGAATGTAAGAGCTTTTAGTCAAATTAGAGCTAATCTCTCCTCATATAAGGTAAGTTATAGATTATCTGGTTTAAAAGAATGCAAATGCGTTCTTGCTAAACTCGCTCCGTCCTGATGATTATGAACAGGTACAGGATAACATAAATCTCTTTTGTCAGACAAGGAACAACCTTTTCACCATCCAGAATGAGTAAGTTGATACTTTTTTAACATTTCTGATAAAGTGAGTGGAGCTTCGTTGACTGATGTCTTAATTTGGCAGCATGAGTAATATGCCTGGCTTGATGAGCCAAATGCCACCATTCCCGGTTGCAATCAATGATGATCTCTCGGCTACTATATTAAGTAATTCAACTTTGGTAAGTTAAAAGTCCATTGCTTTTAGATACCGAATGTCCACAATACCCTTTTCTTTTGTTTACGTTTGACTCCTATTGTGGTTCAAACCTCAGATCTCTAGTTTAAGGGACTCAAACATAGAATTATTGTGCATCTAACTAGCTGAGTTTCTTAGACCAGTCAATGTTTGCATGTGTTTGAATGTTTTGGTTTGAAGAGAGCATACGAATAATAGCTTCCCAACAGTTCAGATCGTATACACATGTTAGTTTCACTTGATCTCTTTGGCGATAGCAATGACTTTGGCTTTCTCGATTTGTACCAGGCGATGCCATTCAACACAATGCAAAGTGGCGGTTTCCACATGAAGCAGGAGCCTTTGGGATGACTTAGGAAATCATCTGGTTTCCCTTAATTACCTGTAAATTGTCTTAAAGAAGCCTGAGGAAGAAAAAAAGAGCTCACTATATCTCGTTTTTTTTTCATCCACCGCATCTCATTACACGTTGCGAATTTGTAGAAATGTGATTCTTTCGTAACACCAAAGATCTCTATCGCCACGCCGGATGTTGAAACATGGCATAATAATTAAGAAACGAGTAGTCTTGCTCCCGGCTCTAGACTCAAAACCCTCTTGACAAGGTCTGTAGATTGATCAACTTAGTTCAATGTTCTTGGAGAATTCTAAGCGATGTGTATAAAATGATTCTATGGGAGATAGAATAGCCATTGCTGTTGCTCCGACCGGAAGTGGATGGTTGTGTTCCTTCGTAGGTTGTTATCATAAATGTTTTAAAACAAGAACAAGAAAAATACAAGAATCCATGGGGACGACTTCAATTAATATAAAAATTATGGGACCAAAGGTAAAAACACTACATCATCCAATTGAATCGGTTTTGGGAAGATGAAACATGATCTCCTCCTCTTGACGATGGATCATCAAAGTTGAAGCTTCTTATGGATCGATTGTTGCTGCCATTTTGTTGGAAATAAGAATTAGGATGACAGAGATTGTCGCTGGAATCGAGTAACAAGAATGGAGAAGTGGAGGCAGTGGAAGCCATTGCTGTTGCTCCGACCGGAAGTGGATGGTTATGTGTTCCTTCGTAGGTTGTTATCAGTATCGACATGTCTTCTAAACACCTTTGCACCTTCACAAATGCAACAACTCATAAATAACTATCTACATATAGCATATTAAAAGAAAAACTATATCTATACACATATATAGTAGCATTTCATTTTCACTAGAAGTTACGTAAGTTGATCTAAAATAGGATCATGACATATAGATAATTTAGTGATTTATACTAATGTCGTTATTGTTTCATCAGTTGAGTTCAAATTTAGTAGAATGCATATTGTTGGGGAAAAAAAAATTAGATCTAAAATTGCCCCAACACTATAGAATAGAATTTGTCTTTTAATAAATAAATTATAGCCTTTTAGGGTTGGTTTGCTAGATAGATAGCCAACTTTTGTTCTTATCAAAAAATTGGTGAAAAAAAAACACGCGGTGTCAAAATCGTAAGTATGAGGTATATTTTTCGTGTGTTATTTAAAGAAATAGTGTTATGTCCTAAAATAATGTGTTATCGAAAAAAATAATATGATACATTAGGAAAAACCTGTTTGAAATACATGTTAAATTTAAAAAAAAAAAAATGCGAGAAATAAATCAACTTATTTTACGTTGTTTTTGCAAGTAACATAGTAGAATTTGGCTATCTAATGCATATTTTCTAAATTATAATACTCTGGAATTTGAGGGTATGTGCATGCATTTGCACTTCTCGCAGAGCTTACCTGTTTCCTTACGGGACATCCTGGAGCCACGGTGCATCGGTAATAAGCTCTTGGACATGGGTTCCCTTTCGCGGTTTTCTGACCGTACTTTCTCCATTGGCATCCATCATTCATCTACACATATATAATACATAAAATCTTTCAAAAATTTCATATTACCAATCTCCAAATTATTGAGTCTAAGATCGGTTATATATATAAAGAAACTCACGGTTGCGGTCTCACATCTCGCTCTTACAGACACCCTGGCCTTTCTATTCCCCGGAGAAGACGATATGACACGTGGTGCATTCGTATCTAAGCTGCTACTATTGTATCTTTGCTGATGAGACTCAGCTTCCTTGGTCTCTTCTTGTTTCTGCTTCTTCTGTAAAGAAAGGGAAAGCCCTAATTCTCTTTCCACGGATTTAGATCTCCCAGCTCCTCTTTTTCGAGCCTTATCCATAAACCAGCTACCTTGTGCGGCAAGGAACGTTTCGAGATCCTTAGGTTATAAAGACATCAATCAACTTTCATGTTAATTATCACAACCATATGTATGGAATGGAACTAAGTACGAAGACACAAGATTCTCTCTCTCTCACCATCTTGTTGGTTTGATCGAAAACCGGGAATTTCATCTCCAGATGACGATAATCTTGAAGGGTTTGCTCTACAAGTTTCTTCAACCTCGTATTCTCTTCTTTTACATGTTCCATCTCGATCTGCATCTGCAAGATCTGATCTCCATCCATGGATGTTAACATATTTTCACACAAAATGTTTTATGTATAGACGTATCGTATATGTACCTCTTCACGTTCGTTTTCTTCTTTTCTGGTTCTCGAACCTAAACAAGATTCGTCGACATCGTCTTCTTTCACCATTTGTTCGTCTTCATCGTCACTAGCATCATCATCATCTTCTTCTAATTCGTCTTTCTTCTCACAGCTGTGTTTTGATCTTTCTTCATGTTTCTCTTTCTCGAGCTTGAGAGAAAGATCGATGCCCATCATGGAGATGCAAATCAAACCTCTGTCTCTGTTTGTTAGATTTGGATTTTGAAGTGCTAAAGTCAAATCCCATTTCCCTGATCAGAATTTCGTTTACTATTTGTATTATTCACTCTCGTAAGAGCTAGCTTTGACTTTCTTTAAATAATCAGTTTATCTTTAAGATAAAACCAATCCATGTTAATTAATAAAGCGCTTAATAACCGGAGTTACTATAGAATCATGGAAAGATTAGATGCAGTTTCTTTAACAATTTTTATAGCATTTTTTCTTTTTGTAATGTCAATATTTGGGCATTAATTAGGGTCCGGGAAATTTCCCATCACATGTATGGTACCATGTGAAATACAGAAAACCATATCGAGGTGCATTGTTTTTTTGTTTTTTTTAACTGGATATTTATGTGTTTATACCAGATGCATAGTTCCATATACAAAAAAAACAAAAAAAAGTGAGATCAAAACGTACAATGATTTTTTTTTCCGTCAATTCAACATCAGAGGTCTAAAAATCAAAGCATCTTACAAATATAGAGTGAGCTGTATATTATTATAGAACGTTGTCTATATTGCTACAATTCGTCTATTGAAGTTTTGTTGAAATTTTCAACAGATATAGTATGCGCCTCATGCTACATATACGCGTTAGGTCAACTTTTTGTCTTTTTTATTTTTTTTGGCGTTGGGCTAATTCACCCTTTTGTTTATCGAACTAGCTAACCTAAGATACTCTTTCTCTTGTTATTCGATCTATATACAGCTGGTGTTGATTTGGAAATAGTCATATGTATGAGATATATGAAGTTGAGTTTGTAGGAATATATATATGCATGTGACATCATCGTTATTATTATTATGCTAATTCCTAACGTAAAATTCAAATTAATTACCAATTAATATACTCGTACGAAAAAAACCAGAACAAGATATTTGCATTGGGATCGGATCTTAAGATAGTCAACTAGAAGACTTTCAATTTAAATTATTTTCATATTTTCTTATCTCACATTCATTTTGATAAACTTATTTCTTACCAAAAAGTTTTAGGCTTTGGTCCATAATTTTATGAGACAATTTATAACAAGTTAGTTAGATAGTCATCTCTCTAGCGCCGAATCAAACTCGTGATTTTATTATACACTCGATTTATGAATAACTGCGTATTAGTTATTTACATGACATTTCAATTCTAGTATAGTGTCCACATGACACTTTTAAGTATTTTAACTTCCTTTTTTTGTCAAAAGTATTTAAACTTCCTAGTCAACAATAACCAGAATGTACCTGTAAACGGAATCCTTTTTTTGCTAAAAGATATTTATTATCTAGTATTTGAGGTGATGCAATAATGTACTATAGTTGTTGTGTCCGACTCGTGACATATAAATTGTGATTACCAAACACAGTGTTGCAATTTGAATCAAGTGATGCGTGAACATTCAGCATAACAATATGATGCTGACTATAACGCTTAAAACTTAAAGCTCACTAACAAAGATATTGTTTTACAGCAACTAATCACTATATACTATATGTTTACCTAAAATAAAAAAAAACTAATCACTAAAGCCTGTTTCATTTTTTTTGGATAAGTTTTCAAAATTCATCTGAATGTTCCATCTGGATGGAGCTATAAAATGAGGTTCGTCTACCTGTAAATGTCCAGATGAGTTTCGAAAACTTATCCAAAAAAATGAAAAAATCTGGATGAGCTTGAGAGAACCATCCAGATAGATCAGGTTCATCCAAAAATTTTAAATGACAAAAATAATCATGTATAAATTAAGTAATAAATAATAAATATTAAATATTAAATAAGAAAAATTAAATAATAAATAATAAATAATAAATAATAAATAATAAATAATACATATATGTATCAGACTAAGAACTTATTTAAAATTGATGTCCTTAAAATTTTAATAAAATTTGGTGTTTAAAACTATTGTTTTATGAGTTTTAATCCATAGTCAGCTCTTCATCCATATATTTTATAAGCGAGAAATCAGTTAGTTATGCATGTCTCAAAAAAAAAAATGATGCATGTGTTTTAGACTACTTACAATGGGTTTTTTTTCAACACCCTATTTTTTCTTTTTTAACACTCCACATCATCTTCTCTCTTCCACATAATATTTCAACATTCACTCAATTTTTACACTTTAAAATGGTTTTGTTTAATAAAATTCAACACCCTACCCCACAATTTTATTTCTTTTTTTATTTTCTTTTATGTCTTTGTTTTTGTGATTACAAATTATAAATAACAATTATCGATTTAAATTAAATTAAAATAATTAAGAGTTAATTAATTTTGTATAATAACTTTTGTTTTGTTTTATATTTTATATATTAATTAAAAAAATTGCAAATAATAAAGACGAGAAATTGAGATAGTCATTATAAAAACAAATACATTAACAAAAAATTTAAAATACAGTACAATAAACTAATAAGCACACAACACAACTAATAAAACACACATAACTTAATTAGTACATATGTGTTTAACCACGAACTTAAAAATCTCTTTAACTCACAAACTTAAAAATCTCTTTAACCACGAAACATTCCGAATTTTGTTCATATGTGTTTGACTAGATCTGTTTGCAATTCGTGATGTACATTTGAATCACGCAACTCGGATCTTGCACGCACATGATTTGCAAATGCATGTAGCACCTCGGTCGAGAATGGTTGTGGTGTACTAGACCCACTTGCCTCAGATTGATCATAATCGGTCCAATGTTGAGCATATGTATCTCGTTCATCCTCAACAATCATATTATGCAATATGATACATGACCTCATGATGATAGCTAAATCGGCTATGTCCCACATGCGAGTTGGTTCACGAATGATTTTAAATCGAGCATGTAACACTCCAAATGCACGTTTGATGTCCTTCCGACATCCCTCCTGATGTTGTGCAAATAACTTGTCTGGTTCACTTTGGGGAAGTCTAATCGATTTGACGAAAGTCGGATAAGAATGATAGATATTGTCAGCTAGATAGTATGCCATATTATACGGACGTTGGTTCACGAAGAAGTTCACTCTTGGAGTATTTCCATGTTCAACATCATCGAACACTGGTGAATGGTCTAGAACATTTATATCGTTCAATGTACCCGGACATCCAAAAAAGGCATGCCAGATCCATAGATCATGAGATGCAACTGCTTCAAGAATAACAGTGGTGGTTCCCTTATCTCCCCGAGTAAATTGACCTTCCCACGCTGTATGACAATTTTCCCATTCCCAGTGCATGCAATCAATACTCCCAATCATCCCCGGGAACCCCCACATTTCACTAACATGTAGAATTCTTTGCAGGTCATCTTGAGTTGGGGCTCTGAGATACACTTGCTCATACAGTTGTATGATTCCTTTACAGAACCTACGCAAGCACTCCAATGTTGTAGTACCTCCTATTTTGATGTATTCATCGACCGCGTCAGCCGCCACACCATATGCTAGCATTCGCATGGCCGAGGTACATTTTGTTAATGTAGATATTCCTTCTTTATTGGATGCGTCAACTCTTTGGGTGAAGTAGTTGTCACTGCTTGATAGGTCCCCAACTATCCGAAGGAAAACATGTTTCCGCATCCGGAATCGCCGACGAAACATTGCTTCGTCATATGTAGGTTGATTGGCAAAGTAGTCGTCAATCAGTCTTTGGTTTGCCGCTACATGATCTCTCTTGAAGTATTTTCTCTTGCTACGAGGTGGATAGTCTTCCTCTATTGTGTTTCGTCGCTCCCTAAACCGGTTGACGATATACATCTCTTCAATTTCAGACTGTCTTTTGTAAGCTTCAATATCAAAAGAAAATTTTGATGGATCCATTGAGATTTTTTTTAGTAAGATGATAATTGTGATATTGGTACATCAATGGAAGAATGAGTCCCCATTTATAAGATAATGGAACCAACGGATTAAGTGGCTGGAGGCTTGGATTGAAATTGAGTGGCTGAAACCGAAAGGATTGGATAAGAATTAGATTCTCCCATTAAAAGACGAAAGTCACGGATTAAGTGGTTGGATGATTGGATTGAAATTGAGTGGTTGATACCGAAAGGATTGAATAAAGATTGGATTCTTCCACTAAAAGTCGAAAGTCACAGATTAAGTGGTTGGATGATTGGATTGAAATTGAGTGGTTGATACCGAAAGGATTGAATAAAGATTGGATTCTTCCACTAAAAGCCGAAAGTCACAGATTAAGTGGTTGGATGATTGTATTGAAATTGAGTGGTTGAAACCGAAATAATTGGATAAGGATTGGATTCTCCCACTAAAAGCCGAAAGTCACGGATTAAGTGGTTGGATGATTGGATTGAAATTGAGTGGTTGAAACCGAAATAATTGGATAAGGATTGGATTTTCCCACTAAAAGCCGAAAATCACGGATTAAGTGGTTGGATGATTAGATTGAAATTGAGTGGTGACAAACATACATTATTAAAGCATAAAGTGACGAACACATACATTATTAAAGCAAAAAGTGACAAAATACAAACTGACACTTGACAACATTATTATAGTAGAAACTGACAAACATACATTATTAAAGCAGAAAGTGATGAACACACATTATTAAAGTAGAAAGTGACAAAATGTAACTGACACTTGACAACAATTAATTTCCAAATAGATCGTGGCTCAACTTCTCCAACAGCTTTTTGCTCCGGTCATCGAGATGTTCCTTTTCACTTAGCTTCATAAACATCTTCATCTTCTTAGCCTGAGTCCTCTCGTTCATCAATTGGTTTGCCTCTCTTGCCTCATGGCTATTTTGTCCAATCGTTACAACTCTTGCTCCTTGAATTGTTTGAATTCATTCCACTCTTCGTTGACCACTTCCACGGCTGCACCCTTACCTTTCTTTTTACTCTTTTTTTTAGCTGCATCCCTTCCCATCGGATGAGCACTACATCCTACAGAGTTGGAGTCACTTGCATCACTCTCGTGGGCTCTCTAAGATCCACTACTTCTAGAGCCAGTATTTCCTCCTACCTGACTACCATAACGGGGTTGATCACGGACAGCGAGCCATTCTTTCATTAAATTGAAATTTTCATTCTTGCCACTTGAATATAGTTCTTGCGCTTTTGCCAATACATTATTCTCCCACCACCCGCTTTGTTGCACACGCTTAGCGTTATCGTATGCGCCTATCCATTTGCCCAATATTTTATTCACGTAGTTGTAATGATTCTTGCACGAAGCTCCGTCACGCGGAGGATCAAATGAGCAATGCTCATTACAGTAGTCAGCAACTTTACCCCAATATGATTCACTTTTTTGGTTTCTGCCAACAACGCTGTCGGTTCCATATTTAATCCATCCACTCAGTAGCACCAAATTTTGCTCAGTGGTCCATTTGGAACTTTTTCGGCGAGCAGGAGTTAAATCTTCTGCATCTGGAGTGGCTTCATTAACACTGCTCTTACCACCAAGAGCCATCTCTGTAGAAAATTCGGGAAATTCACTTGCACCAACATTCAAAACAATTTCATTACCTGTTGGAGTAGAAGAAAACGGGGGTGGTTGAGATGAATATGGCATCATCGATCCATAATATGGATGATAGTTTGGAATACCTGACGGCCTAAAAATTTTGGTGAAAACCCATAATTTGGTATATTTGGGGGTTGGTTGGAAGATTGGTTTTGAGATTGATGATTGTTGGGATTTGGGTAGTTGAAGGGGTAATTAGAAGAGTTTTGGGTGTTAAAAAAAATATTGTTTGGATCCATTTGAGAAAATATATAGTTTTTTTCTGTGTCCAAATCAAATGAAACAAGTCTCTATTTATAGAGTACAAAAAATGATGAATTTTGATGTAAAATTTTTAAATAAAAAATTTAATTAAGTAGATAATAATTGAGCTCAAATAATTTAGGGGACAAAAAAAATCAGAAATTTCAGCAACCAATCACATAACAACAAGTGTCACAATCTTATTCTTCATTTGAACAACCAATATTATTGTGCCACGTGACACAAAAACTCTCCCTTCGCCGATTCAACTCAGATTAATCCACCTCATCTTCAACACCCACCATTGCATCTATTCAATAGTTTAATTATTTTTTCAACCGGCCGATTGTAAATAGCCTTAATATCTTACCAAATTAAAAAGAACTTTTTGTTGATAAAGATACAGAAATATGATAATATATAGAGTATGATAAAGAAATGGGATTTTTTTTTTTTTTTTTTTTTGGCAGAGGAAGCGTGGGACAAGAGAGTAAGCGGCGCCGCAGCCATATCTTCCGTTGGAGTTTTATTTATAATCACAAGAAAGAAAAGGTCAAATGTATTTTCCCTTTGTCCCTTTGTATGCATATTATGTGATTTCTTCTCTCATTTTACAATCTGTCTTTGTGTCCCTAAAGTCAACCTTTTCATTGAAATCCCATCTTCGTCTTTACATTATGTTGTTTTCCCCCTTTCTTCTTGCTGCATTCTATATTTCTATTAGTGTTCAAACAACTCACATTTTCTTTACTTTTAAAGTGTTAAAGAGACTATTGTAATATTATTGAAAATTACTTAGGATTTAGCTTTAGATCTAGGTTATGTATGACTCTGCGAAGCCAGCTACATTCTCCCAAAAATTCCAGAGGGAGTAATTCCAACCCATACTCAAATGTTGTAGAAGCCCTAAGTCATGCAAAAGGCATCCAATCCTACCAAGTACCACCATGTTACTTCTTACAGCTATATGAGGAACAAGCTCGAGGTGGTTAGTCGTCGAGAGTTCTTCGCCGAGAGGGAACAAGGAGATTTCGCAAGCAATCACCGCCGCTAACCTCATTCTGAACAAGCTCGATCAAGCCGCCGTCGACCACGATCGAGAAGACCTTGAAGCTTCACCGCAAACGGATCTTTCTGTCGCTTGCTATGTTCTGTTACTTTCTGTCTCTCTTCGGTTTATTTTTCCCACGAGGAAGAAGACTTTGACTCGAGCTGATTTAATAGCTCCCTTTGACCTGGGCCAGTTTTTCCTGTAAGGCCCATGTCTATTCTGGTAATGATTCTTTGATTAATTCGGAACCCATTAGTTTATAGACCAAATCCGACCCATCTGCTTGACCCGTGAATGACCCGTATGACTAAAACGACAACACTCCCCCACAGTAGTATATAAGAATCTAAAAAATCAATAAGATCAATGGAGATATTGTGAATATATATGTCAGCTTTTAAAATAGCTTTTTATCGTAAATCGTCGTCACGTAGGAATAAATTTGGGAAAAATGCCAAACAAATCCTGAACTTTAGAATTTGAGCTGTTTTAATCCCCAACTTTTGTGTAGCCCATAAAAAATCCAAACTTTTGGTCATTATCTGTTTTAAACCTGAATTTTGAATTACATGAGCTACTTTAAACCTGTCGTTAAGTTTTTTAACAGACCGTTAAAACGGAAATAATTTCCGTTTAATCTTTTCGTTAACTTAAAAACGACGTCGTTTCAAGTTTTAAAAAAAAACAAATTTTTTTTTGTTCCAACTAGGATTTGAACTCGGGACTAGGAGAATACACAAAAGGGACCTTTTGCCACTCTGGCAATAAAACATTTGGTAGATATTGGCACACGTTTGGTATTTATTAATTAACAAAGCATGATGTTTTAATATTAACAAAATCTCCATCGTGTTTCAGAACGAACCCTAAATTGATTTGTATTGATTTGGGAATATCTCACTCAGACAAAATCGATGCTCTAATCTCTCTCTCTCTCTCTCGTGTTTGAAGCTGCTCAAAACCAGTGCGATGAAATGGGAGCACGATCTGAGCAATCCCACGGCGATGAGGGTGGAGCTGTTGGCCACGAAGATGCTGCTCTGTTCTTCAGAGAGGATGAGGTAGCCGATGATAATGGACATGGTGACATCATGGAAGAAGACTGTCGAGATTTATCTCTCTATTTCGGAGATTCTGCGAGGAATGATGTTAATGAGGTCGATGAAGAAAGTGGTGACGATGCTTGGGAAGATGATAAAATCCCTGATCCATTGTCATCAGATGATGAAGATGAAGAACAATCGAGACCGGGAAAAACTTACAGGGAAAATGTGGAAGCGGAAGAGTTGCTTGCCTTGGGTAAAACATATTCAAGTGCTGAAGAATTCAAACACGCACTCCTCAGATACACTTTGAAAACTAGGTACAACATAAAACTCTATCGGTCTTCTGCTCTTAAACTTGGTGCAAAGTGTGCTGCTGATACAAATAATCCATGTCCGTGGAGTGTCTACTGTTCATACGAGAGAGGGAAACAGAAGCTGATGATTAAAGGCTACGTTAATGAACATATATGTGAGGCGACAGGCTACTCAAAGATTCTGAAACCAGCGACAATTGCGACTTTGTATGCGGAGAGGCTGAGGTTGAATCCTAAAATAACAAGGTATGAGATGGTTGATGAGATAAGAAGAGAGTATAAGATGACTGTGACCGATGATGCTTGTGGCAAGGCGAAGACAAGAGTGATGAATGAACGAAAAGCTAGTCATGAAGACCATTTTAGCCGAATTTGGGACTACCAAGCCGAGATTCGTCGGTCTAATCCGGGTTCTACAATGGAGATTGAGACTATCCCTGGGCCTACAATTGGAAGCAAGCAACGGTTTTACAGGCTTTATGTATGCTTTCAATCACAAAAGGAGTCTTGGAAAAATTCTTGTAGGCTTATATTTGGTTTAGATGGAGCTTTTCTGAAATGGGATATAAAAGGGCATCTATTGGCTGCTGTTGGACGAGATGGAGATAATCGGATTGTGCCTATTGCTTGGGCTGTAGTGGAGGTGGAAAACAACACAAATTGGGAATGGTTTGTGAGACATCTTGCCATTGATTTGGGCCTTAAAGATGGGAAGAATTACACAATATTGTCTGATAAACAGAAGGTAAGTTTAGGACAAAGGCTTTAAGTATCAAATGTTAAGTTGTAGGATTTTGCTCAAGTTTAGGACAAAGGTTTTAAGTATCAGATTCTGCTTAAGTTTAGGCCAAAGGCTTTAAGTATCAGATTGTAAATTGGTAGTAAATTAATAAATATAACTTTTGGTTGGTCTAGGTGGTTTAACTTTCTGATCGAGCTTGCTTTTTTTGCAGGGCTTGGTGAAAGCCATACATACTCTCCTTCCACAAGCAGAGCATCGGCAATGTTGTCGGCACATATATGACAATTGGAAGAAAGGTGGTCATGATTTGAAGTTACTAAAGCTGTTCTGGAATATAGCAAAAAGTTACACACCTGGTGATTATAGGCATAATATGGACGAGTTGAAGAAATATAATCCAGGTGCGTATGCTACTCTTCAAGACACTAAGCCAGAAACATGGTCTAGAGCTTACTTTAAGTTAGGGTCTTTGTGCAACGACACTCTCAATAACCTCTGCGAATCGTTTAATAAGACCATTAGAGGAGCTAGGAGAAAACCCTTGCTGGACATGTTAGAGGATATTAGGAGGCAATGTATGGTTAGGAATGCTAAGAGGTCAATCATGGCAGGCAGGTTGAAGACGACTTTCACTAAAAAGACACATGCTGCGATGGCCAAAGCAGAGCTTAAGTCTAAAGAGTGTCGTAGATTCTTGGCAGTGGGGTGTGAAACTGAGGTAGATTTTAAGGGTGTGTCATATACAGTGAATATGGACGACTTAACTTGTGGCTGCATAAAGTGGCAGATGACGGGGATACCTTGTATGCATGCCACGAATGTTATAAATGCCAAGAAACTGAAAGTAGAAGACTATGTTACCCCTTGTTATACAACTGTCATGTGGAGGCAAACATATAGCATTGGGATAAGGCCTGTCCAAGGGATGAAGTTATGGCCTGTAACCAACCGATTAGGTGTCTTACCACCACCTTGGAGAAAAGGAAACCCAGGTAGACCGAAAAACCATGACAGGTTGAAAAGCTTGAATGAATTAGCCTCCTCGTCTAACCAAAACAAGTTATCTCGTGCTATGAGAGTTATAACTTGTTCAAACTGCAAAGAAGAAGGACACAACAAGACCAAGTGCAAGAATGTTAGTGTTCCGAGTCCACCAAAAAGACCACGAGGCAGACCAAAAAAAACTCAGGTATTTCGACTTTGTTATGCCAACTTTGTTTCGTTATGATCACTTTGATTTGTTTCTTTTGTGGTTTCAGGAAGGACTTAACTTTCAGGCTTCGCAACCAGAAGCATCACAACCACAAGACTCACAAAGATGGGAACATGCCTCACAACCACAAGCATCACAAGGATCACAATCTCAAGGATGGGGTCGTTGGTTTCTTTAAGCTCTAGTCATATTTTTATTGTTTTGGATAAGCTTATGTGTTTAGGGTTGTTAAACTCAGTGTTTCCAATCGATTGAATGTTTGCGGTTTAATGTGTTAAACACTCTTTTGGATCGGTTTAATGTGTTTTTTTTTAAAACTTAAAACGATGTCGTTTTTAAGTTAACGAAGAGATTAAACGGAAATTATTTCCGTTTTAACGGTCTGTTAAAAAACTTAACGACAGGTCTAAAGTAGCTCATTTAATTCAAAATTCAGGTTTAAAACAGATAATGACCAAAAATTTGGGTTTTTTATGGGCTACACAAAAGTTGGGGATTAAAACAGCTCAAATTCTAAAGTTCAGGATTTGTTTGACATTTTTCCCGAATAAATTTTCACAAGTTATGTGAATTTACGATAAAAAGCTATTTTTAACACACTTGTCCGACGTGCATTATATGGTAGGCTGAGTCGTGGTCAGGCCCAATCGTGAATCATGATGGGCCTTAATAAGGGCTTGAAACCATGGGCGCGTCAGTCATACGCACTCAAAGGACGCGTGGAGGTTTAGCTCAAACCACACGTGGCGTGAGGAAAGAGAACTCCGAATCCAGAGCTTGGTGGAGCCGTGGAGGCCCCCGCTTCTCACGCGAATCTCGTAGCCCCACTCGCTCTCCTCCTCAGTCCTCGTCCCTCTACCTTCGTTATCTCTCTCTCTCTCTCGATCAAGCTTCCTTCTCTTCGTACGCTGTTTTTGGGACCCTAATATTCAATCCCTAGAGGTGAAGTCTCTGTTGCGTGTTCTTCGCTTCTTTGTCGTCGTTTCTACTCTCTTCGTATGTATACAGCGATCTGGGTGTTTTTTGGACGGATTTTTTCTAGGATATTGATATAATCTTTCTGATTTTCGCTGGGAATTTTAATTTCGTGTGGTTGTGATTTCGGAATTATGACTTTCCGGTTTCCAGTTAGGTTTCGGATTTTGATTCACGAGTGGTTGAAACTTTGTTGAATCGTTTATCTTGATAATCGCATACCCCATCTGGGCATTCTTAATTTTTGATTTCTGGGGAATTAAGGATCGAGTTATCGAGAAGAAGATGTTTTTTTTTTTTTTTTGGCTTACATTTTATTATATAAATTATCTCTGGATCTGAGAGGTGTGAAAGTGATTTTCTCCATGTGGATTAGATTCATGGCATGATTTTAATAATTGATTCACTTTCATGTTCGGTGAAGCACGTTCCTTTTGGTACATCTTCTGTTTTATTTTCTTTATTTCAGTTTATGTGATCTTATTAAACTTGAACTTGATTAGATGCGACTCGATCTCTCTAGGTATTCTCCATCTGTGTTTTCCATGACTTTTGGATTTGGTTGCTTAATGATCTAGTCGTTGTGTTGCTATCTTGAGAGTTTGTATCACCGTTCTAGGCTTCCAAAGTTGTGAGAGGTATCTTACTTTTCGTTTTTTTGATCTCTTTTTCGTTCAGTTCCTTAACGAACTTCTTTGGTTTGATCTCAGTTTCATTAGATTGCATTTGTATTACCATAGATGATTTGTTCATCATGCAATTCCAATGTTGATATGAATAGGTTCTTATATTTTTACTGCTGCTAGAGGTGAACTCTCTGTTTCATGTTGTATTGCTGAATGCTCAACCAAAGAATATCTGCAGTTTCCAGGAATAGACATCTGTTTGTATTGTTACAAAATTATATATGCTTGCTTTTGCTAATCGAATGTATACTTGTACAGGTGTGATTTTGAGATTATGGCCAAAGCTAGAAGGACAAGCCGCAGGATCCATTCGCGACGGATCAGAGCACGACCGTACAAATTTCCATCTTCTAACCGGCTTGCGGCAAGGAACATGTTTGCAGATGATTGTTCAAAGTGTCTAGAGAAGAGGGACTGGGAGAATGTTTTATGTTCGGTTTGCATGGAGTGTCCTCACAACGCTGTTCTTCTCCTCTGCTCATCTCATGACAAGGGATGTCGTCCTTACATGTGTGGAACCAGTTTCCGATATTCCAATTGCTTAGATCAGTACAAGAAAGCGTCAGCTAAACTAAAGTCATCGAGTCATTCACCGATCAATAAGTCTGAGCTTGGAAACCTCAGGTGCCCACTTTGTAGAGGCCAGGTGAAAGGTTGGACAATCGTGCAGCCTGCGCGTGACTTTCTGAATCTTAAGAGGAGGATATGTATGCAGGAGAACTGTGTTTTTGCTGGAACCTTCAAAGAGCTGAGGAAACACATGAGAATGGACCACCCTTGTGCGCGGCCGCGTGAAGTGGATCCTGATGTGGAGCAGAATTGGAGAAGGCTTGAGATAGAGCATGACCTGGATGATGTCACCAGCACGATTAGGTCGACAATGCCTGGTTCGGTGGTACTTGGGGATTACGTTATAGAAAGGAACAACGCCCACGGTTCAGATTCAGACGATGGTGATGATCATTATAATGATGGCAGCATCGATGTTGGACTTGGTAGGAGTCTTGTGAATGTTTTCCTTATGTTGCAAGCTTTTGGGGCATCAGGGACTCAGATAAGACGCTCTGATTCAGCTTCGAATGACATGACAATCAACCGTGGAAGAAGTGAGATGAATTTCTCTGGCGAGGAGGAGGACAACGAGGACGAGGAGAGGCATAGTAACTCTTTGGCAAGTCGAATGAGACATAGTAACTCTTTGGCAAGTCGAATGAGACGACAAGGACGAGTTCTGCTGGGACGCTCAGGTAGGAGACGTAGAAATAGAGAAGCTAACCACAGCTCAGGCCCTCCTAGATGAGAGAGATTACGCAAACTCAAAAACAAAAACCCTTTGTCTGATTTCGGTATTCAGGTAAGTTTTTATGGTATGGTTAGGTACAAATGTAGTTTCCACAAGTTGAAAACAAAAAGGCTTTTGACCTGTGAACTTCTTCTGCTTTCACCATTAGATAATTTGGGAATTTGACTCAAATTTGTTTTCATGGGCTCTTGATGGTCAAAGAAGCAGGTTTGGTGTTTACTCGTTTTTTACCTGCGTAGAAATTTACATATATATTCTTGTGAATAAGCATGTTTGAGTGATGACCAATGACCACCACCCATGAAAGTCTCTTCACGAATCATGAACAATGTAATTTTTTATTTTACCTTGGTTACTCGTTTTTTTGTTTATAATTTCCATGTGCCCTGAAATCTCTTTGTTTTTGTATGTTGGTTTCGAGTATCCACAGACTTATATGAAACTACCAACACTCACAAAAATTAATGATTGATTTGTTTGAGTAACATGATATCATTTTGTGTTATTATTAATTTTGGGCGTGAATAAATAAATTGGTGGGGGCCTTACTCTTACTATCCTTCTCTCTTTTTATTTTTTAACTCGTCGCTATTGAGTTTTGTCTTTGTCTCCATTTTTTTGGGCAAATTACAGAATCAATAAATGGAGGAGGGTGAATGCGATTGTGAACAAATTGACAAAAAAAAAATAATTAAAGAGACTTGGGTTTGGAATTGGGCAAAAAGTGGCATCCACCAAACAAGAAGTAATTGGAAATGAGAGATAAAAAACAAAAAACAGGTCTAGGGAATTAGAAAAGGGTTATTACGTATAATGTTTAAGAAATGAGTCAAACTTCCCATTGGATATCTATAAAGCTTCAAAACAAAATTTAGTTTATATATCTCATTTAACAATTAAATCATTATATACGTTTCGAATCTAAAATATCTCTACCTGAAAGCGTTACCAAGAAGAGAGAGACAAAAGAAGGTCATTTAATTGATTATTACCCAAAAAAGGAGGAAAAAACATTTTGGCTTTTTAAAAGTTTGAGGTAGAATAAAGTTATACTTTTATGGATGTCGGTATTATTGTCCTTTTTTTTTTTTTTTTTGGTTTCTGTTTTGCATGATTTAGCGTTTCCGTTTAATCATACTAGAAGTTTGATTTATTTATTTTCCACGTATAAACGTTCATCTTAGTAAACATATATATATATATAGGAATAGTTGCAATGCAGATATGCATGAGAAAAATGATGATAACAGTTTTTGTACCTTTATCATGTCGCATCACATGACATAACCACCTAAACGAATCCATGTGATTGACACCACCATAAATATACAATATTCAACTACAGCTCGACACCAAAAAGTAAGTTGATAGACCACACTTTACTTTGAAAATGGTTTAGCAACAAAAAAACAAAAATTAAAAGTGGTTTGTTTAATCTCTGAATATAATAAGGGTGTGTTTAACTTTCACTTCGAATGTTATTCGTTTTAACCACTATTATTAAAAAAAATCTGAACAATAAAATCACAATATATATATAAAAATATATATATATATTATATCATGTTCTACATAATCAGTAAAAAACCATTTCTTCATTGAATGTCTATTTTTCTCTATGAAGATTACATTGTATCATGTTTTCTTTTAGTTTTAAACTGTTGTAGGTTTGAGTGGAGACATTTTATTTTTACAATACAAATTATATCGTCTTCTCTAACTATGATTGGTGTATATCTCGCTCTTGTGATTTCAGTTTTGTAAACTCAGTTCTTTTAGTATGGTTAATCAAACCATTTGATTAATATAATATATGGTATTACATGTTAAAAATAATAATAATAACTATGATTGGTGACGCTATACCATCTTTATGTTATATCCCACTGAGACGGTAAGAAGATCGAGATACATAAGTTGGTAGTCAACAAAAAGAACCTCACGATACAAAGTTATATAGTACAACTAATTTTTCTTACCAATCAAAATTATAACTGAATTGGTTTTTGTTCGTTATCTTTTTTTTTTTTTTTTTTTTTACAATAATATTAAACCGGATAATCGGACCGAACCAATAACTCAGTTAGACCTGAATAAGAAACTAAACCGATTATAATTGAAATTGAAAAAACCAAGCCAAAACCGATGAGGAAACCGGATCGAAACCAATCAACAACAACCCTAATCGCCACAAAGAAGAGCCGCCACCGACCACGCTCAGATCCGCCACAAGTCACGATCACTCAAACCCACCACCAGACAAAGCCATGCACACAACCCTCCACGAGTCTGATTCGATCACACAACCACCGCCAGTCACGATCACAGCACCACCACCAGATCACTCCACTACCAGAGACACAGCAGATCAGAAAACTACTGCTGCAAAGCTTCCACTTCTGAACCAGCCGAGCGGCACATGACCACCACTAGAGACGAGGATGGAAGAGACCAATCACCGTCTTTAAACCCCGAAGAGGTGAGGGCACTGCACGACTTACCAGAACCAAAAGTGCGGGGAGAGGCGAGGGGGAAAGCCGACAGAGGATGACTCACCGGGAAAAATCCACCGCAATGCTTCGCCACCGTCCCCGAGAGGCTCCACAACCACAAGCAGCGACGTCCGACAACTCCTCCTGCCGCAAGCCCACTCGCCTAACGCCGATCTAAGGCACCAGATCGACCACACATAGCGATACCGCCAGACACCTCCGAAAAGGCACCAAGAAGAAAACCATCGCCGAACCAAGTCGTCGTGGTCAAAACAAAAGAGACCCCACCGCCACCCAACAAGCAACCTAGCCTTGCCGCAACGAAGTTCTAATCAAAAACAAAAACCATCGGAGAAGACTCCTATCCACAGAAAAAGCTCCGCCGGTCCACAAAAGGTTGATGGTTCCCTCACGGCGCCGGTATCGCCGGAGAGAACCATCGGGAAGAGAGAAGCGCGGAGAAACCGAAGAGAGAAGTGGGAGAGAAAAGAGACGGGCGCGTGAATCTCACTCGCACGCTTCTAAATTAATAAGAACATTAAAACTTATAAACTTATTTATAAATTTATAAACTTATAAACTTATAAAATTAATAAGAACGTTTTTTTTCGTTATCACCATTTCTTATTTGTTGGATCATACATGTCTTATAAACTTATATCAAAAACTTGAAAATAAATAAATGGCTGAACAGGGAAAAAAAAAATGAAAATTAGACAAAAACAACAAAAAGAGTGGTCCAATGAGTAAAAATATTCCAAGTAACAAAATATGAAATTATAATAAGATAGTAGATGTATTTAAGAATGGTGTCGTCACGATGTGACATGACTTATAAAGATGAATTAAAAAGAAGGAGAAGAAGGAAATCATGGAAGTGAGTGAAGAGGGGTCTGGTGAGAGAGACTGATGCCTGACTCCTAACCATTTCAAACTTTGGCACTGAAAATCATGGCGTCTTCTTTTATTTTCATCATTTCTTTTAGTAAATTTTCGTCGACACCCAACTTCTTCTGCTCTGAAAATGACTTTTCTTTCTCTCCCTCTCTATACATTTACATCCTTTATCAGTATAATTCTCACATTGATTTCGCTTTTACGTCAATGGGTGAACATTTAATTAGTTTGTTCCTCCCATTTTATAGCACACGTCCCTCAAATTTTACAACTGCTCCCAAGAAAATTTAAATTCTTTCAATTTTTTGTTTGTCAACGAATCTCATACATTAAATCAAGTTTAATCGGTATGATGATTACTTTGGAAAACAAACCATACCGGTTCTATCTGACTATAGAAGAAAAGATAACCTCGTGTTCACGCTTTCAATTCCACTAGTCTACAGTTCCACTACTCCCTGCGTCTACAATCATATAGTTCAAATCATTGTTCGAACTTTCACTAAATTATATAAGACTCAAATTAGTGTTAAAATATTTTTGAATAATTAAAAAATGTCGAGTAATTTTGGATATTCATAAAATATTTTAACAATCCATACATGTAATTTCAATATCGGGATAATTGCCAACCTGCACTCTTACCTATTAAACTACATTATACTAATTCCAACAAATACTTTTAATTATCTTTATTTCAAAGCTTGGATAATTCAGGCTAGATATATACAAGTGAGATCGGGTAATGTGACCCAAAATGTACTATGATTACAATAGACAATTTTATTCTTTAACACACAGAATTACGACAAACAGTTCTATTTATATCACGCTTCACATAAATTTATTTTCAATAATCTGCATAATTAATATTTTATGGAAATCAAACTTTAGACCTAATGTATAGATATTAATAAACTCTTAGGTAACCACTAAACCTAAAGAGTTTTCATAATATTCCAAATTAAATATTTGGAGTAGATTCAATATAAGATTAATTATATTCTTCTATTTTTATCAAAAACATTTTTTCCTAATCTGTTTTAAGGGTAAAAGCATTCACTAATTCCCTCGACTATAACTCTGAAACTACATATTTCATGATTAAGCTTTTAAAACAACGTATTTTACCAAAATATTATACAATTTAGTTACTTATGCTCTGGTAGTCTGGTAATTATACAATTTCGTTACTTATGCTCTGGTTCATAAAAACATGATCTTCGTAACCTAGTCGGCCTAGAGGCCATATAAAGAGACCGTGAATCACAAAAAGATTTTGATATCTATATAAACACATATTATAATATGAAGCTATAAAACAGAAATTAAAATATTGTAAAAAGAAAAGGCATAGCTTTAGTTGAATCTGAACTAACCACATACATGTGTCAAGCAGTAATGCTTCTTTCTTCTTCTTTTTTTTTTTTTTTTTTTGTTTGAAAACCAAAATTAACAGTAAACTATTCAACTCTGAATATTCTTTCACCAACCCTCGTTTTCTAGGTTTGCTCAGTCAATAGTCATTACAACATTTACAAAAGGTTAAACTCTCTTCCATTTCAGAAAATATATAAATACGGCCAATTTCTTATATTAAAAGGCATTTCTGTGAATATTAGTTATACCGTTAAATAAAGCTTATTGCTGATTACAAAAATCATATAAGGGGTAAAACAATAAACTTAATGATCGAAATCTCGTTTTATTGATTAAACTCGGCGGAGTTACAAGATTGCTTGATCGTAAAAAGATGACTTAAGAACTAAGGAGGTAAAAGCTAAAGTCTCAGCTCTCGATCTCTTAAGCCTCATAGGTGATTGTGAATGTTATTTGAATGAGGTGATGACCTCCTTATTTATAAGATTTCGAGTCGGTCTAAACGAAATGATTTCCTTTTCCTAGTTCCATCAGGAGAAGGAAATCTTTCTTTTCTCCCTCCGAAATTGGAAAAGATTCCGCAAATTTCGGAGGTCGGCGAGTTTGGTAGCGAATTGGGTTTTAGACCGAGCTCGGCCCGTTGAGTGTGATCATGGCCCCTTTCAATTAGTTCGAACCGTCGTAAACCGAGATCAATTGGGCCGATCTTGGTTCAAACCGGGCTAAACCGATGAGTTTTTAATTTACCTCCAACACTTATGGAAACGTTTTTAGCAACTATTGTCCTCAGAAGTTGAGAAAACAAACTAATTTTTTTTTTGTCATCATTTTTGGACCACAACAGGCCGGCCCAATAGCCAAACCATCCCCCCCCCCACATATGAAGGGCAGGTAGAGTCGAACTCGACACCGATAAGATAACAGCAGAGGTGTGGCAACCACTGGCCCACTTGCTCATTCTTAACAAATTTAATTAAACTTAATACATACTCATTTGTTAAGAAATAAATATTACTTCAATTAATTTGTATTCATGCATACTTGTCGATTTTTTTTTTTGACGTACTTGTCGATTATAAAATAACATTTAAATAATCTTGTGATTGGAAAATGTATCAAACTAATGTTTCCTAAGAATAGCGTAGTATTCAAAAAAATTATAATCAGAATTTAATTATTATTTTAAAAATAATTTATTAAAATAAGTAGACATGTTACAGCTTAAGCAAAAACTTTATACGGTCAAAACTACATAAACTTTTTAAAATTTTGGTTTTACTAATTCTTTTAATTTTTTGTTCACATATATACTATTAAAACATGAGCATTTTTGGAATCTGTTTCCAAACATCTCTTATTTTTTAAAATAAATTGCACATGTTATCAAACAAGTATTAAATTAACCTCTTGCCAAATATTTATTAAATCTATTATAAACTTAAAATTACAAATTAAACATATTTGAATCAATAACACTTAAATTAGTTCTTATTCCTCATTTCACATTTTATATATTACAAAAACTTTATCACGTACGAACGCGTGGGTTTAGAATCTAATTTTATGTAAATCAAATGTCTTGATAAATCTATATTGTTCGTAAATTTTTTTTGATCATCGGCATTACGGATTACTCTATTTTTTACTTCAAAATGGAGTAACTCCAAAATGGATTTGAATTCTATTTCAACTCTACTCCATTTTTTACTTCAAAATGGAGTAACACTACAAGAAAACATGAGTATAATAACAGATGAATTCGTTGTAAAACAGGTCTTGCCACGAATTAACGACAAATGACAATTCGTCGTAAGATCTGAGACGAATACAAATCGTCGTTAATTCGTCGTAAACGAAATCGTTGTAATTTCGTTGTAAACAAAAATCGTTGTAATTTCATCGTAAACGAAATCAATGTTATTTCGTTGTAAATTACCAACGATTTAACAACCACTCTTAATTAATTTAAATAATATTAATTAATATATATTTCAAATTTATTTTTAATATTTTATATATAATATAAAATTATAAATTAAATAGAATAAAAATATATTTATAAATTTAAATTCAAAATACAAAAAAAAACTAAAATCTAATCATCGAAGTTAATATATTCGAAAAGCTCTGTGTCTGAAGCTTCCGCGGTTTGCCGTTCAAACTCCGTCCGCTCATATGATCCATGTTCGTTTGTGGTTCTTCCTAACCATCATATGTATATACATAAGAAAATATATAAATTTTATGAATCTAAAAATTAAATTCAATCCTATATCTATTCCTATCATCCTAAATTTCAATTCCAATCCTATGTAATTATAATTTTAATTTCAAATCCTATCTAATTATAATTCTACAATCTACTTTAATAAATTTAAATTAACTAAAGTTAAAAAAAAAAATATTACCTTTTATGTTTTTGCTAAGGTGGAATCGCAGAGAGAGAGAGAGAGTGAAACTTTAGTGAGAGAGTGAAAAGTGAGGAATGAACGAGGAAGGAAGATATGGACGCGGGTATATATATATATATTTATGATCGTTGTAAATTCGTTGTAACGTTTCAACCGAATATTTAACCAATTGATTTTCCGCACGCGGCAAAAATATTAAAATTTGGGTTACGACAAATTTACAACGAATCATCTTTAAATCGTCGGTCAATAATCAAACCAATTGGTTTTTACGGCGGCGCGGCGGGAAAACCAAAATATTTATAGTTTTAGAACGAATTTATGACGATTCGTTGTAAAGTATTTGAAAATTATTCGAAATGATTTTTTCTTTCATTTTTTTAAAAAAACAATGAAATTATAAATTTATTAATTTGTGAATCCATGACATTTTACTAGTTAAACAACAAATTCAATAACGACGCTTCGTTATGAATGAGTATAAATGTTCTTATATAACATGGTATTGTAAACCATTATGCTAAGTATCCATATATAACATGAAGTAATGTTAATGATTGTATATGAAAACTCATATTTTGGTATAAATGAGTAAAAACTTATATAACATGATAAATGAACCCATAAAAGTTTATATACAACTCTATAATCAGTTTTTAAGAATCAGATGATATACATAACGACGATTTTACGACGATTTAGGACCATTCGTTGTAATTTTACAACGAATGGTCCTAAATCGTCGTAAAATCGTTGTTATGTTTTAAACCCTATACCCTGAAATCTAGATGTAGAATCGTAGTTCTACGACGACTTTACTACGATTTGTTAATGTAGAGTTTAGAGTATAGAATTTAAACGTAACAACGATTTTACGACGATTAAGGACATATTCGTTGTAAAATCGTTGTAAAGTTACAACGAATGGTCCTTAATCGTCGTTATGTTTAAACCCTATGCATTGAACTCTAAATGTGGAATTGTAGTTCTACGAAGACTTTTCTATGATTTGTTAATCTAGAGTTTAGGGTATAGGATATACGCGTTTCGCTGAAACATCTAATTAATTTTGATGGTGTAAAGCAATCGGACCAACGTCGAAATGACCAAGTGCCCACAAGGCCACACGTAAAGTTTGCATACGGTATAATCGAACTCGAAATTGTAATGTGTTTATATCTTTGATTTTGAACCTAATGCTAATTATTATATCATACATTTCGAGTATTGCTAATTAGTCGGTGAGAAGAAAAACGATATTATAAGTCTTTTGTGAGAAAACGACATTTATGATGTATATCATATAGTACATTGTAACCAACTCATGTCGGCCTAATGGTAAGGGTTGAGTATGTGTTGCATGAAGCTCTGGGTTCGACACGAGTTGGTCACCTAGCCGCACTTTAAATTTGGAATATTTCCAAACGCGTAGCCGGATGCAAGGTCTCGTGGAATTAATTTTTGGGTCTAGACAGCTTTTGGAATCCCACGGTTATCAAAAAAGAAAGAAAATCATATAGTACATTTAAATACCGCAGAGAGTGAGGCATAATAATAACTTTAGAGGAAATTATTTATTAGAGTATTCAAGAAACCCACATGGCAACCATGCAAGCGTTTAGTTCGTAATTATGACTCGCACCAAATAAATATGTCGTCCGATTTTTGATATTTTGATAAAGCTTAGCAAAAAAAATATTTTAATAAAGTTCTTGATAGGTGATTTTATATCTTTACGTGAAACCAGTTGAACATAAAATATACTCGTCCGTATTGATATCTCGTCCGAAATCCAAAAACAGACATTCGAACTCATGAAAAAGGGTCAATGCATATGGTTTTGACCATTTGGCTAAGAAAATAGATAAAATTAAGCTAGCATGTATGTCTAGAGAGAATTTAGGCGATGTATTATGCAATAAAATAAAATCTATAAACAATAGAGTTACTAAATTGCAATTTATTGCTGTAAAGAAAATCAATAACCATATTATAGTTAGACATGAAAAGAAAATATTGGTTAAAAAGAACCAAAATATGCTTCGATTTTTAGTTTTATGGTATCATAACTTTTTTTTAATCTACAATTCTAATTGTTCAACTATTCTAAATTTAGGAATTTAGTTCAAAATAAATTTTGTTAAGACTAAGACGGACAAGATTTTTTTTTGTTTTTAATGTGTATTTGGTGGACATAACATTTTGATCGTTTACACTTTTTATGTGCCGCTTAAGCCACGCATACCATTATAGGCCGGTTAAATCGTTTGATATTTATCTCTTTTTAAATCCGTCGTTTAAAATGTAATCACCATGACATAAATCTGTCTAACGCATAAATGCTTTCTAGACAACTCGCATATCTCATTTTCTCAGAAATACTATTTTATTTTACTCTTTATTTTTTGGATGGTTTGGAAGTTGTGGATCGAAATCCGTATTTCCACAAGACCAAAGACCAAAATATATATGTAATACAATCTATTCCTAAATATTTTTCAATGATGTAACTTCTAAACTTTATCGCTAGTACTTCTCCAATCGAGCTAGTAGCTTTTGATATTATTCTAACCCTTTTATTGTTACCATTATCATAATTGTGCTTTGATTATTTGTTTGTTTCGTGAAAATTTTGGAATCTTAGAAAAGTGTTCTTCAGAAAAATATAAGCCAACTATAATTTTTTTTTTTTTTTACCAAAAATCTATTTTTTATATAAATTTTACTTTTAACCACCGTTATTTATTTATTTTGAAGTTTATAATCTTGATTTTTTAAACTAAAAACTAAGGTGGGGTTAAAAAAACAAAAAAACTAGGATGAAGCTATGGACCAATAGTTTTTAATTTTACGCTTTTTTCTCAAAAAATGAGAAGTTAATGACCTTGAATTCGCCCTAGCCGCTTTCTCTCCCAGGCCCACCTACCGAGGAAGGCGCTGCACTTTTCCGACATGGATCTTCGCCGCTGCAACTCCGTGGATCTCTCCTCCTCTCTATGAAGTTGCTCTCCTCCTTTTCCATGGCTTTGGTGGTGACTGCTTCCTTTCCGTCGCGGCTCCGACCCCCGCCCGATCCGCTGCTGTTTGTGGTTTCTCGATTCGCTCAACTTTGGTGGTGTCGCCGGTGTCGTCGCTTGCTTGGGTCCGTCAGAGGTGTCGCCCGTTTGGGTTTGTCTCCGCCTTTCTCGCCTCTCCCTTCGTCTGTTGCTAGAGGACGGTGGCTCTCGTTGGGTTTGGTTAGAAGACTTCGTCAAGCCTCTCCGTCGGCGTCGCGAGTTCTGGGTTCGGGAAGGTTTGCGGGCCTTGTCTCTGACTCTGCTCAGCTCGAGGACGGCTCTCCGATTTTGCTGCTTCTCCTCTCCTCTCCATTGGCGTGTCTTCCCGTGCTTGCTTCTCCGCCTCCCCCATGGCCCCGTTGCTGCAGATCTGTTGCTGGGAAAGCGTTCCACCGCCGGATCCCCCTGACCCGCCGGATATCTGTGGAACTCGGCTTCCACCGGAGAGAACTTCTCCTCCTCAGCCACCGGCTTCTTCTTCTGCTTTGTTGGTTGAGAGGCTTTTCCCATCACCGGATATGCAAAGCTTTGTTCTTTTCATTTCCACCTCAGCTGAGTTCGGTGTTACCGAACAAGGTTTGGATTCGGCGTTGCTTTCGTCAACACTCCGACCAGCCAGATCGCTTAGCCGTCGTTGACACTTTCAAACCTTCGGTTTTTCACCACCGTGTGCGGACCGTTCTTTCTTCGTGAAGCCAAAGAATGGCAAGAGGGAAACCGGAGTAAATCCAAGGCAAAGTTGCATGTTGTGTTTATACCCTTTCCTGAAACCCTCACAGATGTTAAATGCCAATATGAGGGTCTTCTGAGTAAATCCAAGGCTTCTTTGCATGTGGTGTCAATCTGAGCAGCTTTTTCCCAAACTGCCTCTGAAGAAATAAGGACTTTCTCGGTAGAATCTGACTCCTTACAATTGGGTAGAGCCATCATCTTAGGCTCTTGTGTTCATGAACTTCTTGGTATCCTTGAGAACACAATCCTCACCAGAAATTTAGTTTCCACTATTTTCAAGTTTATTCTATCGACGCATTCAAACCTAATATTGAATTCGCTGCCATCTGATCACAACCTATTTGTTTTAAGTTTTTATGTTCTTAATTTATATTGTCATTATCAAAAATGGTGTATAATTTTCTCTAGTTGGAAGTTTATGTAATGAGAAAAATATGTTGCCTAAAAAAAGAGAAGTTAATGACCCTAAAGTTTAATCGATAAATATTTTACGAGTATACGTATATGATTTCAGTAAGTATTTAAGTACATTACACAACAACATATTAGGGTCAAAAGACATCTTATGAGTTTATTTTGTCTTTATGTGAAAATATATGATTTCTTGTTTGGTCACATTGAGACCAAAAAGGCAAAACCCACAAAATCGAGATAAATCAAAAATCAATCAAAAATTTACCATTCCATACACGTCGTCTACAAACTATAGTCTACACAAACGTGGAATATGGAGAGAGGATAGTCTACCTGAGAATCTTATACGCACGATTTGACCTCATCATCACTTTCCTTCACATTTAATGCAATATACTTGTGTGTTTTTTATTAAAAAAATGCAAATATGTGACCCTTCTTTAACTAATGCTCATTAAATTAAAATAAAAAAAGACATCAATTTTGTTTGTTTGTTTTTGTTAAAAGGTAACCGTTCTTGAGTTATAACCCGTTTATTTTTTACACTAACCAAAGTTAAAATATCCAGCAATCAGCAACAGACCCAACCACATATTTCATATAACAAAACCCTTCTCTTCTTCGGTTTTTTGTTTGAAAAAAAAAAAACAAAACAAACCAAGAATATAGATAAAAAAAAAACCAAAGAATATCAAATGATCATCTTCAATTTCAATCAAAGAACAAAAAAAAGGAAGAATATTTGTTTCTTTTGTGTCTCTTTTCATCAAGGTCTATGACGATGCTCTATCACTCGCTTTTTCACCTTCAGTAGTCGCCGAAGACACATAGCTCACGGCAAGAGAGGTACTCTCATCGGTACAAGGCGGCTGAGTAGGAGGAGGAGGAGGAGGAGCCGAAGCAGCAACGGCTTGAAAGTGTTGCTTACAATTATGGCAAGTGATTTGCATCAACGTTGCACTAATCCTCCTACTTGCTTCTTCTCTAAAAAGCTGAGCTTTGTGGAGCTCAGCTTTCGCATGTTGCCTTATTCTCTTGGCTTCAGCAAACTCCAATTCCGCAATCTCTAATTGCCTCTTGGCTTCTCTTCTCGCCTCTTCTCTTTCTCCCAATAGTAAGCTCTTCTCTCCCTTCTCGTAGCTTGACATTGCCGTCTCCATCCCTATAGACAAACTAAGGCTGGTCTCATCAGCACTATTCCGCGATGGAAGTAGCTGAAGCTCGATGCTACTACCAATAGTAGTGCATGAGCCAACGAAAGGATAGGGCAAATCAGATGGTTGTTGATCAGACGGTGGGGATTGTCTTAGCAAAGGATATCCAGGCAATATAAGACCAACGGAGAGTTCTGCGTTTTCGACGGTGGAAGCGGTTTGTGTAGCGTTTGCGGTATTTTGTTGTTGTTGGTGTAAACGGTGGCTAGAGGGTTGAGATCGGCGCATGGTGCAATTGTCTTGGTGCTCTATGAAACTCTCCACTCTGAATCAAGAAGAGTGTATATATATATAGTTAAACTAAAATATAAAGCACAAAGGAATATAAAAATAATTATAAGTTAGTGGAGTTGGTATCTTTTGGATTATATATATATATATGATGTATGAGATGCAAGCCTTCGAGTTTTGGTATGGTATATACTTAACAAAGTGCGATAATGAAACCAAACCTGTTATGGGGTCAACGTGAGTTCAAATATATTATCAAAACACAGTTCCTAATTATTAGATTAATTAAAAATATTTCAGACAACAGTCCAAACAAACCTCAGCTTCACTGGTAAGCTTTGTTTCAAGATCTGTGTGCATTATCTATAATCAAAGCATGTACACGCCATACTAGAAAGAAAAAAAACATTCTTTGATTTACTTTAAGGATTCCGATATATATATATATATATATATATACACTAAATATTTAAATAAAATTATATAATATCAGTATAGCCACTAGCTAGGGTTTCATAGAAATGGAACCTGGAGAAAACGCGGCCGCAATCGCAGGAATGGCCGCGAGTGCCACAGGTTTTGAGATGAGCTTTGTAATCAGATTGAACAGCGTAGCCTTTGGAGCATCTCTCGCAGATCCATTGCTTGTGGTTACTGTGTTTCCTTCGAAAGTGTTTCTTGATTCCCACGAGATCTCCGAGGGCATGGCAAGGGTTGTGGTGGAGACACGTCGGCTCCGGACAGACGTAAACTCTCTTCTTCACTTCCTCGTTGGTCTCTCTTTTAAGAAGCTTCCATGGAACTTTATGACGTCTCCTGTGCATCTGTAGATTCTGGTCTCTCTGAAACCCTTGGTTACAGATCTCACACACGTATCGATCCGATTCTAGTAACGTTCTTGGAGATAAAGATACCACTTCCGCCTCCGGATCTTCCGCCGCCGGAAAAAAATATCATTACTTTCGGATATTCATCGAAGTATTCATTTAGGAAAAAATCAAAACTTTATCCGAACTATAACCAAAGTCAATCCTTTTCAAGAATTGACTGAAAACCCCATTTGCAACAAAAAAAAAAAATCAAAACTAGAACAGAATTGCTAATACCTGGTGTACCGGCGGGTCGCCGTTTCCTCTTCTGGGTCACGGCGGCTTCATTACAGTCGGGAAGAAGATCGGAGGAAGATGAAGACGGAGGAGGATTCCGATGATGGTTGATGTTTTTGGTGTTATTGCTTCTCTCGTAGTCTATCATCGGATGAGGTTTTTTAATCTCTTCTTTTTGTTTTTCTTTATTTGAAGATAGTGTTGGTTTATAGTGGAAGTGTATAGAGAGGAGGGTACTGTGAGACTAACGAAAAATAAGAACAAAATTGAGGAATCTTTTGTTTTTCATGTAGAGAAAGGAAGAAGAGATTGTTTGTATTTTGTTTCCTTATTTATTTGGTGGAGAGAGTATTGTTTTATACATCTTTGCTGATAGAAGAAGAAAAGTAAGATGAGTTAAGAGAGAGAAACAAAGGGCTTTGATTTGTTTTTCTGAAATCATCTTTTTTCATCACTTAAAGGGAAAAGCTTTTCTATTCCTTTTACTCTCCATCTTTTTATAATTTTCTGGGAAAAAAAAGAAAAGAAAAGATGAAAACTTTTTCAACTTTTTGTTAATTGTTTCATTGACCTTTCACCTTTCACCTTAGATGGAGAAATGCATTGTATGGTCTCTGGTGCTTCAATCTTCTTCAGAGTAGTTATGAACCTCTCTTTCTCTCTCTTCTCTATCTGTACACTGTTTATTTTACAAACACAAACCATATATATGCAGAGAGAGAGAGAGAGATGTTGTATACATATAAAGAGAGTGGGACAAGGAGCTTGGAGCCCACATTAGCATCTGGACAAGAAACAAAAAAACATCCCCTTCCACAACAAAACAATTTACAAGTCATTATTATTTCATATCATACAATATTCGATCAGATTGAGTTAGTTTTTCTTCTTCTTTCTTTCAAGATAAAAATAAAAAATAAAAGGATTGGTAAAAATTCAAATGGGAATCTTGGAAAATTTGATGTTAGAGAGTACATGTTTTTTAATGGTGACAAATGTATGTGTAGCCTTTAGGGCTGGTCTATATATAAAATAGGGACATGAGAATATTTGTTGTGAAAATAAGACACATGCATATACCCAACTCATGTTTCCATATATATACAAATATACAATGTGGTGCCATCATCTCACATATTTTTCTATGCTTTTTTTATATAAGAAGTAGATTATAATCCAAAAATAAATAATGTGTCCACAAGTGAGTTTCGAATCAGAAACATTGCAATGGGAATTTTTTCGTACAAGAAACTCTTCCGGTTACACAAACACACACCCTAGAGTCAGATCTGGGTTTCGAGTGTCATCTGGGACCAATTTTATCTAACACATCTCAAACAAAAGAAAAATTATAGATCTGGAATATGTTTGAAGGAATTTTTCTTTATAAAAAAACGTCTATAAAGTGTAAGGGTGTGTGTGTTTTGTAGGTATAAATAACGTATAGATTAAAGTCCACCATCTCATTAAAGGGCATTTGTCTAACCAAGTGGAACTGTTAGAAAATAGAAGTAAATACAAATTTTTAAAAGTTTGTTTTTTCATTTAAAAAACAAAAAAGAGAAACAAAAAGAAGATGATACTTTAATAGTAGGAAGAGAAAGGAGAGGGTTGAGTTGGAAAGAATGGGTGGGAGGATCGGGGAGATGGATTCTCATCACATGCAATGCTTTTTTTTTTATAAGTTGGATATATATCAATCCTTCACAATCACATTCTTGCTTAAGTTATTAATTAGTATATAATAATCACCTCTTTTCTTTATTCAAAGAATATATTCACGAAATGTAATTTATTTGCAAAAACGATCGAGAGATGAGAAAATCGTAAGCAAGTTAAATTATTTATCGCACATGTTTTTCTTTTCTTAAACATCAAAGATTTTTTGTGCATGTTTTTAATAAATAACACTTTTACTTGATATCATACTATTTGTTAAATTACACGCAAAAAAAAAAAAAAAAAAACCACTTATATAAAGTTTTTGTCACTGGATATTTTTACAATTATAAAAGTTTCGTATATGGTCCGTCTACCAAACTCACCCTTATTTAAGTCAGCGGATCACTCCCGTAATTACTTGTTTTTAGTTGTTGACTTGTACTATTTTAGTATCATCTATAAAAAAAAAATTGTTGTTGTTAAACGAGTAATACTACTAAATTACACAAAATAACATATATATATATATATAATAAAATAACGCCCGAAAACCCTTTAGTGGAGCTGTGCACTGAAACCTGAGGCATTTGTCTCGTTAGCTCTTGTTGCCATCTGAAAGTCGCAGCTTGAAAAGTTAATTGGCATTTTTTAGATTTCACTGAAACCCAAAACGGAGAGTAATAACTTCACGTCGCTTTTTTACTACAGAAAATACATACATGTAACTTTAGTGCGTGTTCATGTTACGCGTAGGTATACGAGTGCTTTAAATTTCCCAACCCAACAAGATTAACTAGTTTCAATGATTATACTTAATTATTTAACACACTCAGTGATTATTTACATCAATGAACATTTAAATCTATGATTATTTACATTATTTGGACAATGAGTTTGATTGATAACTTTTTAGTACAGTGATAAGAAGTGTACCAGTTTAATGGTTATTAATCACAAAAACTGAGAATTTTATCAGGAATAAAAATTCAATAAAAAACGTCAACTATCTCTTATCACTATGGTCTGAATGTTTGATCATGTTAGAGTAACAACAATAGCCGATTTTTTTTTCCTACCGAATTCCTTTCCATTTCAGCCAATCAAGATATATATAAAACATATTTCAGCTTAATTACGTTAACAAAAAGGATACAAATAGAGTAATTTCTTACTCAACTTAAAATAGAAGAAAAAATAAAATAAAATTTACGTTAAATTTACCTTTTATCTTTCCTCAATTTTCTACTTTTTCTTTTCCACCTTTTTACTCTATCTCAATACTAGTGACACCCAATATGTTACCGATTCTAACTATACATTTTATCTTATTTTTACAGCTATTTTTATCGGTAATTTTTATTACCATTTTATGTCACTTATAATTATCGAATTCTAGGAATCAACACTAATGCAAAAGAAAATTGTCATTTAGTTAGGTAATTTAATAAGATCGTAGCTGAAGTATTCCACGAGATTGAGTGATATTGATGTGATACTAGAAAAGCAAGATTTAGGGGGTAAGATTAGATGCGAGATTCGTTTTAGAAAAAGAGAAGTACGAATGGAGAGGAGTACAAGAAAACAAACAAAATAAAGATTATTAATTTTGTTTAACACTTACACTAACACTACAAGAAAACACGTGAATTTCCGACGACATTTTTGGTCGGAAAGATTCCACAAGATTCCGAAAAAAGAAAAAATTTCCGACGAAAATCGATTCCTCGGAAATTGGTATGATATATCGTCAGAATATTCTCAGAAATTTTCGACGAAACTTTTTCTGAGAAAGTTGTCAGAATTCCCTCGGAATATAGTCGGATCATTCCGACCAAACATGTTAGTCGGAAATTTATCGAATAGTATGTTGGAAAATGATCGGAAATTTTATTAATTTATTTATTTTTAATATCGTCGGAAATTTATCGGACATATCCGATGACTTTCCAACGAGATTAAATAATTAAATAAAAAATTGATAGTTCAATTATTTTTTTTCTTTAATCAATGTCATCGGAAAATCATCGGAAATTTCCGAGGAATTTCCGACGACATTAATTAAATAAATTTAATTAATTAATTTTTTAATTATTTGTTAATGTTGTCGGAAATTTCCGACGATAATAATGTTTATTTATTTATTTAATTATTTAATATTATCGGAAATTTGTCGAAATAATTTGAATTTGGCAGTTTTTTTTTCCGACAAATTTTCGACCAAATCTTTTATCGGAAATATTTCCTATATAAAGAACTTCTATTTTCTACCCATCAAACACAATATCTCTCGATCTCTCCAAATCTTCTTCCAATCTCTCTCAACTATTTCTCTTTTAATTTTAAATTTATTTAAAATCTCTTAATCTTTCTTATAAATTCTAATCTCTTTGAACTTTATAATTTTTTTAGTTTTAGTTTTACCATTTTCAGATTAATCTCTCTTATAATCTCATAATATCTTAATCTCTTTTATAATTTTTATAATCTCTTAATCTTTTTATATAATTTTACTTTTATAATCTCTTAGTTTCATATTAAACTCTTAATCTCTTTAACTTTATAATCTCTTAATCTCTCTTATAATTTTTAACTTTACCCTTTTCAGATTTTTTAAAATTTTTTTTAAAACATTCCGACGAATTTCCGAGAAAATAATATTTTATTATTATTTTGTCGGAAATTCATCGGAAACTTTCCGGCAATTTTCCGATCAAATTTGTCAAAAAATTCTTGGAAAATTTCCAAGGAATTTCCGACATAATATTATTAAAGTATTATTTTCTCGGAAAATCGTCGGGAAATTTCCTAGAAATTTTCGTCAAACGTTTTTGATGACTTTTCGATAACCTCGTTTCCGACGCCTTTCCGACTAAACTTGATTTCCGAGACTCGTATTCCGACCAATACGTTATTCGTCGGTAATCTACATACATGTTTTCTCGTAGTGTAAAGAGTAGTATTAACTAATTAGGTTTAACCCATGGAGAGAGAATAGTGATGACAACATGGGAGTTGGACCCTTTGGCTTTTTGCTTTCCAAGCAGTAATGATGAAGAAGTGAAAACTTCTATTGACAACGCATAAAGACTAATTAAAAATATAAAATAGTTATAATTTTTTTTTGTATAATAATTTATAGAGAGAAAAAAGTGACTTTGTCTCTATGTCATAATCTTCATAGAAAGCATTGCCAAATCTTATGGCCACATGGACGGTGTAAGCCTTTACCCTACTCGATACTCTCTCTATTGCCTTTACATTTTCCTCATTATTACATCTCTTATATGTAGCTTTAGTATAAATTGTCATCATTATGGTTTTGTTCATTTGTTCATAAAATAGACTGAGCCTATTAATGCTCACGGATCTAATACATACATGAACATGAACCCTACTTTTATTTTCCTTTGTCGAGACATTAGAATGCTTTGTGATCGATGGTAATTGCAACTGGTTACGACAATCAATTGGTGCCAAAAGGACGAGTCTCTAGTTAAGTGGCTCGGCCAGGGACGAGAGGACGAGTCTTTGTCTGCATTTAAATTTGGAATTTATATATATGTGCAATAGATTTTTTTTTTTTTGGTTGCAATATGATCAAATAATTAATATAAAGAATCGCTGGTTAAAGACATGTTTGATTCGAAAGTGATAATAAAAAGCTAACAACGATTTTTAACGGGAAAGAGAAAAATTTTGAGATTGGTAATGTGTTTTATGACATTCGTCATTGGATGATTAAGAACATGTGCATTGGTGAGACACTTATAGGGGTGTTTCAACAAAATAATATTAATAATTTAATAGAATTTAGTTTTATAATTAAATTTTAAATTAAAAAATAAAATTGCATCAATCAGAAAGCGACACGTGTGAGGAGAGTGTCTCGACATTAGTGAGACACCCATAGTAGAGTGTGTCATACCCTCGCTTTTTTTTTTTTTTTTTTTTTTTTT